>JASPKZ010008879.1:2567500-3167500 GCA_030220185.1 Diploptera punctata
ATGAGAACAGACATATATTTTAGGGTTAAAGACACCTGTCACGCCTGACTGATACCTCATCCCGTTTGTCTAAAAAATAACTCTTGACCTCCTACTACTTCCAAGGTTTCCTAAGGCCTATAGTTGAATTATTATACGTACATGTATATACAGACCATGCTAAGCAATCTGTATATCTTGTGTACCAATTCTTCTCCTCCTAATTTATGAGTACCCCTGCCATATGTAGGCTATATCATTCATACTTACATCGCCATTTCAACTCTAATGTTCTTGTTTTAGAGTCATTTATTAGGGAGCCAAGATATATAGGACTAGAAACGTTCTCAAATATATTTATCTTCTTCTTGTTCTTCTCTTTGTGTTAGGTCCATGACCTGTCTTCCAGGTGTTCTTCTCCCATCCTCTGATAACTTATCTCTTGCTATGCGTATACAATTCTATCTGGTGTCATGCGGGATATACTTGTATGTTGATATCATTCAAATTTTATTTTTCCCACCCATTCATCTATCGCCTGAATATTCAGCTGCCTTCTTATTTCTTCATTTCTAATTTGATCTCTCCTTGAATTATGTCCAATCTTTCTCACCATATTCATTTAATTTGTTTCTAGATTTTGTTTTATTTTAACAATATTTTATATTGTTTCAGATACATGGGTTTATATTGGGCGTATCACTGCTATATTCTTGTTTAGTTATCTTTATTTAAATACTTGTTTTTTCATATTATATCATTCATACACCTTGCCACTCTCGCTGAATATATTTGTAAATTAAAGTGATCCTACAACAGGCCATAGGAGACCCTTGGGGTAGTAGGAGGTTAAGGATCCCACTTTTTCTAGACAGTCGGCACTTGAAGTCAGACGGGTTATCAGCCCTGCTTGACGGCCACCTTTACCCCCAGAACAAACGTCTGATACTCATTTCAATTAGAGGATGAGTCGATCCCGGGCCATGGTGCCACCAGAAGGTTTGGGTCAGTTTAAAACTCTTGACCCCACCGAGACTCGAACCCTCGACCTTCCGGTTTGTAGCGCACAACTTCAACCACCACGTTACGGCGTGCCCCGAATATATTTGTATATTTCTAAAATAAGAAATTAATTAGAGCAGAATAATAAATTTAGAAAAGAAGTGATGAAGTTTGAGAAGGCAGGAAGGTGTGCGTGTCTTCAACCAGTAATTACACAAAAGCAGAGGAAGCGTAAAGTCGCGTTGTGCGCAAAGGACTTGCGCATATTACTTGAAAACCGGAAGTAGTTACATGATTCGTTAGTCGTGGCAGAACCTCAAGGAGACAAAAAGTTCACTAAATGAAGACAAGACCCGATAGCATCTAAGAATGTTAAACGCTATTATCATCACCAGAGCTTGAAAATTACTCCCATCAGATAAGAGTAATGCCATCACCCTCATGTTTACAAACATGAAAGATGGCCGTTTAACATATTCTTTTTATGTACATTAAGTTATCACTTTGCAGGCGACGTGGTGCGAAATAATGTATTATCTTGTATTTGGAATCTCTTAATGAGCTAGAATTTGTTCACACTGTGTAAAGGTAGCACTTAATAAAATAAGAAAGTAATCTAGGCTATGTTAAAATTAAATAAATTAGAATAAGCAATTAGTTCAGCTGACATTTGAGCATCGAAAAACTAACTCATGAGACATGCAAAGCGTGTGAATACTTGATGCGTGTAATAAAATTACACACAGACCATACGTAGACACAAAATCTGTGCGAACTGTGCCTTTCAATGAATTTATCAGTTTCCAAACTAGACTTAACCCATACAAATCAAGACTGGTCTATAAAATTATTAAAAAGCAATAAATTATTTAATAATTATTATACTTTTTATTTTTCATTTCAATATAAGTTAATAATAATAATAATAATAATAATAATAATAATAATCTTCTTCGTCACGGTTTAGGCTTATTTACTAGCCTGTTCCGGCTCCAAACTGCTGCTGTTTCCATCTTTTCTTTGATCTTCCCAAACATCTTCTTGCTCGTGGTGAATAGCTGTATGCTGCTTTTGGTATTCTATTCTCAGTCATCCTTGTCAAGTGTTTTTTCCAGTTTGTTCTGTATTTCACTATTGTTGTGTTTAATTCATCTACTTTTAGTTGTTATCTTATTTCTGTGTTCTTTTTTGTCTGTTCTTTGATATCCTGCTATTGGTCTGAGGAATTTCATTTCAGCAGCTTGGATTCTGGCAGATTGTTGTGTTGTCACTGTCCATGTTTCGAATCCGTAAGTAATAATAGGAACTGCCATTGTCTTGTATAATTTTATTATAGAGTTTTTCCTGGCTTCATTTTTCAGAGTTCTTTTTAGTGTTCCTGTTATATAATTAAACTTATTTAGTTTGTTATTTATATCTGTTTCCGCTGTGTTGGATAGAACATTTTCAAAGAATGACATTATAGGATACCAAAGATGGCACTTATGTATAATCTCGGTTGGCGAAGATCGGTAGGAAGACCAAGAAAGCGGTGAGATCGGAACAGGCAAAGATCTAATCTGTGAAGTTTGATGATGATATATATATATATATATATATATATATAAGTTATCTGTCCACCGCTGTGGTCTCGAGGTAGTGTGCTGCCTTGTCACGCAGCGGGCCCGAGTTCGATCCCCGGTCGGGGCAGTTTTGCTGGGTGAGGTTTTTATGGGGTTTTTCCTCACCTGTAAGACAAATGTCAGAAAAACGTTAAGGCCCAAACGGTCCCCGAAATCATATGGCCATCATCATCACCATCACCCTTATCATTATAATCACCATCATCCTTCACCGGTGTGGAAAGCAACGGGAAGCTACCACACCTACAATTCCCTAGTAAAGCTGCAAGCATAGTATGAAAATACTATGATTGCAGGGAAGGACCTTCCTTCGGGCAGAATTACTATGGATGGATGGATATATATATATATATATATATATATATCTGAAAATATCTGTTGAAATTTCTCTCGGTGAAACATGGGTTAAAAACTAGTTTCTGTTGTTAAATAAGAGAAAGGATAATACTGGAATCAGTTTCCCTTTAATATTTCCATCTTCAGTTTTGTACATTGCAACGTCTGCAGGAAGACAGTATTCAAGAAGAGAAATAGAGAACTTAAATTGTTGTTACAGGCTATTTCTGTTGAAAAGGGGGAAAAGAAAGGCGTCATAATTTTATGGAAGAACTCTTAATAAAATAAACTTCCTCTCGCTGGAAAGAAAACTTTGACAAACATATAATTATTCTTTCTTTGTGTTATTCATAGCAAACCACTTTATAAATTAATAACATTATATTACACATAGGTGGCTTTGTTAATGACTACCACGTTATTGAAACACTGGACCTTCCTACTTGTTGCTATTGGGCGCTATACACGTACTAATTAAATTTATTCGATGAAGTTCTTTGCATATGGCGTCTTATCATATGTTGTTATTTTTAAATGAGACCTCGATGAAAAGACCACTTCTTTTTCATCACTAGAACATGTGTTTAGTAAACTGTCTCTTCTAAGTATTTACATTTTAACAATGAAAGGTTTTCAGTTATGCAGGAAGTTCTTAAAATAGTAGCCTTCCATACCATTAACTTCTTAGTCATTTTTTAACGTATTAAGTAGGGGGAGTTTATTGCTATGGGGTGGATGTGGGTGGATGCCTGAGTATGTTATGGCGTCTATCTGTATCACAAATAACTCAGTAGGCTACTCGTCATTCTAGGTCATGGGTCAATTTTTGATATACAGAATCTAAGTTAGCTCTGAAAGGAAAATATGCAATATGAACAAAAATAGTGATAAACAATGTAATTATACACCAAGTTCAGAATTTTAATTATTTGGGATGACATTTAGGTAATGACAGAAATTTAGATAAACACACTAAATACAACGATTCAATTATCTGTGTGGCACAATTAAACGTACTTTATTGAATAAAACTAGAAAAGAAACTATTTTAAAATTTTACAAAGTATTGGCAGTGCCATTTCTTATCTATGGATGTGAAACCTGGACATTAACAAAGGCAGATAGTAAACAAATAGAGGCTGCAGAAATGAGGATGTTGAGAGCAATAGCAGGATACCAAAGGACCGATAAAAAGAAAAATGAAGATATAAGAACAGAACTTAATATATTTAATCTCTGTGAAAGAATAAAATACTATCAAAATGCTTACCTTCAGCACGTATTACGAATGAATGAACAGGGCATACTAAGAAAAATGTATAATTATAAACCAAAAGGGAGAAGATTGTTGGGAAGACCATTGAAGAGATGGAAGGACTAATTCGACCTATAATGAGATCGGAACAGGTCATTGGGCTTAATCCTTGTTGATGATGATGATGATGAAATCTAAGTTCATTATTATATATATTCATCCATAGTAATTCTACCCGAGGGCAGGTCTTTCACTGCACATTTTCATGCTATGCTTTGCAGCTTTATTAGGGAATTATGTGTGGTAGCTTCCCGTTGCTTTCCATACCGGTGAAGGATGATGATGGTGATGATGATAATGATAAGGATGATGGTGATGGGCGGATGATTTTCGGGGACCGTTGGGCCCCCTGACATTTATCTTACAGGTGAGGAAAAACCCGTGCTGCCTTATCACGCAGCGGGCCCGGGTTCGATTCCCGGTCGGGACAGGCTCCTGGGTGAGGTTTTTTCGGAATTGTCTTCACCTGTAAGACTAATTTCAGAAAGTTTAGAGCCCGACCATCCCCGAAAATGATCCGGCGATCATCTTCATCCTTATCGTTATCATCATTATCCTTCACCAGTGTGAAAAGCAACAGGAAGCTACCACACCTATAATTCCTTAGTAAAGCTGCAAAGCATAGCATGAACCTGCTATGATTGCAGAATTACTATGGATGGATATATATCACCATGGTGCGACAACCTAGAAGGCCCTTGGCTTACCAGTCGGCTGCTGGCCTCACATCCATGTGTGTTAATCACAGTGGTACATGTTCATAAGCCAGTGTATGAGTGACATGTAAGGTTCCCCAGCCAAATAGCTGGTTTTCTCAATTTGGAGCCGCTATTTGTTGTTGCTACCCGAATTCTTAAGGAGGCTAGGTGGGCACCGCTTACATAAAGTAAAGTAAAGTGATTCCACTAAAGGCCTCAGGAGGCCCTTGGGGTAGTGGGAGGTTAAGGCTCCTACTTTTTCTGGACAATCGGTACTTGATGTCAGCCGGGTTGTCAGCCCTGCGTGACGGCCGCCTTTACCCCAGAACAAGCGTCTGGTACTCATTTTCGTTAGAGGCTGAGTCGACCCCAGAGCCATAGTGCCGCCAGAAGGTTTGGGTAAGTTTAAAAATCCTAACCACACCGGGACTCGATCCCTCGATCTTCCGGCTTGTAGCGCAGTGCCTTAACCACTACGCTACAGCGATTGGATGAAATTCCATGAAAAAGTTTCTTCCTTTATGCAGACACGAACCAGCGCAAATTCCATAGCTCTGCGCCAAGGCATCTTGCCTTAACCACTCGGTTATGGAACCTGAATCTAACCTGAACCTATACTGAACCTAGTCTGAACCAAACCTGAACCTAACTTGAACCTAGCCTAAACCTAACCTAAACCTAAACTGAACCTAGAATTAAATAAACATTATAATGCAATATAGGTCTACTCCTGGCTTTCCAGTATCTAATGCTTATATTGTTGTTATTATTATTATTATTATCATTATTATTATTATTATTATTATTATTATTACATTCTTGTCACAAGCTGGTGAAATGAAATTACTCAGACCAATAGCAGGATATCAAAGAACATACGAAAAACACAACACAGAAGTAAGACAACAACTAAAAGTAGAGGAATTAAACACAACAATAGTGAAATACAGAACAAACTGGTAAGAACACTTGGCAAGGATGACTGAGAATAGACTACCAAAAGCAGCATACAGCTATTCACCACAAGGAAGTTGAAGTTTGGGAAGACCAAAGAAAAGATGGAAACAGCAGCAGTTTGGAGCCGGAACAGGCTAGTAAATAAGCCTAAACGTGAAGAAGAAGAAGAAAAAGAACATTCTTGTTGTTTTTAGCTGAGATACAACAGTTCTGAATGTAACTCATGTAACAGCGCAGCAGTGTTGAATGGTGGTATGACATGTTCATCTTCCACTCTACTCGAATACAAAAATAGAAATGTATTTCCTCTCACACGTTAGCAAATCAATTAATGAAAGCGCTATACCATCTCACATAATTCTACTCACTAAGAAATAAAGTCACAGCATGCATATGTTTACTTCACGGTAGTGCATATTCTCTTTAGACCCAGCATGGTTCCAATTAGGGTAAAGATAGGTAAGTTCATAACATTGGTTATTTTGTGATACCTACATATTTTAAAATTCAATAACAATAATAGTAATAATAATAATAATAATAATAATAATAATGATAATAATAATAATAATAATAATAATAATAATAATAATAATAATAATAAAAGCTTTATTTTACCTGGAAGAGTTAAAGCTTTAAGGTCTTGTCTACTACTCACCAGGAAAAAAAAAACATAAATTATTCTTACATCTAGATTACAATAAATGAAATTATTACATGGTATATCTACAATATAATTATTATTTACAATGAATTTGAGTTAATCTAGATTCAACGAATGAAATATAAAATGTACAAGATAGAAAAATGAAAAGAATTACCAATAATGACATAGAATATATTTAAAATTAATTATTTAACAACAAGTAATTGCATAAGCGTGACTTAAAAGTATCGAGTGTTCGGTAACCCCAGATATCTTGTGGGAGAGAATTTCAGGAGGAATTCAATGGTCCTGAGATAAAGGTCGAAGAAGGATGTAGTATCTTTTCAAGTTCTGAAGTGCTATTATGACAAATACAATACTGTATTAAAATTTAATGGATTATTTTTTGCCCGACGTAACCTGTAAATCTTAATAGCAAAAGTTTTTCTTGAACTCCAAATTTGGTAATGTTTATGTGAGACTGATTTCAAGAATTATGATATTTTGTTACATGATAAACAAAAAATTGAAAGTTAGAATTTAAAATGATTACCTGAGATTTCAGCATTTACATCTATCTGAGGACGACTGAGATATCAGATATTAATTTAACATTTCAACTTTACGTAATGACCCCATTGGTGTTTCGTAATGAATTTTAAAAGCATTGACTCAATGTCTATTGCTTTCCTATATATTCTTGACTTTTCACGACTGAGAAGACCAGAATATATAATACAATAATGTCCTACATTTTTAAATTCTGAAGTTTGTTCTACATTTTTCCATTTAGTTCTCTCTAAATGTTTACCACAAAAATCTAACTCTTTGCTTTTCGACTTGGATATATATATATATATAGTTGGTTAAGGCAATATGCTACAAACCGAAAGGTCGACGATTCGAGTCCCGGTAGAGTCAGGATTTTTAAATTGACCCAAACGTTATGGTGGCAGCATGGCACAGGGGTCGATTCAACTTCTAAGCTAAATGAGTACCAGAGGCTTGTTCTGGGATAAAGGTGACCGTCACGCAGGGGTGACAACCCGGCTGACATAAAGTGTCAATTGTCTAGAAAAGGTGGGAATCTTAACCTCCTACTATCCCAAGGGTCTCCTATGTTCGGTAGTGGGATCTCACACACACACACACACACACACACACACACACACATATATATATATATATATATGTCATTGATTTGACTAAATGTGGTGTGTAATATCTTAAGAATTAAACAAAATAATCTCACTATTCTTTCGCCTTCTGTAAGTTCATATCATCTTCCTTGATAACTGATAAAACCAATAAAACCATGAAAATTAGTATTCTGACCGAATAACGACCTAAAAACTTGAATTCTAATATTTGTTCTATAATGTTTCTCCAAATTTCCATACTTTTTCCATTCCACATTTCAAATCTCTCTAAATGTTATTCAAAAAACCTAATTCTATGATTTATGAGGTGACATATTTTTTTCTGCAATTTGATGAGTGTAATGAGGTGTATAATAAGAATAAAAATTTAAAACTCATCAGTGTTTCACCTTCTAGAAATACACCGTATATCTCCGCGACCCAGAAACAATTATTAAACCTTGGACTAGTAAGGACGACCTTAATTTAATTTAATTGTACATTTTCAAAAAGAAAACGTCCTATTTCGTACAGTATTATTAATAAACTTAAAAGTATTTTATAAATCCGCGAATTTGAAATATTTTAAAGCAAATTTTTATTACTTTTACCAATTGAAAAATTAGCATCGTTCATGCATAAATTGGCTACGTAACATTTGCTATATATTATGAGAGAAAAAAATGAAACTAGGTATCGCTGCTTAATAATTGAAACTCATAGGTCTAACTTCAATTGTAGTCTTAATTGTGGACATACTACGTTAGACACATGTTGAAGAATTGATTAGATAATAACTTCATATCGTTGGTTCTCGAGGTCTATTAGTTATCATATTAGGTTATTTAACAAAGTTATCGGATTCAAGCCGACCGGAATCGATATATCCTGAGTAGCCTATTACTTCTTCCAGAACAGAAATAAAGCCATGAATTCTGTGTCATATATATATATATATATATATATATATATATATTAACGTAACAATTTTTAGAGTAGTTAGGATGACAAGTGTCCCTATAATATATATATATATATATATATATATATATATATATATATATACAGAATCAATGCCTTTACTTAAATATACGCTCAACCCTGGAAACGCATGCTATTACGCATTATAGGTACACTTGTCACCCCAACTTCTCTAAAAAATTGTTAATTTAAAATATATAAAATTGTTATTCTCCCAGTAAATATATATATATATATATATATATATATTCATCCATAGTAATTCTGCCCGAAGGCAGGTCCTTCACTGCAATCATAGCATTTTCATGCTATGCTTGCAGCTTTACTAGGGAATTGTAGGTGTGTAGCTTCCCGTTGCTTTCCACACCGGTGAAGGATGATGACGATAATCATAAGGATGATGATGACGGCCATAGTATTTCGAGGACCGTTTGGGCCTTAAAGTTTTCATGACATTTGTCTTACAGGTGAGGAAAAATCCGATATATATATATATATATATATATATATATATATATATAACTGATAAAAGTATCTTCAAGAGAACACTGTGCAAAATGTTTAACCTTAGTCATGCCCAAACAAATAAGGGAATTTTTTCTTTCTTTCATTTTTTTGAGCATTCTTTCATAGAAGCCTTTCCCCTACTATTGACATTGGGTCCCTTTGACCTCCTGCAGAAATTCTACCCTTTAACCCTCTTCAAATTCCCTTATTAAATACAGCTATTTTACTGTCTTCAGGAGTTACTGTTACTTGAGCCCATCATGGTTTACTAGAAAATAACTATAATCAATCTCTCATAGGGAAAATACATGCAAGCAGGAATGAATGCACAAATAAATTAAATATACGTTCAACTGGAAACGCATGCTATTACGCATAATAGAGACACTTGCCATCCTAACTTCTATAAAAAGATGGTTAAGTTAAAAATATACAAAACTATTATTCTACCAGTTATATTATATAGATGCGAAGCATGGACTCTTACTTTAAGGGAGCAAAATAAGTTATGGATATTTGAGAATAAAGTTCTTAGGAAAATTTCAGGACCAGAGAAAGATGAACGGACAGGTGAATGGAGAAAGTCTTCACAATAATGAACTACATGGTCTTTATACGAAACCAGATATAATTAGATCAGTTAAGTCTCGTAGACCGATGGGCAGGACATGTGGAACGAATGGGGAATGAAAGCGGTGTATAAAAGCATCTTGTAGGAAAACTATAGAGAAAACGCCCAGTTGTTAAACCGAGAATAAGATGGAAGAATAACATTAACTATGATTTGAGGGAAGTAGATTAAACGGAGGATGATTGGAAAACATTAACTCAGGATAGGGGTGTGTGGAGAGCTTATGTCCGCGCGGACATGAATCTACTGGTTCGATAGAGCCAGTGAGTTAGTTAATTAGTTATATCCTTACGATATTTGGATTTTGAAAAAAAAACAACAGCGGCGGAAAATAACGATAGCCTCGGGCGGAAGAAATTCCTGTTTAACAGCAAACTGTTAAGTAAATATATAATTAATTTAATAAATAAAAATTGTGCATCATTATTTTTTTTATTTAGATTCAAATATTCCTCTTATGAGACGATCAAGTTTTTAACTATGGGGAAAGAGAAATTTTTAAGCTACGATATTTATTTAGACAATACACGAATGGAGAATTTTATGGTGTAGGGAACCAACATAGGCCTAATGTATGCACCACCCGCTAAGACTACACAACTATTATAAAATAAACTTGCATAACTTTCAGAGTAAAATGACTATAGTACTAGTTTGTTACCAATAACATTAATTTCATCTCATTTCTCATATTTTAATTTTATAGTTAGGATAAAGTTTGGTTATTTCGTGATTTTTTTTAGGTTATACTAGACCACGTAACTGCCTGTGTATCTTGGAATGGACCACAGGTCACTACTTATATCAATACTTCTCAATTAACTTCGATTAGATGTCGTGCTACTGATTTTTTGTCAACATGTTGATTCACGTTTGCTGCACTAATGATATCATAACATTTTTCCCACACATTTTCCCATTTTCATGACGTAGAGTCCGGATTTTTATGTAATAAAATATATGATTGCAATACAGATAGTATATATTATTCAACTGTTTGTGTGTGCAACCAAAACAAAAAACAGTCAGAAGTCTAACTTCTCATTATACTATTCAACTGTTTGTGTGTGGAACCAAAACAAAAGACAGTCAGAAGCCTAACTTCTCATTATACTATTCAACTGTTTGTGTGTGGAACCAAAACAAAAGACAGCCAGAAGCCTAATTTCTCATTATACTATTCAACTGTTTGTGTGTGGAACCAAAACAAAAGACAGTGAGAAGTCTAACTTCTCATTATACTATTCAAATGTTTGTGTGTGAATCCAAAACAAAAGACAGCCATACGTCTAACTTCTCATTATACTATTCAACTGTTTGTGTGTGAAGTAAAAACAAAAGACAGTCAGAAGCCTAACTTCTCTTTATACTATTCAACTGTTTGTGTGTGAAACAAAAACAAAAGACAGTGAGAAATCTAACTTCTCATTATACTATTCAACTGTTTGTGTGTGGAACCAAAACAAAAGGCAGTCAGAAGCCTAACTTCTCATTATACTATTCAACTGTTTGTGTGTGGAACCAAAACAAAAGAGAGTCAGAAGCCTAACTTATCATTATACTATTCAACTGTTTGTGTGTGGAACCAAAAACAAAGAGAGTCAGAAGTTTTAACTTATCATTATACTATTCAACTGTTTGTGTGTGGAACCAAAACAAAAGAGAGTCAGAAGTCTAACTTCTCATTATACTATTCAACTGTTTGTGTGTGGAACCAAAACAAAAGACAGTCAGAAGTCTAACTTCTCATTATCCTACTCAACTGTTTGTGTGTGGAACCAAAACAAAAGCGAGTCATAAGTCTAACTTCTCATTATACTATGTTGCAATCTTACCTTTTAGTACACAAAAATATGGAATCTACTCATGAGCTAGTGATCAAAGCTCCTGTTTACAGTTCACAGGTCCGGGGGTCGATTCCCGGTCAGACAACAGGGATATTTTTAAGGGGATTATTCCTGTGGTTGTCCATGGTCAGAATTTATGTTAAATGTAGGCTTAAGGACTATCAAGGCACTTCATTATCACATTCATCACCTATCATATCAACTGGGTAATGTAACTCCACCTTCTACGAGCCCTAAATTAAGAAGTGGGTTACAATGTCTCCAATGACAGGAGATATTACCAGAAACTCTTGTAGACAACCAGGTAGCATTAATGAAAAAATCATAAAACTCTTAACAGTAATATATTTTAGATCTTCTTCCTTTCAAGTATCAGGCCAAGGCCTGTTACGATCCTATAGAAAATTTTCCCTTATGGGAAATTCTCGTATAAGACTTGAAAGCATAATAATAGTCCCTTCGATTGGTTGCTGGCCAAAGGAAGGCAAGACCAGTGATGGGGCTGCCATCGTATAGCCTCTGGTCAGGCTTTTCTGGAGAAGAAAAGAAAATAAAGGAAAGAAGAAATGGAAGAAAGGAAGTACTCCCTAGCCCTCGGATGCTCTAATAGCGTCGGGGTCGAAAAAACAAGAGTTAACCAAGAGAGGTTATATAGTAAAGTTAAAAGAGTGCAAAACACAAGTAAGTGGAAGAAATATTTTGCACAGCTTGGGCACCTTGTGGTCGCCATCCACATATCCCCTAGATGAGGACCCCTGAGGGGGTTAGAGTGAGTTATTGGTCAGCTTTTAAAGTTTGTAAATTGTATGGTTTAATGTTATGTTTTAGCCTATTAACTTAAGTTGGTAACCCTGTTTTATCAATATTTCACAGCTATTTTTTAACGTTAAATACCTTTAATATCGCGTGTATTATATTATTTATTCAATTTTCAGTTATTTTCTGTATATTCTTCATACATGCGTGCGTGCGTGTGTGTGTGTGTGTGTGTGTGTGTGTGTGTGTGTGTGTGTGTGTGTGTGTGTGTGTGTGTGTGTGTGTGACGAACTGGGCTCAATCAGCTTATTTTATTTTAATTTTTGCATTTTTGTTGTCATTTTTCTACAAATTACAGCATAATATTATCTGTACCAAGTACTACTCACTGACACTATCGAACCCATAGGATCATGGCACCGCAGACCTAAGTTCTCCATACAACCCTATCCTGAGCTAATGTTGTTTAATCACCTCCTGTATAATTTATCATAAGTAATGCCACGAGTGATTTCCAAATTATCTAGAGAATTTGGAAATCAAGAGTGGCATTTGTTGGGAGTATTTAACGAATAAAATTAAGCTCTTTACTCACAAATCATCATTTAAATATAGCTATTTTAAAATATGTATATATTTAATGCAAACGGCGATGTTTGAAAACAAATGAGAAACGATCGGTACGCTTCATTTGCTTCTTTTGTTCGTCACTGCAACCAGATCATATTATTTATTGCCAAAGAAACGCAATATTGTAAGAATACACTCTAGTGGAGAAAAAATTAAACACATCAAACTGTATATTAATTCGTTTCTGATGTAAATATGACAATTATATTTTTCTGGAATGTTATTACCTGGGAAAAAATACATTTAAGAAAGTGCAAACAGTGGTTTCTTTTTTTGGTGGTATAATCAATTGCTACAAATGTTTTTATATTAACTCCCGCATGCGGTATGTGTTGACATTTATGCACTATACATACAATGTGGTAGCCGTATTTCTTCGTGAGTCAGTCACTGCAAAATAATGCTTATGACCTATCCAGATGTTAAAAAGGAGGTGCTTTATAAACTTTAGTTGGTAAATTCTAGGCGAAACACGACTGTGATTGGTTGTAAATCAAAAATCATTGTAACGTGATTGGTCATTGACTCCCATTTGGGAAATGAGTTAAATAGTCAAGGAAATGTTCCTGTAAGATCCAAAATAGTAATTAATGATTATATTATTTAACAAGAATGTCTAAATAAATATAAATATCAAGGTAGTATCCTAAGCAACCAAAAGGAACATGATGTTGATTGGGAAGTTAATAAAATTATTCGTTATACCATAAAAAGAACTCTTAGGGCCGGTTTCACCAACAGAGGTAACTGTATTACGCCAGTTTTCCCCGTGTATAATGCATAGCATAAACTGGCGTAATACATTTACCTATGCTGGTGAAACCGGCCCTTGGATAAAAAAAAACTATTAGAGAGACTGAGGTATAATTTTATAAAGTGATGGCAGTGCTAACATTGATATATGACAGTAAGAATTAACAGTTCTGACAGAAGAAAAATAGAAACAACAGAGATAGAATATTTAAAAGGAACAGCCAGTTATAGGCCTACATTTGCCGACCAAGTGAAAAATATTATAAGGAAAGAATTGAATGTTTTCAATATAACTGAAAAAAAAAAGATCATAAAAGAGAATTCAAGTAATATGTACGCTTATAAGTAGGGCAAGGATTTCAATGCACTGCAAGTTATGATTGCAACACAGATAGTATATATTATTCAATTGCTGCGTGAAACAAAATCCAGTCAGAAGTCTAATTTCTCATTATATTATTCAACTGTAAAGACATAGACATAAAATTGGTCAAATTTCAAAAAACTTATAGGAACAATAAAAAGCATTCTTTTCCGAAAAGTACGTCCAGATACAATTCTAAAATTTTATAAAACAATGGCTCTTCCAACTCTACTTTATGGTTCTGAAACCTGGACTCTTACTACAGGTAAATTAAATAGGATAGTAGCTGCAGAAATGAAGTTATTAAGACCTTTAGCGGGTTATACGCTTTATGATCACATGCGTAATGAAGATATCCGCAAAGCTCTCAACACACCAGCAATAACTGAAATCATTCAAAAATATCAAAATAATTGGCATAAACACCTTCTGAGAATGCCAAACAATAGACTACCTCTGCAGCTATTGAACTACAGACCCACAGGGCGAAGAGACCCAGGAAGACCTAAGAAGAGATGGAGGGATCAATTTCTTTCCTGAAGCGGAACAGGCCAATTGGCTTAATCCATGCCTGACATTGATGATGATGATTATTCAACTGTTTGTATGTGAAACCAAGACAAAAGGCAGTCAGAAGCCTTACTTCTAATTATATCTACTCTACTACAATCTTAACTTTTACTGCATTAAAATCCTTGCCCCATTTATAAGATATAGGTCTACTCCATACGTATCTCATTGAGCTCCTCCAGCGGAAATTTCTTGGTCCAGCTAATTTAGTTACGTTTATTTCCCTACAGATATCAGTGAATGACAGTTGGTCAGCAGTTCACCTCAAAGAGACATCTAGTAGGCTATCAAGGTATTATTTAGTTGGGGGAGGTGTGTTAAATTTTGCTCAGAGGTACTGGGTTTGAGGTCTTTTTACGAAATCTTCAGACTCGGGACCAACGATAAAAAATCTGTCAACGCCGGTCGGGTTTGAACTATCGACCCTCGGGACTAAAGGGAAGGGCCATGACCACAAGACCAACATAAAACAGAATGGATTAGAATGGAAAATAATAAACTAACTAACTCACTGGCCACAAGGACATAATTCTCCGTATCCTGAGCTAATGTTTTCCAATCATCCCCTGTATAATCCACCCCCTCAAATCATAGTTAATGTTATTCGCCCAACTCATCCTTGGTCTACCAACTTGGCGTGTTCCCTCTGATTTTGCTACAAGAAGTTCCCATGCCTCTCTATCAATCCCAATTGGTGCCACATGTCCTGGACTCTACGAGAATTAATTGTTCTCATTATATCTGGTTTCCCATAAACATCATGTAGCTCATTGTTATGTAGTCTTCTCCATTCGCTGTCTGTTCATCTCTCACTGGTCAAAAATTTGTCCTAAGAACTTTATTCTCAAATACACGTAATATTTTCTCCTCCCTTAAAGTAAGAGTCCATGTTTGGCATCCATATAATATAGACCTAACTATGAGGTCAGTTTTACATATTTTCAGTTTAACTTTTTTTTAGAAAAGTTGGGACAAGAGCCTTTAAGTTATTACTACCGATTAAACTAGAATGAAATAGAACTACAGAAATACCTACAAGAAGATGGGAAGATTGCTTAATAATTCTTGAAGTCGGTAGAAGCCAACAGGCCTAAACCACATGGATGATAATGGTATTTAATAATCTACGGAGGGTTGTTTCCGATCTCTGATAACGATTTGCCAAGTAGATTGTGACGTTGGAGTGTGAGTCATCAGGACAGGAGCGTGCGAGGTGATGAAACCAGTCAGTGTGCTGCTTCTGTTACACTCGCACGCGTGTTGCCCTCATAATGCCTAAGAAGATAGACCCGTTTTGGGAAGGGTACATTACTGCCCTTTCCGACGCTAATTATAGTTATTCCGCGATTATTGAGGCTTGCAAAAACGTAATTTTATGGTGTCAAAGTGTGGAATTAGCTCAGAGCTTAATAAAAATGGAAAGGGTCGCTTGGGATTAATTCCAAAAGGAAAAAAACGGGCAAATCCATGACCTGCTACTACTCGCACCCCAGATGTAATAAGAAAGGTCAAGGTCCTTATCTCTGGTGGTAATCCTGCCACACAAAGGGTGATTGTGAACAGATTGGGAATATCCCTTAAAACTGTAAACACCATAATAAACAAAGATTTAAACATGGAGAAGTGCCACAAAAGCAGGGTTCATAAACTGTTGCCACGTCACATTGCCAAATGCCGCACCAAGAGCAGGAAACTATGAAAAGCACCTGGCAGGAGAAAAATGGAAATGTTTGGTCACACTTGATGAAGTATATGTTTATCTAGGAGACTGCAACAAACCCCGGGCAATTTACTAAAGCGGAAGGGGTGAAAAAAAAAATCAAAAGTGGTATGCCGAATGCAGAGAAAGTTTCTCCAATGGATTTATGGTCATCGCGGGATATTGCTACAATGAAAAACTGACAATTCGTAGAGTAGCTAAAAAGGCCAAAATCAACTCCCAGTAGGCCTACTACCAGGAAGAAGTTCTCGCCCGACTGAAATCCCAGCTCTCTATGGTACAGACAAAAACCAAGTCTGGGTGCAGCAAGACAAGGCCTCCAGTCACACTTCGGGTTCAACCCTGACATTCCTGGAGAAATGGAGCAGTAAACTGGAATACATGCTATTCCATTCAGCAACATCCCTGATGCATCACCGATGGGCTTTGTGTCCTTGGACTCTTCAGAAGGGCACTGGGAAACAGGCGTCCTCGAACAATAGACGGTCTCTGGAAAGCATATAAAGAGGAGTGGGAACTTCTAGACATGGCTGTGTTGCATAAGAGTCTTCTGCAGCGGAAACTCCGATGCCGAACCATAGCTCGGGTGAAGAGCCATCAATTAGAGCATGCTCGATGGTGGAGACACGGCTTTTCTTAAGGTAAAACTTAAAAATCATTTGTTATCAGAGATCAGAAACAACCCTCCGTATAACTGCTGGGTGACTCGACATCCATATTTCATTCCCTATACTGGCTGGTTTTTAGTCTACCTACTGTATATGAAAGACACTTGTGGATATGAGGCTATCAGCTGACTACTGAGTTAAAGGCTTTTCGGACCGATGAATTAACATAAAATAAAATAAAATTGAAATTCTAAAGTAGGAATTAATACTAGGGATAGAAAAAATTCCCGTCATTCAATACAAAATCGAATGGCCTAATGACAAGTGTAGACTTTGCGAATGTGCGGACAGGTCATTTTTCTTAGACATCAATCTATACAAATCTCCTCCTCTTTAAAAAAAAAAAAAGGATAGATCGGCAAGATACTGGATTAAGATCCACGCCCTATGTTGAAGTACATTAAATTAGACAGCGTTATGCATCAACCGGCTATGCACCATTATGTAAGTTCCGAGAAAAATAGGTTTAAAGTTTTTTTTTCTTACATTTTAAACTTTAGCAAGAGCTAATTAATTATTTCTGAGTCGATAATCACCCATATGATAATATTGTATTATACATACTGATTCGTACTGTATGAGTTAAAACAATTTATATTTATTTTAACGGTCAATATTTCAATACCGCACTTAGACATAATGAGAATGATGTCATCGTTCTGCATCAATCAGTTAAGCGCCGCAAGAGAAATTTACATTGTTGATGCATATTAGTATGGGGTCTTTATCATGTATTAATCAACCAAGCGAAAAGGTAACGCGTATACACTGTTGATACACTTATTATTGATATGTGTTATTATATTTTTTTGTGACACTTCATACATATTACATTATGAAATGTGCGTGTTAAATGAATATTTTCTAAATACAATCAATTTATTATTACATTTACAGTACATGCGTAAAAAAACAGGCATGCAGTAACATGAAATTAATTTTTTTATTCCTTAAAATAAAAAAATTACGTTAGACATCCACTAACTTGCACACTAAATTTTTATTTTGAAATATAATACGTTTTTAAAAGGCATATGGGAAAATTTTCTATAGGATCGTAACAGGCCTTGGCCTAATACTTGGAAGGAAGTAGAAGAAGAAGATACATGATTAATATATGTATATATTAAAATTATCGTAGAACAAATTTAGAAAAACATATACACTTTTAATTTCACAAAAAAAATAGGATAACGAATTTTATTAATTGATGAACAGAGTCCGTCGCCTATTACAATGTACGAAAAATATATGATTCACATATTAAATAAAACTCTTACATACCTGCAGTGAGACAGAAGATGTCTTTCCATTTTCAGGGCAGTTCGTATAAACCACATCTAAAATTTTCTGAGTTCTGGATGTCATTTAACATTAAAAAATCACACTGACTTCACAATCTTCACTAGTTATTGTAGCGCCATATCAATTACACTGAGTTATACATCAGCGATATAAAAAGCGGGAACTTTTGGCGCTAAATTGCATGATGATAAATTTAGATGAGTATTTATGAAGATCTTGTTTCATAGTCGTTTATTGCAAAACATAGAATCTCTGATAGGATTGATGGCGTTTATATTTTTCATTAATATGGCTATATTTAAAAAATTGGCGCTAAAAGTGTGCGTACACTTATATCATGGGCCAGTGCAACAGATGACATAAAATATCTTTTTTTAATGGCGCTTAGTCGGTTGATGCATAATTTCGTCCAATTATGTTAAAATATGTTTATTTTGAATTCATCTGTACAATGTAAATATTTTTTAAGAAAATTAAACTTTGAGATAAGACTATTTTTTTCTAAACAACATTTTTGCTGGAGCTCCATTGATTCGTATGGACACGACATTGATGTTAGGGATGAAGGGGAAAAGAGGGGGAAGCGAATCGTTGACCCCTCTCACCCTCTTGGTCGGAAAGCTTGAAACTACAAGCCAGAGCTATAGTTCCCCCCCCCCCTTCCTCTCAGCACTTTACCCTTGACCAGTCCTGGTGGGCAACCAGTCAGATGACCACGTGGTTATGTTGTTGTGTAAAAATCAGCTGGTCTCAGTGACCCAATGTCCTACCCATTACTCTAAATTTTATCCCGGTCTTATATCTCTAACCAAAAATGAAATTCTACCAGAATTGAATAAAGAATTTTATTTTAAAATGGGTTCTGATTTTTTTTTATTCGTGAGTAGATGTCTCCCCCATTTCTCGCTCTTCATTTATGAAACACTCAGCTTGGATCCAAATATAGCGGTGTAAACTTTCCTACGCTGTTGGTTGTATACACTTTGCAAACCATCGCAGTCCCAAAATACCAACACAGCTATCTCTTCTGGAGCCGCACAGTAGCTGTCAGCTTATCGCCCTCCTCAATTCAAGTTAAAAACACTTCCCTACTGCATCTCAGTGTTAAATTTTACGATTTAAGATAATACGTCATGAAATACTGAGTTAAAACATATAATAGACAAATGACAACTTCGTTTTCATATAATTTCATGGTTGATTAATATTAATTTATAACTGTTTTGTCTGTTATTAAAATGTAAACATAATTTAATCATGCAGAGAATAAGTTTTACCTTTTGTATTTGTTGCACAACAATGTGTTGATAGACAAGATTGCCACCTCCTAGTTTACACTATCCCCTAATTAACCACGCGAGTTTTCTCTCAATACACACACACACGGACTAATAAAAATGGCTGCATGCATGTTTCTGTACGACCTTACCTCCCCGACTGGATTCCTGCCCACGCCTCCCACCAGCAAAAAACGCTGCCTTCTTCCCGCTGCACAGCTGACTAAAACCTTAGTGGGGGACTGGTGGCAGACATTTTAGCCTCCATCTTACACACCGGTGCGTTTTCACTTGTTTTTAACAGATAGAAAATAGAGAACGGAATCTTAGTATATACCGCAACCTGCAGGGAAAAATGTACTCAAATAAAGAAGGGATATTTTTATTGTAGTAATTAATTATTCACATATTAATTGCAAGGGTAATGCGCATGTCACACCTATAGAAAAGAATCATGGGTAAGAAAGATGGCCGTGTACGAATGAATTTGCTGATCGATAGCTGAAAATGTTACGCTTGAGTTTTCGTGTTTTAAATGGATTTTGTGTTTGTAAAGGTAACATTTTACATATATTATGATATTATTTTACTTACTAGTGTTTTTGGCATGAATATGTTCCGGAAAATAAGTGTTTCCGATATGTTATGATTCAGTTTTGACATTGATAAGTGAACGTCAACATGACATAGTGCGAAGTTAGTTTATTGTTTATGAGCACGTTGCCTCTGTAATAATGTGAACTTCTTGACATTAAAGTGTTCAAGTAAAATATTTATTAAGCCCAACTAATCAATATTAGCGTTATTATTTTGTTAAATCGATATTTTCTGTTTAAATTGAAATTATATTACAAAGTTAGGTTATATTTATCATGAAACAAAGTTAGGCTTGCTAGTTAAATATAGGTATATTTTCAATAATCGAAAGTATAGAGCATGCACATAAAACGTTTTTATTTCGCTTAATGGGAATTAAAATGCCCTAACACTAATATATTTTTAATTCAGTCTAAAATGTGCGTTATAGTAGATAATTATTATGAATTAATATTGTCTAGCAATTTATTACCAAAATATGAAATCTTATAATGCAAGAGTTAACATTTAATTAACTTCTTCACACACATATATATACCCATAGTTGGCAAACATAATTTTCATTTTATAAAATCAAAATTATGTTTGTCAACTATGGCAATCTATTAGTTTAGTAACATTTTACATGAAAGAAATCTGATAATAGTTTTATTGCAGTAAACATTACTATTATAGTATAGGCATAACAGCATATATATATATATATATATATATATATAATTTATGTTGAATATATGGGTCTTTTCTACTTTAAATTTGCATTCAAGAAACGTACATCTTGAAATAATAATTAAGAAATTTATTAGAATTAATTGTAAATATTATAGGCCTATATATAAATGTATATATTAAATAATTTATGTAGAAAATACGGGCTTGCTTTTTACTTTAAATTTACATCAAGAAAGTTGTGTATGTTTTGAAAAAAAATAATTAAGAAATGCATTAGAATTAACTGCAAACATTATAGGCCTATATAACAAGTTATATATTTTTAAAATTATTCCTTTTCACAATTGCAAATTATATGGATATGATATAATATGGAGGCCTTAATTAGGGTATTTGATATATTTTTAAAAACAAATTAAAATTATAATTTATATTAGAGATATCAAATAAGTATTTATTAATTAGACATTTAAGTTAACTGCTGCTAACATTAAATGTAGTAAGTTCTACATCAGTTTTCTATTAATAAACCAATTTAAGCCCACCTTGCAATAAATTTGTATGAACAAAATTCCTTCATAATTTACAACTAGAGCTAGGCCAATCAAGATATAGGCCTAACTTTCCATCAACAGGAGACAGTTTTATTTATATTATTATTATTATTATTATTATTATTATTATTATTATTATTATTATTATTATTATTATTATTATTATTATTATTATTATTATTATTACATAACCTTCCTCGTTAGAGGATTGCCACAAGGACAAAGTGATACAGACAATTAATTTTTTTTAAATTGATGAAATACATTTTGTAAATATATTAAAAAAATTTAAATTGTAATTGAATTATACATACTATAAAGTAGACATTTTGTAAATATAGTTTCTTAAAATTGAATATGAATATTACAGGATTTAGCAATTCCCCAAGATTATATTTCTATAATAACAATACTAGAAATCTATACAAAAAAGTAAGGAAATTAATTAAATATACACTACTTTAATGAATTACATATAAATTCAATGAAGAACAAGTAAGCTATAGATCAGGGAACATTATATGGAAAAGGAATACATTTAAATATTGCTTATACTATTTAAGCTATATTAAATTAATATTATTTTTGTAATGAATAATACAATATCTACAGAGTTATACCCCAAACAGGATGTATTTATTTAATTGTTTATAATTTTACTTTTCTTCTTGACAACTTTTTAATCTAGATAGATCATCGGTTGATTAATATCTTTGTCATCGTCCAATTCCTAATTGCCTATTTTGTCGGTCCATCCAATCAGTATATGATATTAATTCTGGTTTTTGATCTAAAAATATGGAAGTATGAATTCTATATTTTTTAATATTTTTATTTTATCAGTTAAAAAATCTTGATATAAAAAAAGTATTCTATCCAGAATTTGATGTTATAACATTTTCAGAATCAGGGACTGAAGTAAGTTGTGAAGGTTTAATGTCTAATGCATTAGAAGTTTCCTGGTTGTAGAAGTTTCTCCATCATGTACAAATATATTCCCTGACTCCAGGAGATTTTAGGTCTTCTTCTACCTCGTCTTTCCCTCAGGTTTCCATTTCAAAACACATTTTGGTAGCCGATCCTCTTTCATTCGCTTGACATATCCATACCATCTTAATTACTGAATTTTAATATAATCTAAAATAGTATCTTCCATCTTCATTTCTTCCCCTTAAAACTGAGTTCCTAATTTTTTCTCTTCTTGAAATTCTTGCTGCCCTTCGTATAAAATCCATTTCCATTGCCAAAAGATACTTATTTGTTTTTGTTGTTAATGGCCAAAATTCTGCTCCATAAGTAATGATGCTTTTAACAATGTATGATATATATTCATTTTATTTTTATTACTTAAATTTTATCCCACAATATTCCATTGAGGCAAGCAATTGCAAATTTTCCTTTACTATTTCTATTTCTCGTTTCCTCTTCCTAACTTCCATTTTTATTTATATTAATTCCTAAATATGTGATCTCACTACAAGATTTTATTGTTCTCCAGTCTCCAAAATTAAATTTTGTTCTGGTTCACCAATTAATAAATATATTGTTTTTTCACGTTCAAAATTAATCCATATTTATCATATTCTTCTATTAATTTTCTAGTCATATATTCTAAATCTTCATAATCTTGTGCAATTAACAATTGATTATCTGCAAAATGTAAGTTGTATAAAGTTTTATTGTTTGAAATAGGAATTAGTCTATACGTAATAAATTAATGAGAAGTCTGCTTTTACAAATACAACTGAAAATAAATTTAGTAATATTAATCAGTCTTAAATTTAAGGATCTAATAAAATTGCTTATTATAATATTATATTTGTACTAGATAATTAGTTATACAACATTTCACTTAGCTTTATAAGAGTGGTGTCTTATAGTAAATCACTTTTAGATCACATAAGTTATTTATATTTTGTAAGATTATACATTGTCATGTATTTTAGACAAAACATTAAATAAAAGAAACTTCTATTAAATTACCAATACCATATAGATTTGAAAAAAATTATATTTTTGTTAAAAGTCATAACGTAGAACAATTAAATTAGAACAAAAAAAGAAAACATACTGGTATGATTAATTGCCTGACCCATACAAATGTGTAATAAAAGTTCTGAATTTTTTCAGTAATGAAATTAATAATGAAAATTCAAATTTATAAATTATGTGGACGTAACCAAAAGTAATCCCCTATTTTTGAGGAAATATTTTCTCACATGTAGGCCTGTAACATGAACATAGGTTCATTCCCTTGTAACGGTTCTTTTCGACTAGTCTATATGCATTATGTGGAGGTCAATCTAGTTTTATTTACCAAATAACATAGACTATTATAATAAATTATAAAAGGATAGTTTTTTTTTTACAATTGGACTTTATGCCATAAGATACAAACATATTAAGGAAGAAAGGGCTCATATGGAATTTTTTTTGGATATGTATCCATATAATTAAGACATTTTGTCTGTACATTCTTACCTCTTATGGTTGTTTTAGTTGAACATATGTTTCAAGGCTGCTGAGCCCCATTGTCAACAATTACAGACTGAATTTTCTCAAGTTTTCAGCCCTGATTCTTGATTCCTCTGCTCTCTCTGCCTCTGGTCCAATGAATTTACTTCTTTCTCCAGGAATTTCAAAAATTCATAATTCTTTGCTTGTTCTACTGTATGTAGATTTCTTCCCATATGGTGAGTTCATTTTTTTGTTTTCTAACTGTTTTAATAATTTTTATGTTTACATCTATTTTGTGTTTTTCTGACCAAACATAAGCAGCCACTGCAGATTTTTCTACTTCCCCTTTTTTTACATTTCTTATGTGTTCTTTGGTTCTAATGGTAAATTTTTACAGACAAATGTCTTAATTGTTAAACAAACCTCTTAATGTTACTTCCTATTGTATTTTAAAATATGTTCATATATTAAATTTTAAAAATATTTGAATTGTCATATTTAATGAAACTATTTCCAAATTTAAATAACTTTAATACAATCTGAAAGAAAAGGAATTTCATTTAAATAATTTATTTTGAAAACATTAAATTATTTTAAATATATTGGGGCATCTAAAAGCCAAAAAGATAAAGGTCTAAGTGCACGTACTCCCTTTGGTACTAGGTGCCTCAATTAACCTTTAGGCATCAGAAATAATTTACCAATAATATGCAGATACCATTTCATTAAACTCCATATAACCAATTCATAGGATGGGATATTAAAGCAAGTTTAGGTAATTTTAAATCTTTACTTTTTTTTAATAAATTTTCCAATCAGTAGAGTGTTATAATTTATTTTAGCTCTTCTTCTTCTTCTTCTTAAACATAATTTGTAGGATTTTCATCCTGTTTATTTCCAAAATCACTCCTCGGAGGAGTCTTTCCATCTCTTGGCTGGTCTTCCTCTTGTTCTTCTCCCGTCCATTGGTCTATCTTCTTTAGCAATTCATTAAATTAATTAACTAATTAAGAATAAATGAAGTATACAATAAGAATTAAACTTTTGCATAATTAATTTTGTTATTGGTGAAAGAATATTCAATTCAATTCCATTAAGTCAGTCTGACCTCTCACCTTATAGGTACTTTTACAGTGACACAACCTGTCGGGAGAGGGATTTTTAACTATGGTTCACATACTTTTTTGACTACACAAGGACTTGGAGGGCCTCCCCGAATGAGGAATCAGCTCAATTCAGGGCTTCCTCCGAGACAACACAACAGGTGAAAAAATATAAATTAAATATTAAAATAATGGATATATAAAATTAAAAAAAAGTTTCTTGGTTTTATATTCATAGAATTGTTAGTAGGGCTGTCTTATTGATTTATGCCTAAAATGTAGGCCTACTAACTTTTCTATGATAATGTGCATAAAAGAACATAATAGTGCATACTTAAATCTGAAGAAGCCATATTGAGTTTGTGGGTTTTAGCTTAGAGTATTTATGGTTTTCGGCTTGTCGATATGTAAAGGGATGAGCTCCTGCACCTAGAAATTTTCTTGAGCATGTACTTTGAACTTCCAAGGATGGGTAATACATATATTCCAACCTGATTGGATTTGTTTGTGCTCTGGTTTTTAATGTCGACTATTCTGGTATTTGGCTATTGCATTGGCAGATGGTTAGCTTCCATATCTACGAATTTTGATAGGAATACGTTTTGGACATTTGAAATTACTTTAATGTTCCTTTGAACATAACTGAGAAATGCTAAACGATTTGTTGTTTACTTTACTGAAAATGAATTTACATTCTCTATATCGTAAGAGCATCTGTAAATCTCTATATTCTTAATATTAATACTGCTTACAGAGTGCATGTTTTATTTTTCAAAATCTATTTATGATATTGCCTCAAGTTTTCATGGTTTTTTAAAAAAATCCAGGAGGAAAATATAACACAGAAATATATTTTAGAAGTAAATATTATTTGATATGCTCATAAAATTATGTTAAAAAATACCTAAAAATATTTTTTTTGCTAAAACAAATCATATCTACATACTGTAAAACGAATAAAAATTCCATTATTAAACAACAGTCAAGATTTTTATAAATTTTATGTCTACCAGTTGCCCTAAAAGTTGTTATCCTTTTACTATGAATACTTTTTTTGCTTAGAGGCTCTAATTTAGACTTGAGGTTCTTTTAAGAGCCAGACTCTCTAACCACGGCTGGAAGTTTCTCTCGGAATGCTTGTCTCTGGATTGTTTCATCCTAAAAAAGATCCATTGACCTCGATAAGGTTTGAACTCGCGACCTTCGGTACCAGAGGCAAATAACTTACTCCTACAATACAGAGACTGATTTCAGTTTGTTATTATTATTGTTGTCATTGTTGTTGTTATTATTATTGTTATTATTATTATTATTATTATTATTATTATTATATTCTGCGATGGGCAGGACATATGGCACGAATGGGGAATGAAAGAGGGGCATGGGTATTTCTTGTAAAAAACCAGAGGAAAACGCCTAGTTGGTAGACCAAGCATGAGATAGGAGAATAAAATTAACCATGATTTGAGGGAAGGAGATTATACTGGGGATTTAAAAACATTAACTGAGGATAGGGGTGTATGAGAGCTTACGTCCATGAACCTGCGGGTTCGATAGTGCCAGTGAGTTAAGTATTTTCTATTTATTATTACATTTAGTGTATAAAAACAAGTGCTGTAAGCTTATGTAGACCTATACGTATGCATGGAATTTTTAAATCTGTTATAATTGTGTATGACTACTGTATAATTTATTTCAAAATCTGTATTTTGTATATATGTGCACGTGAAATGGAAGAAAAAGCCAGATTACATTTTTTTTTCAATGTCATTTCGACATTTCTGGTGTACTCTCCTGGCATGGTGTAATTGTAACCCATTTCTGAGGTTGAAGCGCCTGGAAGGCGGAGTTACGCTGCTCCGATGATATGAGAGTTGTTGATAATGATAATGATTTGTCAGGAGAGGCCTTAAACTAAACTTAATCAAGTTAGGCGAATATGATATTGATGACAATGATGACCAGATGGTGTTCGGGGACCGTTAGGGCCATAAAGTTTCCTGACATTTATCTTACAGGTGAGGAAAACCCCCAAAAAAACCTCACCGAGGAAACTTGTCCCGACCAGGGATCGAACCCGGGCCCGCTGCGTGACAAGGCAGCATAAATAAAACATTATTATTGTTCTTCGAGAATTGAATTCAATTGAAATATCAAATTCAGTGCTTTTTTCTATGTTTGCGAAGTGTGAGTTTGATGTTGCAAAGAATATTAAATTCAGAGGTCGTAACTCGCAGGTTCCAACATACTCCAAACCTCAGTTTACTTACTTACTTACTCACAGGCACTATCGAACCCGTAGGTTCTTGGCCGCGCGGACATAAGCTCTCCATACATCCATATAATGAGCTAAAATGCTTTCCAATCATTCCCTGTATAATCTACTTCCCTCAAATCATAGTTAATGTCATTCTCCCACCTCATTCTTGGTCTACCAACTGGGCGTTTTCCCTCTGGCTTTCCTACAAGAAGCTTCCATGAAAGACTTTCATTCCCCATAAGTGCAACATGTCCTGCCCATCGCAGTCTACGAGACTTGACTGTTCTTATTATATCTGGCTTTCCTATAAAGACCATGTAGTTCATTGTTATGTAGTCTTCTCCATTCACCTGTCTGTTCATCTCTCTTTGGTCCAAAATTTTCCTAAGTACTTTATTTTCAAATACTTGCAATCTCCCTCCTCCCTTAAAGTAAGAGTCCATGTTTCGCACCCATATAATATAACTGGTAGAATAATAGTTTTATATATTTTCAATTACAAAGGAAACTAAAATGAAAATTTATAAGAGCATAATACAGAATATTTTGTCATATAGAAGCGAAACTTGGTCTTTGACGGAATTACAAAAGAATAAAATTAGAACAGTTGAATTCGATTATTTTAGAAGAAGCCTCCAAAAAACAAGACAGGATAAAATAAGAAATGAATTCCTTATACAATTATAACATCTGTTGTTAAGAGGATTGAAAATCAAACGCTTAAATGGTATGGCCATGTACAAAGAATGGAAAATGAAAGATGGCCAAAAAATATATACCAATGGTCACCCCTGGAAGAAATAAACGGTAGACCAAGATGGAAATGGAAAACCTACGTCAGAACAATAATGGAGGATAGGCATTTGGAAGAGGAAGATTGGAATGATAGAGATAAATGGAAACTGAACACGGCAACCTATAAGTGGGGGAAAGCCGAAGAAGAGAGAGATATATTTCAGTGTAACGTTTTTTGAAAGGAGTTGGGACATCAAGAGTCTCTGCAATGCATACTAGCACGCATTTCCAGAATTGAGCCTATGTTTAATTTATTTGTGCATCTCATTCCTATTTGTCATTATTGTTCCTAGTTATTTGAATTCAGCCACTTCCTCAAAATTTCCCTCATTTGTCATTAGCTGTCCATTTCCATTCAGTTTAGAATACTGAAACCTTTAGTCAATCTGTATTGGTTTGCTGGTGATATTTTGTAAGTGATTTAGCACGCGGTTAACTTCATATAGATTCTTCTTGTAATTCAATGAACAGAAGTGATAAAGTAACTTAACTTATTGAGCAAAGTGTCACAGCTCACACCTGTGCTACACGCACTCTTGTTTCATTACACACACACATTTGAGAATGCAGCTTCCATATGAAGTGAAATCTTCTCCCTCCCTCTTCCCCGTGTGCAATAATAACGGGCTTGACCGGCTAAGATCATTATTTGGATGAGTTATGGGCCTTACGTTGCACCTTATGTTCAAGCTAAAATGTATAAAGTACACACTGTTTCAAAACATTGTTAGCTTCTTCCATTATCATTACCGATGAACCCAACTTTTGTGAAAAATATACTATTAGTATTGAATGCACTTATTTAGGTACAAAATTAGACCATTCAGGCGATAACACAGTGGAAATTAAAAATAGAATCGCACAAACAAAACAAGCAATAAATGCTTTAAACTCTGTTTGGTGGAGCAAAATTATTACAAAAAATAGAAAATTACAAATATATCAAACCATAATTCAGAGCATTTTAACATATGGTGCTGAAGTCTGGCAAATTCCTACCAGGGAAATGAAAAGAATTTTAAGTACAGAAATGGATGTTTCAAGAAAATCAGCTGGAAAATCTAGAATGGATAGAATACGAAATAAAGAAATAAGGGAAATTATGGGTGTACAAGAGGAGCCGGACATCATAGACATAAAAAAGAAAAGATTGCAGTGGTATGGTCATGTCAAAAGAATGCCAGAGCAAAGATCACCAAAAATTGTTATGGAATGGATCCCAATGGAGAGGAGGAAGAGCGGAAGACCGAAAAACTTGGATAGAAGGGGTACAAGCAGCTATGAATATCAGAGGAATGGAGGAGATTAATGGATGGACAGAGAGGAATGGCGTTTGGTTTCCGGAAGACGGCAGCAGCTGCCATGATACCGGATGATGATGATATATCTTCTATAGTAGGGCCTAATTCTGCCCGAGGGCAGGTCTTTCACTGTAATCATAGCATTTTTTCATGCTATGCTTTGCAGCTTTACTAGGGAATTATAGGTATGGTAGCTTCCCGTTGGGGCACACCGTAGCGTTGTGGTTAAGGCACTGCGCTACAAGCCGGAAGGTCGAGGGTTCGAGTTCCGGTGGGGTCAAACCTGGTGGCACTATGACCCTGGGGTCGACTCAGTCTCTAACGGAAATGAGTACCAGATGTTTGTTCTGGGGGTAAAGGCCCGTTACGCAAGGCTGACAACCCAGCTGACATCAAGTGCCGATTGTTCAGAGAGAGCGGGAGCCTTAACCTCCCACTATCCCAAGGGCCTCCTGAGGCCTGTAGTGGGATCACTTTCCTTTTTTTTTTTTTTTTTTTTTTTTTTTTTTTTTTAGCGATGATGATGATGATAATGATAGGAAAAGGATGATGATGGCGATGATGGCCATATGATTTCGGGACCGCTGGGCCCTAAGCTTCCTGACATTTGTCTTACAGGTGAGGAAAAACCCCGAAAAATCACACCCAGGAACCTGTCCCGACCGGGAATCGAACCCGGGCCCATTGCGTGACAAGGCAGCACGATACCTCGAGACCATAGCGGTGAACTATTAGATATAAATCTACTAATATACTCATCATCATCATCATCATCATATATTGCTCAACAGCTGGGCCTTGGCCGCCTTCAGAAGCTTACGCCAGACTTCCCTGTCCCGACCTGCATTCTTCCAGTTTTTTTAATTTTGAAAATCTTAATGTCTTGAATTATACTGTCCTCCCATCTTAATTTAGGTCTTCGAACTTTTCTGGCAATAGAGATTGCTCATTGTAAATTATTTTTGAAAACCTTTTGCTGTCCATACGGATAATGTGCCCAGCTCAGGCGAATCTATTAATTTTAACAAAATTCAGAATATCCGGCTGATTATACAGTTTATACAATTCATTATTGTATCTCTTTCTCCATACATTATTTTCTTTCACGGCACCAAAAATGGATCTGAGCATCTTCCTTTCAAAACGCCCTAATAACTAAATATACTAATAATATCCTCAACTCGTGTCCAACTCAGAGTCGGTTCGAGGGATGAGCTGAGATGAAGCCCCTTATATAGAAGTCTGTGAATGACAAGGGTGTCGGCCGACCACTTCTGACGCACCAACACAGGGGCAGATGAATGAAATGGATGAGATAAATATGGAGAAAATTGTGGAATTAAATTGTGGCAGGGCAAAACGAGAGAAAACCACGAGAAAAACCTGTCCAAGTTCCGTTTCGTCCACCACGAAAACCACATGGAGTGACCGAGGCTCGATCTCAGGACGCCAGCGGTGAGATGCGAGCGTCTAACCGCTTGCGCCATGGAGCCGCCACTAAATATAGGCTACTATTATATATATATATATATCTAATAACTATGGATAATATAATATTAGATATAAATCAATGTTTACACATATTTCTGTGCCTAAAGTTTTATTTTCCTTCTCTACTCGTCCCTCTCTATCCACTCCGTGTCCTCCAGCCGTTCTTGTTCTCTTTACAGTTTTTATTTCTTACATCCATGAGTTTCGAGGTCTTCCTTTCTTTCTTCTTCCAGGTGGACACCATTTTTCTGGGTAACATTTCTTCTTGTATTCGTCATACATGCCCATACTAATATAATTGTTTGTATATTATACAAAAATGGACTCTTCTAGGGTAACAAAACAAACACTGTTGTACCAACCTCTAGGCTATAGGGATGTGGGACGTCCTAGAAGACGATGGAAGATGAATTCTGAGAGCGGAACAGGCCGATGGCCTACGAATGATGATGATGATGATGATGATGATGATGTATATTATGCAATCTACTATTGAATATTTAATATTAATTTTTTCTCGTATGGCTTCTATATTTTTCCCCCAATATTGAACATCTTGCTGCTATTAGATAAAAATATTAATATGTAAGTGCATATTATAGGGACAATACGCTAGTTAAAATGAATTTCGCCTGTCCCTATCTACTAGCATTCTTATTTAGTTGTATGAATTTATAACAGTGTTTTTATAAGAATAAAATCTTAGAGAATTCTTACACCCTATACCATTTGTATGTCCGCCGCTGTGGTCTCGAGGTAGCTGCTGCCTTGTCCCGCAGCGGGCCCGGGTTCGATTCCCGGTCGGGACAAGCTCCTGGGTGATGTCTTTTTCGGGTTTTTCCTCACCTGTAACACAAATGTCAAGAAACCTAGGGCCCACGTTCCCCGAAAATCATCCGGCCATCATCATCATCATCCTTATCATTATCATCACCATCCTTCATCGGTGTGGCAAGCAACGGGAAGTTACCACGTCTATAATTCCTTAGTAAAGCTGCAACGCCTAGCATGAAAATGCTATGATTGCAGTGAAAGACCTGTCTTCGGGCAGAATTATTATGGATGGATGGATATCATTTGTATAATAATAAAATTGGCCTATAGTATAAGTGTGGTTAAGTAAATTGAAAAGAAAGTACCAAAAAAAATATTTTTGGAATTCTATCTTGCAGTATGATATTTTTGTGGATCTTTAAACATTGTGGAAATTTTCGACCCATTGTATCGTCCCTCAGGACCCACTATTGGGTTGGGGCTAATAAGTTGAGAAATGATGCTCTAGAACATATTCCGAACATTTAATATCACATCGCCTTTCCTAACGCAAGAAAGTAAATCTACAGTGGCGTATTGTGGGGTCTTAGTAAAGAGAATAGCACGGGACGGAGAAGCTAAATTGTTGGTGTTTCATAACAGTCCCAACTGATTTGCCTTGAAATATATAAATGAATTAGTTAGTTAGTTAGTTGTATGATTAGCCTATTAGTTTTTTGTCATAGCTACCGACTACAGTTCATGAGGTCCCGGGTACAATGGTCGCTCAGAAAACACGAATTTTTCTTTAATGGGAATTACTCTTATGGTTAGCCATAGTATAATACTTACGTTATGTTTAGGTGTAAGGATCATGTACCATAGTTGACCAATTAAAGGCGTTATACTTTGATGCAGATCTACGGAATTTATGCTAGTTCGAATCCCCATGGGGAATTTTCTTATGGAATTCCGGGCCAGTAATGTATCGGATGCAGACCTTTGTAATCATATGTCTGAGGCGTATTTTAAATGTAAGATGGCCGGAAATATCAAATGAAGAAGTGTGGAGAAAAACCAACGAATCTCTAATATGTCATCAAATAAAACAAAGAAACTGGAATTGGATATGTCACACGTTGAGAAAACCAGATGGAGCCATCGAGAAAACTGCACTAGATTGAAACCCACAAGGAGTAAGAAAGAAGGGACGACCTAGGAAAAATGGAAGCGATAAATAGTAAAGGAAGCAAAGGAAAGAGGGAAAAGCTGGAAACAAGTGAAATGATTGGCTGGAAGCAGAGTACTCTGGAGGAACTCTACTGCTGCCCTATGTTCCACTTAGGAACTACAGGAAATCATAATTCTTCTTCTTCTTCCTTCCAAGTATTAGGCCAAGACCTGTTACGATCCTATAGAAAATTTTCCCTCCAGCGTTTCATAGGACGGCCCAGAGATCTTCGTCCTCTTGGTATATAATTATAAACAAGCTTTGGGGATCCAATTTGAACTCATTCTTTCAAGATGGTGTTTCCAATTTAATTGGTACTGTTTAATATATTCCAGAATTGACGTAGTCTTCAATTCTTTTAAGACATCGGTGTTCCATTTCCGATTCCATCTGGTGTAATCCGCTGTTCTGCGCATGAATCTCATTTCACAAGCAGTTATTCTACTTTCATGTTGTATTTTTAGTGTCCATGCTTCACTACCATAGGTCAACACTGGTCTAGCCAAAGTGTTATATAAATGTAATCTGGTGTTTTTTTTTGTACAAGGGATGGTTTCATAACATGATTAATAATTCCCAATAATAATAATAATAATAATATAAATAATAAGAATGTATCGGTGCCCACCCAGCATAGGAAGCGACTCAGATTGAGAAAACTAACCATAACGATAGCTGACCATATTAGACATCTATACTGATTAGGGGGGCTGAGGCTATTTGGGGTTTCCGGTTCCTTGATCTGGTCAAAAACCCTGATGGAACTGATATTTAACCTCTGGGGTGAATTTCGGTGAAGTCCGGAGGGTCTAACTTAGCCAAATCCACTCTCCTCACCTCCAAGTTGGGGCCCCTCGGGACCTTCTTAAGATCCTTTAAGATTTTAAGATGCAAAGGAGAGAGTGGGGTGTGGAAAGAAACGGGAAGCTACCACATCTATATATCCCTCCCTAGTAAAGCTGCAAACATGGCATGATGAGTCTTTCCACGGTAAAAGACTCCGGACGTAAATTATCTCCCCATTAGGATGTCCGGGAGGGGGATACTGAGGAAGGAAACATCAAGCATGTGGATAATCGGATGATAATGGTGAGGTTACAAGGGAAGAAATGGACTTGGTGATAGTGCAAATTTACATGCCCCATATTGGGTTAGCAGATGAAGAAATGGAGGAAAGATATGACAAGATAGAAGAGATTGTTGAGAAAGAGAAGAAGGGGGCATGTGTTATCCTAATGGGTGACTGGAAAGCTGTAGTTGGAGAAGGACAGGATGGAAGTACAGTTGGAAGATATGGATTAAGAAAAAGGAATGAGAGAGGTGAATCACTGAGAGTTTCTGTAAAAGGAATTAAATGATAATTGGAAATACAATGTTTCAACAGCATAAAAGAAGAAGATACACATGGATAAGCCCTATGGACAACAAATTATACCAGATCGACTACATACTGATACAGGAACGATTCCGAAATTACTTGAAAAATGCGAAGACCCTACCAGGAGCAGATATCAATTCAGACCATGTGCTACTAATAGAAGTAGATATTTTCCTGAAGAAGATAAGAGGAAGACAGGCAACAAAGAAGTTTGATTTGGAGAAACTCAAAACTGAAGAGGAAAGAAGAAAATTCCAACAACATTTTCAGGAGAAAGCCTCTACCATGGAAATCTCATATGGCAATACCAAGGAACACTGGAGTAATTTGAAAACCTCTATACAGATAGCTGCAGAGGAAACAATAGGATACAAAGAGAGCAAGAATATTAAGAAACCTTGGGTCACAGAAAAAATGTTAGAGAAGATGGAAGAAAGAAGAAAATGGAAAATAGCAATACAGAAGAATCCAAAATAAACTACAGTAAACTAAACAACGAACTTAGAAGAGAAACTGACAAGGCAAGGGATGAATGCATGAAGCAGAAATGTGAAGAACTAGAGAATCTGGAGAGGAAAGGAAAATATGATTTAATGTACCAGGAAGTTAAAGACTTGGATTATGGAAAGAAGAGCAGGAAAACTATGTGGCTGATTGAGGACGAAAATAATGAAGGAATAACAGACAAACAGGGAATTATGAATACATGGGAAAAATATGTAGAAGAGCTATATGAGACAAGAAATCGTCCGGCTAACTTGGATATAGAAAATGAAGAGGTCGTAATCAGAAGATGAAAAAGGATTTTCAATTCTGAAGGAAGAAGTTGAACTAACAATTAAGGAAATGAAAAATGGGAAAGTAACAGGGGTAGATGGAATCCGCATTAAATTGGTTAAATGCTTGGGTGAAGGAAAGAATGAAATTCTGCGTTTATGCCACAAGATATATAAAGAAGGTGAATGACCCGAAGAATTGACTGAGACAGTGTTAATACCAATACCGAAGAAGAACAATGCAAAGAAATGCAAGGCGTTCAGGACTATCAGCTTGGTATCACACTCTGCAAAGATTCTCCTGCGAACACTGAATCGACGTTTACGTTCTACGATGGAAAGCGAATTGGAAGAAGAACAGTTTGGCTTCAGGAAGGGAAAGGGTACAAGAGATGCAATTGGATTGATACGAACAATAGGAGAAAGATATATAGAAAAAGATAAAGACGTCTATGCAGTATTTGTTGATCTGGAAAAGGCCTTTGACAGAGTAAATTGGAATAAACTCCTGAAGATCTTGAAGAAAATTGGCGTGAACTGGAAGGAGAGGAGGTTCATAAGTAGTCTTTATATGAAACAGCGAATAGAAGTGAAGAGAGGAGAAGAAATGTCAGAGGGAAGAGAAATTGGAAGGGGGGTAAGGCAAGGATGTCCTCTATCACCTACTCTTTTCAACATCTATCTGGAAGACCTAATGAAGAACTGCTTCAGTAATACAGGAGGCGTAAACATGGGAGGAAGAAGAATAAAGTGCATAAGATTTTCTGATGATATGGCTTTGCTAGCAGAAGATGCAATGACATTGAGGAACATGCTGATGGAGCTGAATGATAAGTGCGAGGATTATGGGATGAAGATAAATATAAATAAGACGAAGGCCATGATTATAGGAAAGAAACCAAGGAAGATAAACATGAGGATTAAAGATGAGGCCACTGAGCAAGTGGAGAGCTTCAAATATTTGGGCTGTACTATCAGTAGTAACATAAACTGCGGTCAAGAAGTAAAGCAGAGGATAGCAATGGCAAATGAAGCTTTCAACAAGAAGAGAAACATTTTCTGTTGACCTATGGCAAAAGAATTAAGGAAGAGGCTAGTGAAGAACTTTGTGTGGAGTTTAGCATTGTATGGTGCATAGACTTGGACATTATGACGGAATGAGGAAAAGCGACTGGAAGCTTTTGAGATGTGGATATGGAGAAGAATGGAACGTATAAAATGGGCAGACAAAGTAAGAAATAAAGATGTGCTAGACAGAGTGGGTGAAAGAAGAACAATGCTGGAACTCACAAAGAAGAGGAAAAGAAATTGGATTGGCCACTGGCTAATAAGAAACTGCCTGCTGAAGGATGCTCTAGAAGGAATGGTCAATGGAAGGAAAGAGGCAGAAAAAGACATCAGATGATAGACAATATTAAAATAAATGGTTTGTATGCAGATTCAAAAAGGAAAGCTGAGTTAAGGAAAGAGTGGAGAATGTTGAGTTTGCAGTGAAAGACCTGCTCTTAAGCAGAACACTATGAATGAATGAATGAATGAATACTGATTAGATAATCGTCCAGCTCTATGATTAGAACAAGTGAATATAAGGCTTAAAGCCGGCTGGTATACTCTTGGCCTTCTAGGCTGGCCGCGCGCCAGGCAGTTTTTTAGGATTCTTGTGATGCTTCGTTATAATTTATCGCCCATCATATTATCATAAATAATGCCACGAGTGATTTCCAAATCATTGATAGATTCACGACTCACGAAGTGACGAGTGAATTTTATCTAGAGGATGAAAATCAAGAGTGACATTTGTTAGTATTATTTAACGAATAAAATTAAGCTATTTACTCAAAAATCATTATTTAAATATAGTTTCCGGTATTTTTAAAAAAAAGTATATATTTTAACGGCGAGATGAAACGCGACTGTCATTGGTTGTAAAACAAAATTCATTGAAACGTAATTGGCCGTTGACTCCCATTTAGGGCATGAGTTAAATAGACAGGGTAATGTAATTCCATCTTCCATGTGTCCCATTTTCAAAAGGTGATTACAAATTCGACAGTGCAAAAAGAGAATGTCACCAATATCATAAGACAACCTGGTGGCAATGGTCAAACATGTATTTATTTCGCAGGTTTCGCATCTTCGGCGCCCAATTAATCTACATTCTTCTTCACGTCTCTCTGTCATTCCAATCTCCAAGGCCCAATCATTTTCCTTCATTCTGCTCAAAACAACATCAATCCATGTTATTTTTGGTCGACCCCTTCTTCTTCTACCAAGTGGCACCCATTCTAGTATTCTTATTGGAAATCTGTCTTCTGTCATTCTCTTTACATGGTCGTACCATTTTAATTGTTTGCTTTTTTATTTTAATGAAATCCAGAATTGAAGTTTGGAAAGAAATTCATGTTTTCTTTAATTGTATATAATATATATATATATATATATATATATATATATATATATATATATATATATATATACTGTTTCTTATTTTATATCTTCTATAAATTCCAGCAGAACACATCCAAAAATCTATTTCTGCAGAATTTAATGAACTTATTATTATATATTTTAATTCTCATGTTATGTAATTGTTTGTGTTTATTTCTTCGAACTTATTGAAATGTATTTTTTTTCAGAATATAATGGACAAAAATACTATTTATATATTATGAAATTATATTAATAAAGTAATGGGTCTTGGTAGTTGTAATCTAACATAGCTTTTGCCTTCATGACTGACAATTAATTTTATTCATATAACTGTAAACATCACGGTTATATATGAGTATATATAGGTCTAGGCTCTACTTTTATATAACAGCGATTTCTCTAGAGAAGGTGGGATGACAAAACTTCCTGTAATGCAAGATACACGTGTGTTTCCAGAGCTGAGCATAGGCTATATCATTTCATTTTTACACGCTTTATATTAGCTTGACCTGTATCTGTCTATCTATGTAACGGAGTCTTTCAACACGATTTTCACCCACTTAAAAACATCGGATCGACTTGAAACTTTGTATACTTGTAAAGGACCAATTACAATACAATAATTTCATAAATGTTTTCTAAGATCCTGGCCAGAATCATCAGGACATAAAAAAAAGACCGGTTAAATAGGTTGCGGACTTAACGACTTTTTAGTCCATCGTTGTAAGACATTAATATTATATCCTCTGGTAGCTCAGTTGGTAGAGCGGTTGACTGTAGTAGTATATAATTTCAGTAATTCAAAGGTCTCTGGTTCAAATCAGCCCCGGAGATTTTTTTAAGAAGAGTATTACTTTTAGTTCATACTACAATAGTATCGAATTTAAATATATTTACATTTTTGTCTTATTCTGTAAAATATTAATGACAATTTTGTAAACTTACATTGTAATTTATCCAAAAAATATGAGCATGATACGATTAACTGTAACAATTTATCTATATTAAAATATTCAAAAATATTATAATAATGTTAGATATTAATAATTTTAAAAAAATGTAATTATATTCGTGCGTATACACTGAAAATATCGTAAGCAATTAAATTTTAATGGGATTCCGGTTTATGACAATTAAACTAAAAATAAAAAAACTAAAACAACACGCTATATTAGAAAACCGAACTAAAAAATGAAAAAATAATTTTCATTTGCAACACGCTTGGGATACAATTAAAGTGGTCAACAAAATAATCATCTCCAACACATCTAGAATAAAACTAGAGTTATCTACAAAAAAAATACCATCGAAAGCGTGGGGTGCTATATATCAGTTAATATATTTGATAATAAACAGATATTGGTAAAAGTAAAGTCTCTAAGAAGAAAGCGTAAAAACCATAAAAAGCACCCCACGCTTTTGATGGTAAAATTATTATTTTTTTGTAGATAACTCTAGTTTTATTCTAGATGTGTCGGAGATGATTTTTTTGTTGACCACTTTAATTTTATCCCAAGCGTGTTGGAGATTGAAATTATTTTTCATTGTTTAGTCCAGTTTTCTAATAAAGCGTGTTGTTTTAGTTTTTTTAAATCTATTATTTATTTCTTCTCATCCCTGTCTTTTCATTGTTCCCAGGAATATGAATTCCTGACTTCTTCAACATTTTCCCTAATTTATTGTTAACTGCTCATTCGCATTCAGTAGTGTATGGCTATACATTTAAATAAAATAGGTAATAAGTAACGCAATAGAAGGTTTTATTTATGGCGCGCAACAAGTGTGAGACGTGGATACAAGCTTAATTATGTACAGAGTGGGCTTTGTCATCGATTAGTATTAATCGTATGATAAAATCTTGGATCAACAGTCCTGTGTAACGCCCTTTGTTCAATATCGTATTATACCGATTCTTAAACCTTATGTCGGTTACGCTGAACTATCTATCTAACTGCAACTGTCGAACCTTAGTTGGTTCTGGTGGACTAACTAACTAACTCACTGGCACTATCGAACTCGGAGGTTCATGGCCGCGCGGACATACGCTATCCATACCTCCCTATCCTGAGCTAATGTTTTCCAATCATCCCCTGTATAATCTACTTCCCTCAAATCATAGTTAATGTTATTCTCCCACCTCATTCTTAGTCTACAAACTGGGCGTTTTCCTACTAGAAGCTTCCATGCACCGCTTTCATTCCCCATACGTGCAACATGTCCTGCCCATCGCAGTCAATGAGACTTAACTGTTCTCATTATATCTGGCTTCCTATAAAGACAATGTAGTTCACATATTATGTAATCTTCTCCATTCACCTGTATGTTCATCTCTCTTTGGTCCAAAAAATTTCCTAAGAACTTTATTCTCAAATACTCGTAATCTCCTTTCCTCCCTTAAAGTAAGAGTCTCTGTAATGCATAATTGCACACATTTCCAGAATTAAGTCTATGTTTAATTTCTTTGTGCATCTCATTCCTATTTGTGATTATTGTGCCTAGATATTTGAATTCTGCCACCTCCTCAAAATTTCCCTAATTTTTAATTAGCTGTCCGTTTGCATTATATAATGTATTATTATGTGTGACCATATATTTAGTTTTATTGATATTTACTTCCAGTCCCAATTTCTTTGTGTTACTCAATAATGTGTGTGTGTGTGTGCGGTGTGGTGTGTGTGTATGTGTGTGTGTGTGTGTGTGTGTGTGTTGGCCTTAATATCTCCCCACTATCGCCCAATAGTACTACATCATCAGCATAAAATAACAGCTTATTAATACCATTGAGCTGTAATCTTTATTCATCTTCTAAAGATTTGATGGCATGCTCTAGTACAAAACTAAATAGTAGAGAAGATAGTGCATATTCTTGCTTCAAGCCATTGTGGATTTCAAAACTATCCGAAAACTGTTTGCCTACACGCACCCTACTCTTTGTGTCTAATGTTACTAATATTATTATGTTTGATACCGAGGTAAATCCCATGATCTCAAACGAACATAAATAAATATTAACTTAAAATAAAAAATAACGAATATAGGTTACATCATATCCAAGAAAATAATAATACAAAATAATATTCTTAAAAAATGTTTCATATTCAGCCAAAAAAAAAAATAATAATAATAGTACAAGTAATAATGAAAATCACATTCTTAGGTTTGCAGGTTCAAACCTAGCTGGGTCGATGGATTTTTCAGGGCGTAAAATTCCTGAGTATGAGTTCTTTGGAAGTCATATATCTACGGAACTTAAAAGAACTTCAAGCCCGAAAACAGAGGCTTCTGGAAACTATTTATTGATGCTTTCAAGACCGGAACACGCCTATTTCTATTATGTATCATTAATCAACATGTAGATAATTCATAATTGTTATTATATGTATAATTTAACCCTGGTGAAGTCGAAGAGAAGACCTTGTGGTCTTAACTCCATCAGGTAAAATAAATAAATAAAATTAAATAAATAAAAATAACACACTATTACTAAACTTTATGAATAATAAGTTCTGACTATCTGTACCCATACATCCCAGCGTGGGGTTAGAGTGCTCCCTTGCGGAACTTACTTGAACAAGCTATTTTTTATTCAATGTCCCACTTGTCTTTTCGACATTTCTGGCGTTCTCTCCTGGCATTGGCGTAATTGTAATCCACTCATGACCTTGGGGCGCATTAAAGGCGGTGATAATGATGATGATGATAGTGTTGCACCAGGAGAATCCTTAATCCTAAGCTTATTTAAGGCGAATGTTAATGACATTATGATTGCCATATGATGTTCGGGGACCGATGGGCCTTAAAGTTTCCTGACGTTTGTCTTACACGTGAGGAAATGCCGCGAAAAAAAATACCCTACCCAGGAAACGTGCCTCGACCGGGCCTGCTGCGTGACAAGGCATCATGCTACCACGAGACCACAGCAGTGAACTTGTACTGATGTAATTATGTTATTTTCCTATTTATCTATCTATCTATTTATCTATAATGGCGTAGCCCAAAGTTAAGCCATAGCCTCTCCTTTGTAAGGAGTTACTAGACCAAGTTAATTTAGTTACCTTTTTTCCATAGATGCCATGCAGTCAAAATACCGACTCAATGAGACATCTAGCAGGCAACTAAGGTATTACTAGGATGTTGAGGAGATCGGTAAATTTTGCTTACAGACCTTTTCATTCAGGCTTAAGGATCTCTCCCACCTCATTTTTGGTCTACCAACTGGGCGTTTTCCCTCTGTTTTTCCTACCAGAAGCTTCCATGCACCTCTTTCATCACCGATATGTGCCATATGTCCTGCCCATCGCAGCCTATGAGACTAACTGTTCTTATATCTGGCTTCCCATACATATCATGTAGCTCACTATTATGTATCTTACTGTTACCTACTGCTACTAGTTTCTTAGGAAACGCTGTCCGTCCGTCCGTTTTTTTGACAGTATTTTTGTCGTCCAGTGTGCTGTTTGCTGGGAAAGTTTTTTATCCCTGGACAGCTAAATTACTAATGGCTATCAGTAAGTGGCTTTCTTAGTGAAACCTTGGCAAACGGCATTTTTTAGGAATGTGGTGCTGGATATGGTTACGGATTTGTGGACATGCGCTGTGATGTTTCAGCGTCATGTGCTTATGTTTTCGCCAGTTTTGCCCTTATGGAGGTTGTTCTATGGTGAATATGTTTCTGTGAACTGTACGTCATTGCGGTAATGTTCTATCGTGCGTACTATTGGGTTATCATGTTCCAAATTATAATGATACATTTTGGTATCTTGATATTTCACTATAGCATCAAGATAGGGCAATTCAACTGCATCATGTAGCTCTGTTATCCTTGTGTACATAATAGCCCCTGAAAACCAAAGAAATATAAGTTTGTTCCTAAGATAATTGTAACATCAGTTCAATTATTTAAAGAATGTTATATATTTATTATGTTTTGCTGATGCCGCCTCCGTTAAAAGTATTGTCAGGAAGGAGGTTTCTTTAATGATTACAATCGTGGACGTGATAAAAATCAGGGATTAAGCGCTGGTGTGTAACGCCCTTAATCTGATATTCGTGTTGAGTTGTGCCGCCATGTCAGTTGATATGTAAGCACTCGGTTAATTTTCTTATTAACTCGTGACCATGAACATACACTAATCATCATAACATACAACGTGTATCGGTTACAATATACGCAATCAACGTGTTCAATGCCACCTGAATCCCTTATACGCGGTTACTCAACCTGGGGCCTAATATAACCGTGTTTCATGTTATTCCTTTATATTTTAATAGTATACTAGAAGTCCCGGCCACGCGTTGCTGTGGCTAAGGTATACGTTAAAAATTTAAATTAAGTTGCTGTCTTTCAGCCAGATTACTTAAAACTAATACTTACACATGAAATTAATAATATTGAAAATAAAATAAACACTGAACACACTTAAATTATGAAATAATCAATATTTGTAATTCAATTGAAATTCGCGGCTGCAACAAAAAGCACAGCCATTTGGATCTCTCTTTGTTAAATAATAAACCAATTACCTTACCAAATTACCTTACACCGCCATCTGTTAGAATCGTATGGAACTCACAGATAATTATAACTCTTTGTTAAATAATAAACAAATAATTTGCAATAAAAAATAATGCGACTATAAATTTAGTTATAAACTACCCTAAGTCTCAAGTTGGATCAAACTGCACACATTATTAAAATCGGTTCAGTAGTTTAGGATTCCATCGCGGACAAACAACGTGATACGAAATGTTTATATATTAAAATTACGATGCGAGGTTGGGAAGTGATTTTTACAGAATCGAGGGAAAATGTTTAAAAATCGAGCGATAGCGAGGTTTTTAATTTCCGAGATTCTGTAAAACACTTCACAAACGTGCGTTGTACATTATTTTTTTGCGCGATGGTGTTTTCCAAATAATAAATAATAGTAAAATAATATCTTTGTTGGAAATATTTGCGTTCATTATAAACAATTGACTAACGTTAACAGTGTGGGCAATGTTTATTAGTTGAAACAACAGGAGGCCTTGAGAACAATTATAGATAACATGGCCGCAAGTACGTATTTATTGTTTTATATTATTTCAAATAAAGTTCAGTTCATTTAAAATGCAGTGATTTGTTTCGTATAATGAATATTAACGCTACTTTTTGGATATTATCTGTATATACATTGTACGTAGTATACATAGAGGGCAGTGGTTTTACTTCCCGCACGTGGGTGCAAATGTAATATTACAGTATAACTATTTAGGTTGGCAACCCCGAAATATAAGAAGTATATTAAATAGGTTAAAGATTCTATGCATGAAGAGGAATCTCTCCATGGGAGTGGGTAATTCAGCCAATATTGGCTGAATACCCTGGAGATAATCCTCAGCATGCTGACCTAAGTCTACTGCTGGCAATTGTTGGCTCTGACCTTGAACATTGTTGTTCACCGTATTGGTTTGTGAAGAGATGCCAGTTTGTAAGGTTTGGGAAAAGGAAACATTAGGATTGACTTTCACCGAAGTAAAAGTCCTAGGTTGGATTATTTTAGATTTGGTTATAATGGGTTTGGTTACCCTGCCATAATTTTCCAGTGCCGCCTGGAATACAGGGCAGCCACGATAGGATGCTGGGTGTCCATTCGCCCCGCAATTTGCGCACTTTAACAAATTTGGGTCTCTCTGTGCAGTGGCCTTGATGGAATATTCTCTATGGGCCCCAGCACAGATTACGCAACGTGGCGTCCGGCAGCATGCAGGAAAGGTATGTTTGAAGGACTGACACCTAAAACATTGTTTAAGGCCAGACCTTGGTCGATATGGTTCGATTGATACGACACAATATAAGAGCCGTTTCAGATTTAGAATTTGGTGAGCCTCAGCTCTCCGCTCAAGATCCAAAATGAAAATTGGGAGTGGTTTATCTAAATTTTCTCTTTTAGCAATAATTTGCTTTATACTTTTTAGAGGAAATCCTAATACCTTAATTTCTTCTTTAATTTCAACAATAGGAGTATCTGAAGGTAGGCGCTTAAGTACTACCTTCAATGGAGTTTCCTTTCTGGTCGGATGTGTATAATATTCCCTGTGTATGGAATTAAAATACTCTCTAAGGATCAAAAAGTCCTCCATTGTAGTTGTTTAATAACACAAACCTTCTGGTATATTGACTACTTTAAGTTGGCCACTAATAAGTGATTTAATTTCTTTGTTCATGCGGAACAGATCCCCGTGACCAGTGACAGTAATTGGTGGGGGTCTCTGTCCCGCGGAGCCAATAGTTTGAGAAGGTGTAGTACTTGCCATAGCAGTCGAAGGACCAGCAGTAGCAGGTGGAACCACTTGCGAGGAAGTTTCGGAGGTTGATGCCTCCATGTCAGTGTCAGCGAGTGCTGAAAATGTTTTGGAAGTCTCAACCGCCGATACTACAGTGGGAGACCTCACATCAGCCTGTATGGGCACACTTTGAGTTTTACTCATTTTTTTGAGTAACGTTAGTTGTTTTGGTTAATTTTTTGCGTTTACTTTTGCTTTTGTTTCTTGGTTTTTTGGAATTTTTTGGTTCTTTAGTCTTAGGTGCTGTTTTCAGAAATAATGTTGGATTGAGTACACCAACTTTATTTGTAGCAATAGAGTTACCTGAAGTATCTTGTGGACTTTCATTTTCAGTATCCGTGTCAGAACTTGCATCATGCTTAGGAAGAAAGCTCTGAGACTGAAGGTCAGTCGCAGTGGCTTTCAATTCATGTTGCAAGTACCGGTATAGACCAGGACCTTCTGGAAATTGACCGTACATTTTTTCTAGTTTGCTTGTACAGGCTGCAGTGATATCACACACTGCATCAGACTTTTCGCAACTTGGAAAGGTAGCCAGATAATTTGTTATAATTAAGAAAATTCCACAAATGTGGTGGATAAAGCTTTGTAATTTTGAATGTTCTTCACTTTTCTTAGTAGCAACCTAAGTTTCAAAGAATCAAAATATACATACAATAAAAATAATGATTAATGATACATAACAGTGAGCAAAAAAAAAGAAACTTTTTTTTTGTCTCAGAAAGAAAAATATGTGATTCTGATAGTATTTTTCTCCTGAATTCAAATATGATATCGATTTTTCTCCAACACGCAAGGTTTCCGAGAGACAGGCATTTATAATTTCAAACACTTTAATATTTTCTACATTCGTACTACACAGTATTCGACATTCGGACTCACATAGAAAGTAAGAAATGACGATGTTCTCCTATATTTCGCCTGTGGAGCATCCCTCTTGATGGTCCAACAATAATCGGCCAGCATAATAGGATTCCATTTGCCTTGATATCTCTTTTTCATAGCTGAAATCTCCTGATAAAAGTGTTCCCCATGCTCATCGCTCACTGCTCCAAGATTTACCGGGAAGAAATAATAGTTTTATTAAAAAAATAGTATTATTTAAATCCATTAACTGAAATTGAAATAAATAAAAAAAAACTGTGGGTGATGGAGAAATTCCGAATACATATTTGAAAACACGATAAAAAACTGCATTAAGTACAACTATTGGTATTCATGAGACAAAAATCACGTTGACCAGTGTTATTAATCATAGCACAGCTATTAATTATTTCTGTATAAAATTTACATTTTTCCTTATATGTCACAATTAAATAAATAACATTTGGTTAAAAAATAAATTCTACTGATTTCGTATGCTTGCTACAAAAGCTATCTTGATTGTAATAAAGTGCATTATTTCACGAATATTTTCTATCAGTATTCTACAACAAGAGAAGCTATGACAGAATTTAAAGAAGCCATGAACTCATCGCACAAATTGACCATTGTTTTGCGATAATTTTTCATCATGAGATATTCCAAATGCCAATGAACTTATTTTCAACACAATGCGTTGAGTTTCCTCATGTCCAGTGTCAGTTAAAAACAAATTCCGTCACAAAAACTTCCTACGCTTAGCGAATTTCTCAGTAAGTTGAATTTATTGTAGATTTTGTTGGATGACAGAACATATCTTTCTTTTTTTAATTAAACTATGCGAAGACAAAATTAGAACAAACACTTAAAATAAGTGATATCCTATGTCCCGCGCCGTTGCCGAGTGGTTAAGGCAAGATGCCTTGGCTCAGAGCTACGGAATTTGCGCTGGCTGTAGTCTCTATGAGGGAAGAAATTTTCTCATGGAATTTCGGCCATTATCACCCAGCATCATGATAAATTTGGGTAGCTATAATAAGTAGCTGTTCCAGATTGAGAAAACCAGCTATAACGGCTGGGAGACCCGAAGTGCAATACAAACAGGGAGGCCCTCCATGTCTTCATGGGATCAAAAAAAGTATAAATGTGACCCAGAATTATAAATTCTCCCTCGCCAGGTCGTGTCCCTGTTAGACCCGGGTGGCATGGGACATACAAAATTACCTATAAAATGAGAGGTAAACTAAGATAAAGAGAAAGAGAGATAATAACTTAGATTCTTCTGGACATCATAATCATCTTCACGTTATAGGTTCCATGGCCTGTTCCATCTCTTTCTTGGTCTGCCAGGATCTCTTCTCCCTCATGGTTTGTACATCCAAACCTGCTATGGAAATCTGTTGTTATCCATTCGTTGCAGGTGTTCAGTCCATTGCTTCTTGTAATTATAGATTTGATGTATTATTGGCATTACTCCTAGTTCTTCTCTTATAGTTTCGTTCCTTGTACGTTCTTCTGGGCTTAACCCTTAAATTGGCAAAATATTAATTTCTCGTGCCAGTTATTTAAATGTGGCGGACCGCAGTGAAATCGAAATCATATATTTGTTATTATTTTATATATATATTGAGTAATTAGACACATGTTTAAGTATTTTTTCCCCGTTCGGTTTCTTTCGTTCTATCAAAAATATTAAATAAATTAAATAAATTGATGTATCATACTTGCATCCTTCAGGATACATTGTCAATTTAAGGGTTAATTAATGAGTTAGAGGTCATTTATAACGCTATTCAATAAAATTATATTTTAATCGCAAGAAAAGCGGGTTGAGTAACCCTAATAAACATAATCATCATATGAATGCATAGTGAACACTCTTAAGTCTCAAGTCACACGTTTTGGAGGGCTTTATTCTGGCTCTCAGCCATCTATTGGCGATTCTTTTTAATCCCAAACCTCGTAGTCTTTCTTGTATATTTCTCCGAAATGTCAACAACATGTATGGTATTCTATGTCCTATGCTTCCCCTGCACTCATGCAGCAAATATGTTCCGATAACTTCAACGCAAGAAGGTTGTAAGTCCAAATCTTTACACTAACCTGTTAACTACACATTTCCTAAGCGAGACTTGAAATATTTTGTACCAAAGTCTATTGGTGACATTCTTCTTAAATACCGTACAATAGAAATACTCACACACATTAAAACTTATTGAGAATGTAAACATAAATTGATGATTTGTACTGGACCCTCCACCACCTCTAGGGAGCAGCCCCTACTCCCTAGCCAACTGCTTTGTTCTCCCTAATCTACTGCGAAACCACTTCGGAATTTCATTGACTTAAAACCAACATCCCGGGAGAAGATGTTGGAGATTCCATTCGAGTTAGAATGGTTTGAGCTAAGTAGTACGACAGATCGTTCGCCCCTGACGACCCCACAGTTGGTCCACGGGCTTCATAAGCCTGGCCGGGTGGACTGCTTTGTTTGGGAGCATCGCAGATCCACCGACCATCTCTATGTTCTACCTCCCCGACACAGCGGAACATTGATCTGCTATGTTCGTGGATGATTTGCGAACTAATGCCGTGTCATGCCGCGTTCACTCGCTTAATGTCAGTCTGTGGCGTCGAGAAGAGTGGCTGGGTAAGTGCTTCATTTGTTATTTGTTCCTGACTATACGTGGTTAGTATGTGCGTCTGTGCGACGCAGTAATAGTGCTGCTATGACTGGAGGTAAACGTTCCGCTGTGTTGTATAATATATTGGCAACGTTGCTCTTAACTTGTTTGTGCTTTCTGGTGTGGTTACTGGTCTGTACTTGCAAATATTTCTAAATTCAGATCATGATGGATTGGCAAGCTACGAGTTAATGGTAAACCTAGAAAATTGGATAAACGTGGGTGAATTTCTGGACAAGACGCGGAAAATAACAACAACACTCATTCGTGAATCAAATATTTAAGCAAAGCGTAATATTATTAATACTTAGTAACTATACGTATCTTAATTAATGTGTTTGAAGGGCTTAGGGCAGTAAAATGATAAGCCACATTCTGTTAAGAAATGTCATTTATTACAAGATAGCAAATAAATGTACTGAAATATCCATAAAATAATTTATAAGTGAATCAGTGATGAGTTAAAACATATAGACACACAATGAATTAACAACAATATTGCCCAATTAGTATTTATAATTCTTTCTTCTTCTTCTTCTTAAACATAATTTGTAGGATTTTCATCGTGTTTATTTCCAAAATCATTCCTCGGAGGAAGACGTATTGGATGTGCATGCACTGTCTATCCATCTCTTGGCTGGTCTTCATTCATTTATAATTTTTGAAACATTAAAATCCTTATATCTCAGAAAGGACAATATGTGGCTTATCAGTTATTGCTCTAAGCCCTTAATTGTATTTTTATCTATTGTGTTTTTTTTTAATATTATAATATATAATATTAATTTATTGCTACGGACTCTCAACAGCTCCTACGGCTTGCTGTCCGTGCGATCCATTTCTGTAGATAACATTGTATGTATCTTACTTTTAGTCTAATATAATCCTACTACTACTACTACTATTACATTTACTTTAACCACTGGTCACCGTACTCGACTCCGATTCCGATGTTCGCCGGTTCGTACTAGGTTTTTTTCTGAGTTTTTTGTCACTTATAAGACAAATTTCGGGAAACTCTAAGCCCTAAATGGTATCCTAACATTATATAACCATCACAGTTATCCATATCATATGTCCTTTTTTACTATGAATGAATAAGTGTGAATGGCTTATATGTTCGTGATGTCTAAGACGTGGCCCTGGAATTGAACTGATCACTCATCCATGGAAACTCTCCATGTCCTTGTGTGGTCAATAAAGGATGTGTGCGATCCAGAGATAAAAATCCTTTTCGGACAGGGCGTGTCCAATGTAAGGTCCCGTTTATCGGGGACATATAAAAATACCTTAAAGGGAGAGGTTATACTAAGGTAATAAGGGAATAATTAACTAAATACGATGTACTAAAAGACTAGATCAAAGAGAGATAAACAGACAGGCAAATGCAGAAGACTACATAACAGTAATACATGATCTTTATAGGAAACCAGATATAATAAGAACAGTTAAGTCTCGTAGACTACAATGTGCAGGAAAAGTGGTACGAATGGGGAAAGACAGAGGGACATGGAAGCTTCTTGTAGGAAAACCAGAAGGAAAACCCCTAATTTGTAAACCAAAAATGAGATGGGAGAATAATATTAATCACGATTTGAGGGAAGTAGATCATACAGAGGATGCGGGAAGAGCTTATGTCCGCGCGGCCATGAACCTACGGGTTCGATAGTGCCAGAGAGTTAGTTGGTACTAAAATATTAATATCGTATTAGATATCTGTGTTATTTTAGACATTGTTTAAGAGGATATTATACGAAACAGAGTTAAATGTATTATAATTGTTATTGAGACAGTAAACATAATAATATTAATAGCTTCAATAAGGTTTGAAAGAATTTGGTGTGGAATTTCTATGTGTCACCAGCAAACAAATAAAAGCGAGAGAAGTGGGAAGAGGGTGATAAGTCCTCGAAAAAGCGATGAAATTCTTTTCGATCTTTTACCACACCATCACAACACACATTGTATAAGTGTGCAAGTCCACACGCTCTAGCTGTTCCAACAGTTAATTTCTTTTCTCTAGAAAAAGGAGAAGAAACAAGCAGGAAAAGAAGACGCTGTTGGAAGACGAGACTGCGTCCTAAATCAGCAACGCGGTGCAGGCGTCAACTATTCGATACATTAAAAAAAAAAAAAATAGAATTTATATCTACAAATATCCAAAAAAAAAAAAAAAAGGATGCTGAACATAGCTTAGACATTTTAATATATAACCAAATTCAAATTATATATTTTTATTTTTATGTTTTGTAATAGTATTATTATTATTATTACGATTATTATTATTATTTTTAGTATTATTATTATTATTATTATTATTATTATTATTATTATTATTATTATTATTATTATTATTATTATTATTATTATTATTATTATTATGGACATATACGTAGAATGCCAGAGAAAAGATTACCCAGACAAGCTTTGGAATTGATCCCACCTGGAAAGGAAAGAGAGGTCGATCTAGATTTAAATGGATGGATGATGTAAGAAGAGGTATGAGGAAGCTAGGTCTGGGAGAATTTGAATGGAAAAATAGAGAATAATGGTGAAAGAAGATAACAATTTTAGAAAAGGTTTGGGTACAGAAAGAAGTTTTATTACATTATAAACATTTTTATTAATAAATAAATATTATTATTATTATGATTATTACGTATTATTATTATTATTATTATTATTATTATTATTATTATTATTATTATTATTATTATCGTTATTATTAAGGATCAATTTCGAAAATAAAAGTTCGAAATCATATAACATAGGGATTTACTATTACAAAAGGTCTAAGGCAGGTTTGCAGTTTATCTCCAACTCTATTCAAAGAGCAGTAAGAAACTGAAAGAAAAAAATGTCAAAAAATGGGCATACCAATCCAAAATAAACATGTATATACACTCAATTTTGCAGACGACCAGGTATTAATAGCACAAGACCACGATGACAGAATAAATGGCAACAAAAAAAAAACTGAAAGAAGAATACGAAAAATGGGGACTTAATATTTAGTAGTAGTAGGACTTTATTAGACAAAAAGTAAGATATTTACAATATTATTTACAAATATGGGTCGCACGGGCAGTAAGCCGTACGTGCTGTTGACAGTCCGTTACAATAAAGTAATAATTGGTACTAGTGTAAAGAAAAATAAACAACAAAAACAGCAATAACATTACAATTACATAAAGAAAACACAATAATATTACAATTAAGTAATAACACAATAGCATTATACACTAGAAAAACATTAACATTACAATTACATAAAGAAAACACAATAATATTACAATTAAATAATACCACAATAGCATTATACACTAATTAATTTATATATAATTGTTAATAATTAATGGTATTGCATTTTGATAACATATATTTATTCATGAATGAGTGTTGTCCTTATTTTCCGCGTTTTGTCCAGAAATTTACCGAGGTTTATCCAATTTTCTGGATTTACCAATAACTCTTAGCATGCCAATCTTTCCCGATTTGAATTTAGAAATCTTTCCGGTAATAACTGACGTCTCCAATATTCTAAATCATTACATTTTCCTAATATATGTATCTCATCTTCAAAGTTCCCGCACATTGGACATATTCGCATATCGTGATCGTCGCTAATTTTTAGAAATTTCCATGCCCCTAGCCTAAACCAAGCAACCCCTGATCTCTCCTTAAATCCTAGGTTGAGTATATACGATTCTTTTCCCCAGACGTGTTTTAGGTCTCTTTGTAAACACAGTGAGCGTTTTCCTGTACATTCGGCGAAAGTATCTTGTTGGTTTATATCTAAGTACCTCCTCCTTATTTTTCTCCACACGTTCTTGCGATTTTCAGTCCCTTTTCCCCATATCCAGCCCATCCCAATCTTTTGGAGTTCTCTCCTAACCTCGTCTGCCCAAAAATTTAACATCTATGTTTTTAATTTGGTGGTCGTAACAAATTGCTCTAAGCATTGTTTGTTCACCTTGGATTACTCGCAACCAGTATTTGAGTACACGAATTTTACAGTTAATGTCGTCCTGGAATGACCCGAATTCATATAAAATTCCACAGTTAGAAACGGCCTTACTAAGTCCTGTAATATACTTTAGAAAATGCGTATATACCTTATTTAGTATTTCCGTTCTTTGGAAACCCCAAATCTCACTACCATAGTGCATTACTGGCCTGACCATCGCTGCATACATTTTTTCTAATGTGCTGACTGGAATATCAGGCACTCGACCCAGAATACCGAGTACACTGTTAAGTTGTCCCCTCCCTTTAAATAATGCTATATCGACTTAATATAAGTATAGAGGAAACTAAATATCTGTGTATAGGAGAAGAAATGGAAAATATAAATTTCAACAATGGAGAAGAAGTAAAACCTAGTTTTGAATGCACTTATTTAGGAACAAAATTAGACCATTCAGGCGATTACACAGTGGAAATTAAAAATAGAATCGCACAAACAATACAAGTAATACATGCTTTAAACTGTGTTTGGTGGAGCAAAAAAAAAAAAAAAAAAAGGAAACTACAAATATACCAAACCATAATTCAGAGCATTTTAACATATGGTGCTGAAGTCTGGCAAACTCCTACCAGGGAAATGAAAATAATCTTAAGTACAGAAATGGATATTTTAAGAAGATCATCTGGAAAATCTAGAATGGATAAAATACGAAATGAAGAAATAAGGAAAATTATGGATGTACAAGAGGAGCCGGACATCATAGATATTATAGAAAAGAAAAGATTGCAATGGTATGGCCATGTCAAAAGAATGACACAGCAACGATTGCCTAAACTTGTTATGGAATGGATCCAAATGGAAATGAGAAAGAGAGGAAGACCGAAGAAAACTTGGATAGAAGGGTTACAAGCGGCTATCAATATCAGAGGATTAGAGGAAGATCAATGGATGGACAGGGAGAAATGGCGTTTGGAAGACGGCGGTAGCTGCCATGATACCGGATTATTATTATTATTATTATTATTATTATTATTATTATTATTATTATTATTATTATATATTTTAAATCGAAAAAAAATAATGAAGAGATTTTAGAACAATTAGAAGTCGAATCAATAGAAGAAAAACTTAACAGATATAAAGTAAACTGGCTAGAACATATAAAAAGAATTGATAATTCAAGAATCCCAAAAATGATTATGCAATATAAGCCCAAAGGACATCGTCTACCAGGAAGACCTCTTAAAAGACTGCTAGATGGGGCTGAAACAGATCTACAAATACCTAATTCGTGAAGGATGATGATGATGATAGACGGGGATACGCTGTCCCAATTATATGATGGGTGATGATGATGCGCCAGGAGATGCCTTAATCCTAAACTTAATCTAATGAAGTGAATATGATGATAATGATGGCCAGATAATGTTCGGTGACCGTTTGACACCCTGAAGTTTCTTCCAGATGAGGTAAAACCCCGAAAAAACCTCACCCAGGAAACTTGTCTTGATCGGGTATCGAACCCAGGCCCGCTGCGTGATTAAGGCAGCACACAGCGATGGACAAAAAAAATATATATGGCAGAATTCGCTGTATGAAAATATTTAAAAAGTAATATAAAACAATCAGAAAAATGTGGGAAAAACAGGATTATGGACAGAATGGGGCAAAACATGGGCAGACAAGGCTAATTTCAGGCAATATCTGACTGATTTCATTCAGACGGCTCTAATTCGTTATATATATTATGGTGTCCAAAAAAATTGAAATCTTTTATTTATAGCGTATACCCTCTTAATTTATTTGTATAATTTTAAAACAATTATAAGTACAATTTCGTGTACGTAGGTCACGGCATGTAGCTCAATTTAAAATAAGATGGTTGTGTAATTTTTAAGTGTTTGGGAGATATGATTCCATGTGTATTTAACATAATATTTGGTTATATAGAAAAACGTTAAATATATTAATAAAAATTACAAATGATCTTGAAGAAGATATCCGGACTGTAGGCCGTGGTATTGAAGCTCGAAGTTCCCCGACGTTTCGCCAGACACTGTGTCCGGCATCCTCAAGGGTTGTCTTGAGACTGGCAATATTGATTGGAAAGTATCTATCTATCTATCCATGGGAATACTGAATTCGACTATAGCGTCTCTTTTGAGTAGCTAATATAGTTTATTAGTCACCCGCGGGTTTTTCGAGGCATTGCCATTTAGCCCCACTAATTTTGAAAAATGGACCGAAAAGATTTTTTTAAAAAGTGTGTAATATGTGTGAAAAAAACCATGTCAGCAGGGCAGCATGTGGTGATTTGGTATTTGATGGTGTATTCAGAGCGGTGGACAGCTATGGTGTGATGTAATTATGTAAATGTAGGTGTGAGCCCAAAGGAAACGAATCGGCATCCGAGCAGTGGTGTTTTAATATTCGTGTATTGGGTTGATATTAATGTATTATGTGTTTATATTAGTGTGATATGATATTATAAAAAAATTATCGAATTTTTATTTTAGTGTAATTAAGTGGCGAAGGCGATCCATCCCATTAAAATGGACAGTCACCCATCCAAGGGTAGGGGTGGTCACCCATCCCTCCGTCAGCCAGGCTCGGTATTCATTTTCGCCGAGGGTCCGGATCCTCGGCTGGCGAATGAGGTCGGTATGGTTAGGGGGTAGCCTGTGTCCGGTGAGTGTATCATGTTAGGATTTAGGAAAAAAATAAATAGTTAAGCCTTAGAAAGTATTGTGTTTTGAAAGCACTAAATAGAGGTTAAATTCCTCTTTTAACTTTATGACTACTTAAATATATACACTAAATAATAAGGGAAATAAAAAAAAGCTTAAAACCCATAAAAAATAATAAATAATTTAAAGACAAAGGTAAGAAGCTTTTTCACGCAATTGTCCACTGCCTGTCCTATTTATACCATTCACCCCGATAAAACATCAATATCACACATAAATTCTACCTTATGACAAACGGTCACCCATACCTGTAAATTCCATATTCGGAACGGCCACCCATACCACTCAATTTCATATTAGGAATAGCTTATTACTAAAATAAATACTACAGCGCTCACCATCCCGTCCAATACATAGTGTAATTAAACCTATTATAAATAAACTAATAATCACTAATCTATCAATTATAAATAATAGCAGGAGCCGTTATATTGTAAAATAGGAGCACATTTAATGCTGGGTAGCACTAAGCCATGCTTACTTACACTGAATATATCTCATACAACTATATGAGTTGTCATATACTCATTTTTTTAATATTATTATGCCGGGACTAATGTCATTAAGACAGGAACCCGGGCTAGTAGTTACTTAAATCGCCAGCGAAGGGAGAAAGTTGTAGCCACATTGCAAACTTCGCAAGTTGCAGCCGCATTCAACTTATTCCCATTCAACAATGGACAATGGTGTTTTCGAAGGAACGGACCGCGCAGAAAACAAATCGCGGTGAACGGTATAAATAGGACAGACAGTGCACAAAATTGCCGGACTCTCTGCTTGCCAGCGGTGCGGTCTCTGATGCCCTATTTTAGTGCGACAATGTCCACAATATACCGTGGCTGTCCAGCTTTCCAGGCAGCGCTGGAAAAGTATGAACAAGCCAAAAAAACTAAAGTTAACGAATTACCATCCCTACAACCCAAGACTTTCACTTCGGTGAAAATCAATCCTCATGTTACCTTTTCCCAAGCAACCAAACCTGGTACTTCTTCACAAACAAATGTGAACAACAATGTTCAAGATCGCACTATACCGGCGATACAATTAAGTACACATGTGGAGGAGTTTCTCCAAGATATTCAGTCCTTAGTGGCTAGTTTATCTACTATGGAGAAATTCCTCTTCATGCACAAAATATTTAACCTATGTTCCATAGGTTAAATATTGAGGAACCTTACATTATCCACGTGGTATTCTAGAGAGAAAACATCTTCCTACTATGGCTATGTTTAACGAAAGTCATGAACCCCATATTGATAGCCATAAAGAAATTTAGCTGCATAAGTCGCCCATTGGGTAACAATACGCAGTAAGTGGGATGGTGCTAGTCACCTCCGATTAAAAAGAAAAGAATGTCCACAATTTACTAAATCTGTTGACACGCTCGGAGAACACATCTTGCCACCATATGGCTAGGGTTGAAATGAGCTAACACCCTTTATAGATAGCCACATTTGGTTGCCATGTAAAACCTAGTAGGTTACAGAGCAGCGCACTGGACGGTGTCAGTCACCGTCATCCACAAGAAGAAGAAGAAGAAGAAGAAGAAGAAGACAAAATTCAGTCTCAAGACAACCCTTGAGGATGCCGGACGCAGTCTCTGGAGAAACGTCGGGGAACTTCAAGCCTCAAGACCACGGCCTACAGCCCAGTAATATTCTTCGGGATCATCATAATGACTCCAGCCGTGAAAGTCTAAGTCAATACAAAAATTACAAACCTTGAGGTGAAGTCTCTATATAGAATATGAAGAAAAGGTTACTGAACTTGAACACACAATTGGGATGTAGACCAGATGAGTTCATAACTATCGACAACTTCTGATGTTTATATTGTCTTCATACACATTAGAATTATACCCTTCTTAGCAGACAAGGCAACGGTGTTGGAAGAACGGAGCCACCTTTTATGTACCCATACACATTCTTTCCCGGCCAGCCGAGCGCACACTCAGTTTGATCTGGGTGTACACTGGCTTTTCTACAGGCAATTTTTTCCTCTTTTATTCCTCATGCAGTTCTATATCTCCAACCCATCGCACTCTCCAATCACCTGTTTGTTCGTTTATCCAACATTTTTCCCTAAGTAATTTATTGTTGTGTTTGTGGAGTAGCTTGCGTATTTAAATGGCCCCGTGAGTTACCGTATGCCGGTAGCAGCAGTACATACCATCAGAAGGATTTACCTATACTCTTGTCTTGTCTTGTTTTTGACGGTGACTTGCACCGTCCAGTGTACTGCATACTGTTACCCAAGGGGTATAACTTGGCAGCAAATTCCTTTGTGGCTATCAAGTAGGGGTTGTGGATTATATAACCTCAGCCTTAGGTGACAATATGTTTACCTAACAGGTTTAGGTTAGAATAATAGTGGAAACCACTACACTAGAAAAAGGGCATCATAAACTACGCCGCCGGAAAGCAGAGAGTCCGAAAGCCGGACGGCGTAGAGTGAGCCACACTCTTCCAAGCGAGTAGCCTCGCACTAGTATGTAGATGGTCTCTCCTTTAGTGGTTAATTTGTGAAACACAGGTTAACCAGTCGGTTCATGAAGAGAAAACGCTCCATGGGACTAGACGTTCAGCCAACAAGGGCTGAATATCCCGAATATAGTTCCTCCCCACGTGCGCTTAAATTACCTGTTGGCGATTGTTGGCCCTTTGCTTTAGCGGTGCTGTTCTCTTTAAATGTTCTGGAAGCAGTGCCAGTCTGTAAGGCTTGTGTGTAGGGAACTCTCGGATCTACCATGTCAAAGGCTATAAGCCAGACTAAAATAGATACCTTGATCAAAAGAGGTGACGATCTTTAGCAGTAAATTACAACCGATAAAAATGCGGACATGAGTTCCTCTGCAGAGAATTTTTATTAAAATAGAAGGACGTGAATTACAGGGAATCATTGGGAAGTGTTAGCTCCGGATAAGAATGTAAGGAGAGATTCTGTTCTCATCTCAATGAACCTCCAGTTTCACTAGTATCAATGAGTTGGTTACTTCATTTTCAGATACTCGTATTCGTTTCTCGCCTCGAAATGTAAGAGACCATAATTTCACATGAGCCCATGTAGGACTACGCAAAGTACTTAGAGGCGTTTCTTTTGAGCCCAAATTTCCTTCATTTTTTAGCTATGAGCTTGTTTTCTATCTGTCCAAGTTGTTCCAGTTTTTTTCTATGGTTTGTCCTCTTGGTCAACTTGCCACTTATTCACCTTAATTCTAAATATATCTCTGTTTGGGATATCTTCTTTAGTAATTCCTGCCAATTTTAAGTCCTTTTTGACTTCATCAATCTACTTCATAGTATCCACTGGAGCTTTACTTCTGTTTTCGTAGAATTCCATTATCTGTTTTGTAAGCCTATTTCAGTTCATTCGTTTAATATGGCCATAAAATTTTAACCTTCGTTTTCTAATATCACTATGAATGTCTGTATATATTTTTATTTCCTTTTTACTTCTGAGTCTAAATGCTATGACTTGTGGACCTAAATCTTTTCTTATAATTTTGCATTCTTTTTTCACTATATTTTCGATATCTTTTTTCTGTTCAAAATTAATGTTTCTGCTCCATAGAGGCACTCTGGTTTAATTACAGTGTTATAGTGTCGTAATTTTGTATGTAAAGATATGCATTTTTTATTATAAGTGTTGCGAGTAAGCCGAAATGCTGTTTCCATTTTTTGGCATCTACTTTTATTGGCGTTAGTTTCAATTATATTTTCCTGAATTATTTCACCAAGATATTTAAATTGTGAAACACGTTTAATTTTTCCATATTTGGTTTCCAGGTATTTTGGTGCTTGCTTATTGCATGAAATATATTCCGTTTTTTCAAAAGAAATCTGCAGACCAACTTTCTCTGCAGTGTCATTTAATAATTAAGGAGACTTTCCTCGTGGAAGATCTAAACACAAAGTTCCTGCTATCAGCTTCTAAACAGGAAGTAACATTGAAGTAGATAAGACAAAAGAAGATAAATGAAATACCGGACGAATTTTACGCAACAGATGTAATGACCAATCGGAACTGGGCTGGACCAAACGACAAGATACGCAATACAATAACTAGACTGGTAGCATATGGATATCACCACAAACTGTGCAAAATTTCAAACAATCATGAACGGTTATCGGACTGCGTGTGTAAACCTCTGTAATAAAACCGTGTGAAAGATGCCATTTCAATATCTGTTTAAAGATAACAAAATCGTTGCTGGCATATACAGCAGAGACCGAATCTAATGCACATTTGTGCGCGCTTGTTCCTGTTATTATAAAATGAGATAAATGCAGATAAAAGCGAAGATAATTGTTAACACATATTATCCTACTCCTATAGGTATCTTTCAAGGCTGTAAGATTCCTGCTCCTTTCTTTTATTCTTATTTTTCTTGTTCATCATTCAAATCTAAATGTTTTTTTTTACTTTTTTATCTTTTTGAAACCAAAATTTGTGCACAACAGAAACTTGCTATTTAAAACGCCTATTAATAGTTATTTAGACGACTAGTTACAAAATTAGAGGTTTAATAATGAGATGCTCAAGTTAGTGTTCTAAGAACATTGAGTTACTAAACCTAATTTTGTAACGAGTTGATACCAGTTATATTATATGGGTGCGAAACATGGACTCTTACTTTAAGGGAGGAAAGGAGATTACGAGTATTTCAGAATAAAGTTCTTAGGAACATTTTTTGGACCAAAGCGAGATGAAAAGACAGGTGAATGGAGAAGACTAACATAACAATGAACTACATGGTCTTTATAGGAAGCCAGATAATAATGAGAACTGTTAAATCTAATGCGGTGGGAAGGACATGTGGCACGAATGGGGAATGAAAGACGTGCATGGAAGCTTCTTATAGGAAAACCAGAGGGAAAACGCCCAGTTGGCAGACCAAGAATGAGGTGGGAGAATAATATTGACTATGATTTGAGGGAAGTAGATTATATAGGGGATGATTGGAAAAAAATTATAAAACATTACAAACATTAGTTGATAAATATACAAAAGATCATCATCTAATAATAAGTGGAGACTTGAATGCCAGAGAAGGCTATGCCCCTATACCTAATGTAATATGATATAATGGAGAAATATCAATAAATGATAATGGACAGGATTTGAGACAGTTTTCAACCTATAATCAATTAAAAATAATGAATACCTATTTCCGAAAAAAAGGACATACAGAAATATACAAGAAGTGGATATAACTCAAGATCAATAATTGACTATTTAATCGTAAACAACAAGCTTGGAGCCTTGGTAGCAGATGTGAGAGTACATAGAGGCAGCGATATATACTCTGATCACTATCTCGTGATAAGTAAAATAAACATAATAGCTAAATGGCGGAAAAATAACATAAAGAACAAAATAAACCAAGAAGAAGTATATAAAGTATATTTATTACAAGATCAAAGGATTAGACAACATTATGAAAGCAGAATGAGTAAATATATATCAGACATAGCGACGTCAGAAGATATAAATATTGAATGGGAAAATATATCAAATGTAATACATAAAACAGCAAATGAGATATTAGGAAAGAAAAATAGAATAAGAAATAGGAAGGGTTTGAGAACTTGGAATGCGAATATACAAAATGCAGTGAATGAAAAACAAAAAGCATATCATACATACTTACGACTGAAAACAGAAGAATCTTACGAAGAATATAAAATGAAAAGCATTATAAGAAAAGCCCATCAGGAGTCATGGGATAAATTTATAAGCTCAGTAGAACAAGATATGTATGGAAGACAAGAAATAGGTTATATATTAGTGAAACATTTAAACCAGACTGAGAAAGATTCTGCCAGATTGAATATAATCCCAGAACAAGAATGGATACAACATTATGAAAAAACTTTGGAAAAAGAAGGAAATTGAAGGAAAAGAGAACAAGAGGAAGAAATAAAAGTGGAAAATATTGATGTAATAGACATAAATGAATTAGAAATGGCTCTGAAATCCACTAAGAATAGGAAAGCAACAGGATTAGATAATATAAATATGGAGTTAGTCAAATATAGTGGAATATTGTGTAAACTACGAATACTTCATCTAATTAATATATGTTGGCAGACCTATGAGATTCCAACCACTTGGAAAACAGCAATTGTGAAGACTATATTTAAAAGAGAGAGACCGGAGAAATTGCGAGAATTACAGAGGGATTAGCTTAATGAATACTGGCTACAAGATATATACGAAAATAATAAATAATAGATTGAGAAACATAACAGAAATAATAATAAATGAAAATCAAAGTGGATTCAGAAAGGGAAGGTCATGTATAGACTATGTCTTTACACTGAAACAACTCATAGAAAAGAAAAGAGAACATAACTTAGAAACTCACATAGGATTTATAGATTTGGATAAGGCCTTCGATCGAGTAAACAGACAAAAATTATGGGAAATATTACGAATGAAAGGATACCCGCTGTGCCTTGTTGAAACAATAAAGAAATTATATGAAGACATAAATATAATTATAGATACCGGATTCAAAAGAACAGATACAATCAAAACAAATACTGGGCTGTGATGTTGGCTACAATGTGGAAAGAGATATTGACTCCAAAATAAATAAATTTCAGACGGTGTATGGAACAATACAGAGAACATTCAAAAATAAAATTAGAAAAGAAACCAAGATAAAAATGTATAATGTTATGGCGGTTCCCACAATATTGTATGGATGTGAAACTTGGGCTCCAATGAAAAAACAGAAGGATAGAATACAGACGCGGCGATGAGGTTCCTAAGACAAGTTAAAGGATGTACAAGACTTGATAGAATAAGAAATGAAGATATAAGAGAAGAATTGAAAGTACAGCGTTTATTGGATAAGGTCACGAATTACAGACAGAAATGGATTGATCATATGGATGGAATGAGTAAGGAGAGATATCCATTGTTAGCAAAAAATTATCAAGCAAGAGGAAGACGTGATGTTGGAAGATCTAGAAGACGTTGGGCTGATGCATTATGAAGTAGGAATGGGCAATTGCCTAATCCCTGGAGTGATGATGATGATTGGAAAACATTAACTCAGGATAGGGATGTATGGAGAGCTTATATCCGCGCGGCCATTAACCTCCGGGTTCGATAGTGCCAGTTAGTTAGTTAGTTGTCTACAATATTTTGTCTATGTTCAGAGTATTTTAGTAATAAGGCCGGTATTCAAGAAGAACCAAGCTTTCAGCGAACAGGGACTCTCAGCCCGTCTCTCCGTGTTAATTGTGCGGGTCATGCAGAACCTATACTAAATGGCTCACTTTATTCAACATCATGAGCAAACAATATATGTATTTTTAAAAAAAGTTTCCGGGAACACATTGAAAGATGAGGGCCTCAGTTTAGGGAAGACGAAGATGGCATGGCCTAGAGAGCTTGGTTCTTGAATGCCGGCTTTAATTAAAATTTATTTATTGCGGAAACGATATGTTTAGGGAAAGAGTAATGTGGGCTTTGGAGAAAAAAGGAACGATAATAATAAACATTGTTGTGAAATAGTAATGTGGGCTTTGAAAAAAAAAAAGATATGATAAATCAACATACGTTGTTATATTCTGCAATAACTATCAATCATTAAAGTATATTTTACGTTTTGTTGAACCTGTATTTTATGTTTTGATAGCGTGTTTTGTGTTTTGTTAGAACATCGTTTCCCAACCTGTGGACCGCGAATCCCCAGGAGATTCGCCAAATATTTTAAGGGGTTCGCCAAAACTTTTCTGTAATGGCGGGTTTCGAGGTTAGGTCTATTATTGTTATTGCGGCATTGTAATAATAATAATAATAATAACAATAATAATAATATAATCTCAAAAAAGCTCTACAAAAAATTCCGCGAGAATATATTATGTTTATCTCTTACGAATAAACTTACAATAACCATTTTTGTCTTTTGCCAAGAATTCAAGTATTAATAACTTAATTTTCGCCGATGATTTAGTCTTACTACACCATGATGAAGATCTGTTACAAATGGCTGCTTACAAACTAAATGCAATATGTAGCGATTATAATTTTAAAATTCAATAAGTAAAACAAAAGTAATGGCATTTTGTGGAAGAAATACTCTGCGTGCAAAAATAGTAATTAGAGACGAAATTATTGAACAAGTGTCCCACTTTAAATATTTAGGATGTGACATCAGCTATGGGTATGATAAAGATATTGAACACAAAACACATCAGTTTCAAGCTATTTGTGGTACAATAAATAGAACATTGAATAATAAAGCCCATAAACAAACAAAATTAAAATTTTATAAAACAATGGTTGTCCCTGTTCTTTTGTATGGGAGTGAATCTTGGATTACCACTACCAAACAAGAAAGTAAAATCCAAGCAGCCGAAATGAAATGTTTAAGAAGAGTAGAAGGCTGCACTAGAATGGACCAGATAAGAAATGAGGATATCCGTGAAGAACTGCAGATCTACTCCATAAAAGAAAAGATATTTAACAACAAGATACAGTGGAAAGAACATGTAGAAAGAATGGAAGAAAGTAGATTACCAAATAAAATCTTCCATTATTTTCCAAGAGGAAGAAGAGATGTCGGACGTCCTCGGAAGAGATGGTCTTAGATCTATTAGTGAAGACGGAACAGGCAACTCTTGCCCAAACCAGGAAGTGAAGAAGAAGAAGAAGAAGAAGCCAAGAAGATCGAGTCAAGTACGTAGATTCCTGTGCAAGCATAGCAGCACATGGCGGGTAATTCTTTTTACGAATAACTAACAATAACGAATTTTGTCTTTTAGCTCATTTATGACAAGAAGATCGAGATAGGTAGATTCTCGGGCAACACCGGGTAATCAGCACGGGGAATCTTAAAATAATTACCATATATATATATATTTTTTTTTAATTATACTTATTCAACTAATCATAAGAAGCACATTAATTTTCGTCTTTCAGCTTATTTATGCCAAGAAGATCGGGATGAGTAGATTCCCGGACAACGCCGGGTAAACATCACGAGGCATCTAAAAATAATTACGATATAAATTTTTCCTTCTACTTATTTAACTAAACATAAAACACATTAATTTTTGTATTTCAGCTCATTTGTGTCAAGACGAACGGGATAAGTAGATTCCAGGGCAACGCCAGGTAATCAGCATGGGTATCTAAAAATAAATATGTAAAATTATTTTTTCTTTTACTTATTCAACTAAACATAAGAGAACATTCATTTTAATTTATTTAGGCGTAGCCGCGCACGCCGGGTATTAGCTAGTCATTATTTTAAAATTAAATGGACCCTATTATGCCCCTTGTTGCATATCTGTAACATCGGGAATTTATCACATATCCATAGTAAATTAATATATAGGCCTACAGCGAATGCTTGATTTACAGTTATGTAACAACGTTAGGAATAAATTTGATTTCTTTACAACTAGGACTACACGTTGTGTAACTTTTAAGCCGTAACTAGAGTAACTTTAGGTTTTAACCGTTAAGGATTAAGTTAATATAAGGTTATTAAACCTTTTGCTTGGAATTAAATTTTATGCATGTCTATTGTAAGTATATTAGGGTTATAACTTTTTGGACTTTTTTTCCTGTGTCATGAATGGATGTACTTTTACTTAAAATCATTGAAAAAGGCCTTCATTTCACTGAGCTTCAAGAAACGGTCACCCCACAAATCAATATTAATTATTTTGATATATAAATGTATTTGGGGGTGATCTTTTCTTGAAGCTTAGTGAAATGAAGGCGTTTTTAAATGGGTTTAAGTAAAAGTTGATCCATTCATTGTACAGGAAATATTTTACACCCATTCATTGCACAGATAATATTTTATTTCAGAAAAGTCCAAAAAGTTATAACGCTAGAGGGTTATAACGTTTTGGACTGTTTGTTGAAATAAAATATTTCCTGTACAATGAATGGGTGAACGTTTACTTAAAACCAACGAAAGAGGCCTTCATTTCACTGAGCTTCAAGAAAAGTTCACCCCCAAATCAGTATTACATTTTGATATATAGATATATTTGGGGGTGACATTTTCTTGAAGTTCAGTGAAAAGAAGGCCTTTTTCAATGGTTTTAGGTAAACGTTCATCCATCCATTACACAGGATATATTTTATTTCACAAAAGTCCAAAACGTTATAACCCTAGTATGTATATTTAAAAGTCAGTGGTTCACCCAACTCAGATATTTGTGGAAGGGGTTCGCGAGTCGAAAAAGGTTGGGAACAGCTGTATTAGAACATAAAGTATAGGTTTTGTTGCCTAGTAACTACGAACTAAAGCGTCACTGATTGTTATAGTAGTAGATGAAAACAATGCTGTCATAATTTTTTCAACCTAATATACGAAGTTAACATTATGTCAAACCCTAAGAGAGGGAAGTATGACTTCAAGTCCCCTTGCGAAAAGCAGAAGATCGCCACTTCTAGAGCGACGACAGTATCCGATCGATTGTGGGGACAGAATGAAAGAAATGGAGGGAGGAACAACAAACCCATGTCTCTTTTTATTGTATAGTAGTTTTATAAAACCCCCTATACCCCATTTCTTCATTTTTCTCGTTATTCTCATACCACTCTCACTTATCATTCTTTTGAACTTGGAGTCCTTTGTTTTATTTGTCTTCCACTCGCACTTAATCCTTTTTGACTTTTGACAATAACATGAGACTTTTGAAGTTTCAGAAAAAATGCATTTCTATAATTATAAAATATGATGTGTCCAATGCTACTCCGATATTATCTTCAGCTTGTCTTAGTGGAATATCAGTACTATCAATACTTGTGAAATTCATATCAAATGAGGTGAAGTCATATGATGAAAATTAAAAAAGTAAATTGTACCTGTTGCTAGTTGCCGTCGTCCTCAACTTTGTTAATACGAGTATATTGTATATAAAATTAAATGGAGCGCTTTCGGAAGTTACCTTCCATCTTCTGCAGGTTGAGTTTCCATTACTTGTTGTTGTTGTGTATGGGGATGTTTACTCCAACTGTTTGTAGCAGCAACTGACATGTTTTTGACGATCTCGTATAATGGGTTTGATTAGGGTGCGTTCTAAGTAAGAAGTAACAACACATCACTTCTTAATGAGGACGCACCCCAATCAAACCCATTATACGAAATCGTCAAAAACAAGTCAGTTGCTGCTACAAACAGTTGGAGTATACATCACCGTACACAACAACAAGTAATGAAAACTCAACCTGCAGAAGATGGAAGGTAACTTCCGAAAGCGCTCCAGTTAATTTTATATACAATATATTAACAAAGTTGAGGACGACGGCACCTACCAACAGGTACAATTTATTTTTTTAATTTTCATCATATCTGTACTAGCTGATTATTTTAAACAATTTTTTATTTGTTACGGAAGGCTGCCCCATTCTTTACATGTGACGCGACGTTTTTAATTTTTTCATAAACTCCTATCAAATTATATTCTTTGGATTCCATTTTTCAAATTATTACCCGCCAGTTACAATGATTTTTACATTTTTTCTAACGATTATCTCAATATATTTTTCTATGATATTTAACTACATACGTAGCATGAAGACGTGACAGCCATATTGATTTAACGAATATTCTATGCAACAGTACCAGTGCAGCCAATGTAGAGTAATTACTATTTATTTAAATTGAATCTCCAATAATATGAACCCTATTTCACCATCCGGTATGTTAGAATTTTAGTTACAATACAATTAATTATTTACAATAATGTAGAGTATGATTAATTTCTATCGTTACATAATAACATGATTACTAATTAAGTGTACACATATACTGCAAAATATCAGAACTTACTATTTATTTTTGGGCGTTGCATTCTTTCACAGGCTAGAGTGCTTAAATTGTGTCAGATTAGCTTTTAGGTTGGTCTTTCACAGGTTAGAGTACTTAAATTGTGTTAGTTTAGCTTTTAGGTTCGTTAAGTATCGTGTATATGTTGGCTGCATCCCGCGATTCTATAGTGTATACAACATCGCGTTTGTTGACGCATGCGCATGGTGTATGGTTGGAACTTAGACAATTTTTTCGCGTCACATGTTGTAAAGAATCCAATTTTTATCATCTTAAATGGTGAACTGGGTTGCTTGCTTAAATGGATTTAGAACAATGCCAGCGGTAGCATTAATGCCAAAATTGCTCACCCGTGTCAGACAGGTTAAAGGCGAAAAGTCAGACAAAAAAAACTTTCGTTGAAAGAGTGATCATTTTTCACCATAAAAATACAACTGTCAAGAAACGTGGACAGGGTTTCCACTGGAATAAAAATTTCTGAAGTGAAAACCAGAGGGAAAGCGCCCAGTAGGCCAATAATTAGGTGGAAGAATAACATTATCCTTGATTTGAGGGGTCCCGCGACGTAGCCGAGTGGTTAAGGCAAAATGCCTTGGCGCAGAGCTACGGGACTTGCGCTGATTCGAATCTTCAGGGAACAAGAAATTTTCTAATGGAATTTCGGCAAATATGGGACCGGTACCCACTCAGCATCGTGAAACATTTGGGTCGCGACAGTAAGCAGCGGCTCCAAATTGAAAAAAACAGTTATAACGTCCGGGGGACTAGATATGCTGACCACATGTCATCACTATACTGGCTGGATGATCGTATACCTCTGTGAATGACACATATGGATGTGAGGCCAGCAGCCGGATGGTAGGCCAAGGGCCTTCTAGGCTGTCTGGCCATGGAGTTTTTTTTTGTTTATTTTATTTGCGGGAGGTAAATTATATAGCGGATGATTATAAAACACTAGCCTCAGGATGGATGTATGGAAAGCTGATGTCCGCGTGACCATGAACTACCCGGATCAATAGTTCCAGCGAGTTAGTTATTACACCACCAAGTTAACTTCGCACGGGCGGAGGAGAAGAGTTTTAGCGCTAGTGTTGCCGAACTACTGAATCTGTGGAAGGGATGTAGAATAAGACTGCACATCCGATAACGTACTGAAATGGTTCAGTTTTAATTGTGGGCGGAGAATGCCTAAATACGTGTGAAAGATCTTAACATGGTTGTCAAATTAGTCATTTAAGCACGGAACGCTCAAAAGGTCGGATTATTTAAAATCACAGTATTATCGTCTCTCCGTTACCAGCCTCACAATAAATCACAAGTGGCAACATATAATGAGAAGGGACAGCTCATTCCTACACGTAACCCAGTAGTAACAGGGTTGTCAAATTAGTCGTTTTGCCAATGACCGCCTAGAAGGACGGACCGTTAAAATCCATAGTATTTGTCAGCTCTCTACCTGCTAGACAAAGAACATATACAGAGTACAGGAAGTGGCAACATAGTAAGGAAGAGAAAGAGAAAGGCAGCATGTTAGTTAACATATTTTCCGCCTGTGCAGATTACTTCGTGGTGTAATAGTTAATATGTCCAAGGCTGTGGTATCGGGAGAATATCGGTGCCTCACATAGAGAAACTTCGAATAGAGGGAAAACTGAGTACAGTGACATCTAAAAAAAATTCGGTCGTTTACGATGAACTACAATGAGCAAACTACAATGGTAGCGCTGTTTCGTAGTAACAGAATAAGTAACTAAATAAAACAAATGCAAGGCACACGGCGTCGTGCACGGCGTGTTCACTCGGGATTATGGGAAATTAGCCATTTTGTAAATTTAAATGTTTAACTGCTAACCTTTCGTTCTATGTAGACGGTACTGTAAAAATTATTTATTATCGAAAGTTAAAATCATTACTTAGATTTTATTTTACTCTAATTTGTAAGTAAATTCAAACTTTTTTACGTTTTTAATGTGAATCTATTTTCAAAGATAAACCTACTAGAAGTGATAAAATTCTAAGATTTGTTAGGTTAGGAAGAGTGATGTTAGTGTATAGCCATTTCTAATAAACATTTTAAAAATGTGACTTTATAATTGACTTCAGATGTACGACATGGCTAAGGTTCTTTAATAAATATTGTATAAAATATGTATGTGAGAATAAGGGGGTAGGTCAATTGTACATATTTATTAAAAGAGCTCATAATGCACGTTTTTAAATTTTAATAAACGGAAATAAATTAACATGTTTTATTTATTTCCATTCTTCCCTTCTGTTAAAATTAAAGAAAATCTTTAGGTCTGAGAGGCTGGGTATAAATAATTCCATAATTTAAGATTCATTAATTTGTTATTTATTCCTATAAATGTTCAGTTTCATGATTATTCACCAGATGACGTTATATAATTATAATTCATAATTTTACCACCAGGCGGTGCTGAATTTCATATTAGTACCAGAAAAAAATAGAAAAAATTAGATGTCGTTAGTTGTTCTACACTAGCGCCACTTATGGCATGTACGCGAAACATGTCCACTTTCTTCTCTGGTACTCTGTGGGTGCCTCAGACGCAGTGAGCCCTGCCCAGACAAGTTTTCTGGGCGAAGTGTTATCAGGGGGTTCTCATCAGTAATGCAAATAAGATCCACATAGTCCCTGAATACCATTTGGCCATCATATTCGCCTTGTTTAGTATGAATTTATGAGTGAATAGTATGTCATGTCTTAAATGTTCATGCAGTATCGGGAATCAATCTACCATCGAACTGATCACTCATCTCGAGAAACCCTCAAATGTCCTTGTGTGGTTGAAAAAGAAAGTATGTGATCCAGAGTTTAAAAATCTTCTTCCGATAGGTCGTGTCCCTGGAAGTCCAGGCAAAACTGGGACACATAAATGTTCTTACAAAAAAATATACAATACAATGTAAGTCACTAGACGTTTAAAGTCTTCAAATCAGGGACGCATCCAAATTAACCTTCTTCTTCTTATTATTATTCATAATTTGTAGGATTTTCATCCTGTTTATTTAAAAAATCACTCCTCGGACCAAGACTTATTGGATGTGCTGCCACTGTCTATCCATCTCTTGGCTGGTCTTCCTCGTGTTCTTCTCCCGTCCATTGGTCTATCTTTTTTAGCTCTTTTTGCAAGTCGGTTGTCTTCCATTCTTTCTATAACAAAGATGCTATTATATTATGTTCTGCGGAAGACTGCAACAAAAATTAATTGATCAGGTAATAAAAATGCTGTGCCCAAAAATCTCAACGTCAAGAATGTAATTTTTATCTCCTATCACATTTTATACTTTCTTCCTAATTAATTTAAGACTTTTTCCCTCAATTATCAACTGCTCAAAATCAGGATTCACTTACTCTATATATTTTCGTCTGTCTAATAATAAATTTGGTTATCATAAGTAATGCCACGAGTGATTTCCAAATTATCGATAAATTCACGACTCACGAAGTGAGGAGTGAATTTATCTAGAGAATTTGGAAATCAAGAGTGGCATTTGTTAGGACTATTTAACGAATAAAATAAAGCTGTTTACTCACAAATCATTATTTAACTACAGTTATTTAAAAATATTTTTATATTTAAAGTAGAACGGTGATGTTTGAAAACTAATGAGAAACGATAGGTAGCCTACGCTTCTACTGCTTCTTTTGTTTATCACTGCAACCAGATCATACTATTTATTGCCAAAGGAACGCAATATTGTAAGAATGCTCTCTAGTGGAGAAAAAATGAAACACATCAATCTGTATATTAATTCATTTTTGATGTCGTATACATTTAAGAAAGTGCAAACAGTGGTTTCTTTTTTTGGTGGTATAATCAATTGCTACAAATGTTGACATGTAAGCACTATTATATACAATCTGGTAGCCGTATTTGTTATAGGCTCAGTCACTGCAAAATAACGGTCAGACCTGTTCAGAATATTAAAAAGGAGGAGCTTTGCTTAATATATGATAATCCTAACGTTGATAATTATTTCGTGAAACACGTCTCTGATTGGTTGTAATACAGAAATCATTGAAACGTGATTGGTCATTGACTCCCATTTGGGGCATGAGTTAAATAGTCACTTAAATATGTCAAATTAACTCTTAAATTAAAAATGTATCCTGTAAGATACATCAATTGGTTTCATTCAATTGATCATTTTAATAAAAACAGATGAGAACAAAGATATATATAATATCACTATAAAATCGGATGATAATGAAACACGAGGTGAGGGTAGGAGAAGCAAAGATAAGATTTTAAATTCAGAAGGAAACCAATTGTTAGCTTTTTGCGATGCATTTGAAATTGAAATTCTGAATGGGAAATATGGGGAAGATAAAAATGGAGAACTGACATTTATTAATAAAAATGGAAGTAGCGTAATCGATTATATATATATATATATATATATATATATATATATATATTTAGAATTTCACAATATATCTAATACTAACAGTTACGCATCATTTCGTTTTCAATACGGTCCGCCACATTTAAATAAGTATTTTCATCACCATCGGAAGAGCTAAAGAGGGATAGAAAACTCTAAAATAGCTGGAAGTTAGTTTCATGAAAGCAGATTTGATTCCCTTCCTAGCTGTCGAGAACGCTTCCAGAAAACTGGATGTTTCCTTGACGAGCTCTGAAGGAGAATACATGTTTGAAAAATGATCCTACTTCCACTACAAAGTCGAGTCGAGCACGCAAATACGGGCGCCGCCAAGTAGGCTCAGATTAAGTGAACTAAAACACCTTAACGATAGTCACTATCTACTTAGCTGCCAAAGAGCCCTAGTCGGTTCTAACATACGCAGCTCACTGGGCGAAGCTAGACTTCGCCTTATTCAGTCAGTCAGTCAGTATTTTGCCAGATTGCCTGAGGATTCGAGAGAGAGAGAGAGAGAGAGAGAGAGAGAGAGAGAGAGAGAGAGAAAGAGAGAGAGAGAGAGAGAGAGAGAGAAAGAGAGGATTGGGAAGAACTCAGCAACAAGCGAATCTACCGAGCTCAATTGAGCCAAGCGCAGGGTAACTTGACAATATCAATCGACGGGCAACAGTCGTCTTAAAAATTCTTCAGTTGAGGATTCTACAACCTACCTTTTAACCTGTTAGCTCCTAACCTAAAAAGGCAATAGGCCTTATCCCATCTGCCTCTAGTTCGGCCGCTATCCCACGGTCTTCGACTGGGGAACTCCCTACTTGTCTTCCACCTCCTATAACCCTCCAACATGGAAAAATGCAAGAGCATAGACGCCTACTACCCTGTTGGTTAACATAGATCTAGTCAAGAAAATATCCTTATCGCGAAGCGCACGCGTCAAGCTGCAAGGGAAGTTAAGTTACACCAGTAGCACCGGCTGCTGCAGGTAAATTCGAGTCCCCTCTAGTCGTTTTCCTGCCTCCAGAAACCTCACCATCCATTAATGGAGGGGGGTCTGGAGGCTCGAAGTCGAAGGGCTTACAACCCTCTCAATCGAAACCCTCCTTCCTGTTGGTACGTCGCGAATATACCGTCGAATTGACAGCTCCGAGCAAGTTTTCGCAAAAACTGAGCCTCTCGCATTCACTTGCGAGACTACAAGGCTCAGAACCAGAGCTGCAGCAGCAGCAGCGTAAAGTCCCTATTGCGAAGGCGACAAGAAAAGACGGACAGCTACGCGCTAGTTCGTAGTAAAAGGTATCAACTCCAGCGTGGATCCAACCGAGGTCCAGGACGACCCTAATGGTCATGGGTTCGAGGTCATGAAGGTAGTCAACATGTCTTCCGGAAAGACCAAGAACGCGCTGCCTATGTTCGTGGCAGTCCTGGCTGAAGGGCCCAATGTCTGCGAGTTGGTGAACCTACATCGACTTTGCCATTATAAGGTGAAGATCGAACCTTACAGGCGTCTAAAAGCCCCAAATGCGGGTACCCGGAAGGTAATTCAGGTCACTCCTGTTACCGTTGAACAGACAGTTCCAGTTGAGCTTGCTCCTGCTGCCTCCCAAAATAGTTCAGGCCTAATAGAGTCAATTGCTCTACAGCCTGAGACTACCCCAAAACCAGTTGCCGTCAAAAATACTGGAAAAAAGAAGAAAAGTACCGGGCCAAGGAAGACCCGGGAAATAAAGGCCTCGCAAACTGAGGACCTATGTGCGTTCAAGTCTGCACACAAAATCAAACATGTTACCACTAGCACTCAGACTGCTATGGTAGCGATAAAAACATGGAATAAGAGGATTCAAACTTTTGAAACTTCTTCGCTCATCAATGAAGTCATTGACAAAGTAGTTGATGAACTAAAATTAAACCGCAGTTCAATAGTAATTACAGTTGACATGAATTACGATGATCGCACTTTTCTGGTAGTGTTTATGAAGATAGGATGTAACCAACGTACCGTAAACGATGATTCCGCCGGCTAATTCGCCATAGGACTGAATAAGTTGATCTTTTCGACTTTTTTTTTCAGTAATTTATTTTTCAAATTTATTTTTAATTTATTTTATTAAATTAAAAAAACTCTGCTAAGATTTCGGTACTTTCCCTTAGCGCTAAGACAAATGTCGGAGTGGTCCCCTAAGGTCCACCATTAAATTACTAATTCCTAAAATTTATTTTCAAAATTTCGCAAACGATCAGCTTAACCTGAAAGGTGTCATTTCTGATAGGGTATTTAAGTCCTCCTGTTATTGTCCCTTTGGCAATAAAATTAAGCTGTACACTCAAAAATCATTATTTAAATATAATTACCGGTATTTTAAAATATTTATATATAATGTAAACGGCGATGTATCAAGAAAAATCAGAAATGTGTGGTTATGTTTCATTTGTTTATTCACTGCAACTTGATCATATTATTTATTGTCGAATAGGATCGCAATATTGTAAGAATGCACTCTAGTTTTGAGTTATATTATTTTCCCATAGATGTCATGAGTGGCATGCGGTCAACATACCGATTCAATGAGACATCTAGCAGGCAACTAAGGTATTACTAAGGATGTTGAGGAGGTCGGTAAATTTAGCTTAGAGGTATTTTTATTCGGGCTTAAGGGTATTTTACGAGCCTGAAAATCTTCAGACTCGGGACCCACGGCTTAATGTCCCTCCCGAGGATTGTTCTTGGATTTTTGCATCCTAAAAAAATCCATCGACCCCGGCCGGGTTTGAACCCGCGATACTCGTGGCCAGAGGCAAGGAGCATAACTACTAGTTCATCTAGGCCATTGCCTTATAGGTAAGGAAAATCTCCGAAAAAAAAGGACCCAGGAAACATGTAGGCCCACATAGTACATGTAGATGCCTCTACAACCCGTGTGCAAGGAATTGGAATACGGTGGCTAAGAACAGTTAAGAATAGAGTAGGAGGATTGGGGAGGACAGTGTCTGATTCGGGCTGTAAAACCAAAGTATAGATGGATGAAGGAAATTTGTCTGGAGCGGAGACAAAACTCGGGCCTGCTGCTTCTATGACAACGACGTTAACACTATAATAGAGAGTGGGCGTAATTGTTAATAAAATACTAATATCAAAATAGAGAAGATACGAAGAAGACAGTAGAGATGTGTCTGACTTGTGGGGGGAAAAAACCAGAGAGCAGTGATGTGTGGACACTTCATAGAAAACAAAGAAGATGAAGGGAAAAGCAGAGCTGAGTGTGGATTGGACTATTGATTCTTTGTATGTTTTTGTGGTCGCTTAATGGAACAGTGGCTTCTGTGCACATTAATTTACGGTTCATTCATTACAATTAAGTAGACTTGCTTAGCCTTCAATCTGATGAGAGCTGACTCATACAGTTCTGATTGCGACTCGTGTTTCTGGAAGTTCCTGGTTCAAATCTACATCTACTATCCGTTCCAGGGTTTAATTCTGGTTTACCACACTCATCAAGGTAAATTCAGGGTTGGAATTTTATTACAAAAAGCATTTATTCTTTAATTACATTTGTCGACAAAAATGAGCTTTTTTCTTTCACAAGAATAAAAATATGAGATTTTAGAGGTATTTTTCATCCTGAATTTAAATATGATTTCTGTTTTTTCCTATCAGGCAAGAGTTTTCTGTGATATTCATTTACATTTTTTATAATTTTTAATAAAATCCATCTAACTCTAACTCATTCTGACTTACCTAGAAAGTGGTAGATAGTGATTTTCGGGCATATTTTGCATCTCGAACATCTCTCTTCTTGGTCCAACAGTAGTCAGCCAGTATATTAGAACTCCGCTTGCCTTGGTACCTCTTTTCCATTGTGAAAACTTGCTGATGAAAACGCTCACCGTGCTCATCAGAGACAGCCCTAAAATACAGCTTGAATAAAATCGCTACATATAAGGTAAAGGTTCCTATGACAGGTCAAAGAGAATGCTAAAATCAATTTTAAAAAGCAGCTGTCACAAAAAACTGTGCCTGATGGAAAAATTCTAACTACATATCTGAATTCAGTATAAAAAATGCACTAGATTAACTAATCAGATTTCTTGTGAAGAAAACCCTGTCAAGCAGTGTTATTATCATTGTTAGATATAGGAAATCCCATCACTTCATATTATATAGGCAATCTATCTCAACTTCCATACATTTTTTAGTTTTTTTTTTTCACAGGAAATCAGGGGCCGCCGGACGTCAGATTTTGATATAAATATACAACTAAAGAGGAACATTTATGCCTGAACCGGGATTTGAACCCATGACCTTTAGGTCTTCTTCTTCTTCTTTCATCCAATGTAGACAGGTGTCTGTTCTTCAATGTATTGCCTTAATTGTATATTTCCATCTTTTCTTCGGGCGTCCAATATTTCTTTTCCCAGTTGGGAATTTATCTCTAGCTGTTTTAACTATTCTGTCGTTTGACATTCTACTTATATGTTCATTCCATTCGTTCCTTCTATTGTTCATCCAATTTGAAATTAGTTATATTTGTAAATATTCTCTTCTCACTTCTAATGTGATATCTTAATGTTTTTTTTTTTCTTGTTGCAAATGCCCCACCAGGTTGTCTTTCGACATTCCTGGTGTTCTCTCCTGGCATGGCGTACTTGTAACCCACTTCTGAGGTTGGGGCGCCTGGAAGGCGTGGTTACGTTGCCCCGATTATATGATGGGTGATGATGATGGTAATGGTGCGCCAGGAGAGTCCTTAATCCTAAGCTTAATCTAAGATGAACATGAATGATGATGATTGCGATGGCCATATGATTTCGGGGACCGTTTGGGCCTTAAAGTTTTCCTGACATTTGTCATACAGGTGAGGAAAAACCCCGATAAAAACCTCACCCAGAAAAACTGTCCCGACCGGGGATCGAACCCGGGCCCGCTGCGTGACAAGGCAGCACGCTACCCCTGAGACCACAGTGGTGGACGATTATGTTTTTTATTGTTCTCAGAACTTTCACTTCACATGCTTCCAATAGGCGTCGAGTATCACTTGTTTTGGGTCTAGTTTCTGCTGTATATGATTACCAATTTATATGTTTTAGTTTTAGCATCTTTTCTTTATATTTATTTTTCCAAATGATTTCTTTTAAACAGCCTTAAACTCTATTGGCTTTAGGTGGATGGGGAAAAATACATAACAATGATCTTTATGAGAAACCGTATGTAACAAGAACAGTTAACTGCAATAATAAAAAAATCTTTTACGAATTCATTTTCGACATCTTAATTCATCCGTGAAACCTCGTGTTCTATCCTCTAATTCATTCACAACTCTTCAGTAACATTATTCTTAAAAATTATTTTTTGACATAATATAGATATATTAGAAAACAACAGAAAAATAAGAATTGAAGACCTTGGATTATTACAATTAGTTACGCCACTGATGAAAACTTATTATAAATTCTTTTTTAAAAGAAATTGTAGAGAGTCATGAAACCAAGTATAACATGAAAATACACGAATTATTCCAAGCAAATCAATTTTTCGTATGTGGAGAAGTGATTATGCAATTTATTTCCTCTTATTTTAATGAGACATGCAATTATGGTAAGTATGTTATTGTAATAATATTGCAGAGTGCATGGGTACTGGTGGGAAACTAAGCACATGGGAGAATTAGCATACACACATATTATTATATAGCTTTGTTACGCATACATTCGGTTATTATTGACTTATAATTGAAGCAGTCTTACCAACAGCCAGTATTTAATATCAATGTGTAAGTTACTAAAGAACGCATAGGCCTATCATAATATTATAGTAAAAATTACATTTTACAACAAAACTAGGTGAAATTTAAATACCTTTTCTTACCGTGCGAGTTGACTTAAACGGTTGTATTCGGAAAGTCCAGGGTATTAAACCCCATGACGACCAACTGAGGGATTTTCTGATTTTCCTCAATTGTTAAGGCAAATCTTGGGTTGAAATTTAAATACCAAAATCTATTTCATCTTATTCACTATTTCATAATATAATTTTAAAAAGTAGACACTGTGAGAGAAGATGGCTTTATGGGAGCGTAAATTCGGTATTGACCAAAAAATTACAAAGTAGAATACAAAGCGTATAAATAGCCTATACTTCCTTAGAAGAACAAAAGGCAGCACAAGAATGGATCGCAACAAGAATGAATATATAAGAACAGAGATAAATATATATCCGCTGAATGAATAAATCAAAGGATACAGAGATAAATGGTTTAGGCACGTAGAAAGAATGAATGTAAAAGAATACCAAAAGTAGTATTTATCTTGAAACCAAGAGGTTCATGGAATGTAGGAAGACCAGTGAGAAGGTGGACAGAACAACTCAGGCAGCTCGTGAAATGAAGAAGAAGTAAAAAGTAGACGGAATATAACTCTAGATATTAAAATAAATTGTAACTCTCACATCCCCTTAAAATCCATACCTATCCTTCTATCATGAAGTAATTAATAATGAGCCAATTATGTAACTTAATTAAGCAAAGATTCATTGTTTTAAAAATCTCAATATACAAATATATTAAAGACCATTTTATTCTTTCAGATTTTTTTGTTTTGTTATTTAATTAAGTAAAATATTGTAACTCGAGGTGCTCTAACTAAACAGTGGTGCAAAAATTAAGTGGGTTGGTTTCAGTTGTTTTTTTTTATCCAAAGTTAGTAAATAATTGCTGCATTTATAGTCCAGAACGGAATATTCGGTTGAAGTGGAATTGCAAATTCTTTCCTATCTCCTCTAACATTACTGCAAAAACGAATTATAAAAATTTGCATGAACAAACCTTCAGGTTAATCTACAACATTAATTTTCCTTGAATTTTGTATGTCCACCTGTGGTCTCGAGGTAGCGTGCTGCCTTGTTACGCAGCGGGCCCGGGTTCGATCCCCGGTCGGGGCAGTTTTTCTGGGTGAGGTTTTTATCGGTGTTTTTCCTCACCTGTAAGACAAATATCAGGAAAAATTTAAGGCCTAAACGGTCCCCGAAATCAAATCATATGGCCATCATCATCATCATCATCCTTCATCGGTGTGGAAAGCAACGGGAAGCTACCACACCTACAATTCCCTAGTAAAGCTACAAGCATAGCATGAAAGTGCTATGATTGCAGTGAAGGACCTGCCCTCGGGCAGAATTGCCATGGATGGATGGAATTCTGTATGCCAATTATTGAACAAAATTTTTATCATATGTTGCATTTTTATTCCCGTAAAAATGAGAATGGATTTAAAGAGAAAAAATGTAAATTTTTACAGCCCCAGACAAAATACTACTTTTTTATGTGAACCTAAATTCAAACAACTGCTGATTCTAAAACGTAGTAGATATCTAGGCCAAAATTATACAATGAATTAAGAGCTAAGTAAACTAAACATAGATATATTTCAGAAAGGAATTAAACTAATTATTTAAATGTTTTAAAATATCAAGTAGTAGTAGTACATGTTGGTTTATATTATAATTTCCTAATGAATTTAATTATCTTCTTCGATTCGGTATTAATAAACTATAACATATATTATTTTGGTTCTTAAGGCAAGATTCTTTCGCGCAGAGCTACGGGACTTCCGCTGGTTCCCTTGGGGAGAAGAATTTTCTCATGGAATTTTGGCCAGTATGGGATCGGTGTCCACCCAGCATCGTGAAGCATTTGGGTAGCTACAATAAGTAGCGATTCCACGTTGAGAAAACCAGCTATCACGGCTGGGGGACCCGACATGCTGACCACATGTCACCCCCCTACACTGGCTTATGATCGTTTACCTCTGTGATTAACACATGTGGACATGAGGCCAGCAGCCGGCTGGTAGGCCAAGGGCCTTTTAAGCCTGTCGCGCTTGGAGATTTTTATATTATTTTGTTTTATATCATTCTCCTTTACTTACTTACTTACTTACTTACTTACTTACTTACTTACTTACTTACTTACTTACTTACTTACTTACTTACTTACTTACTTACTTACTTACTTACTCACTGGCACTATCGAACCCGTAGGTTCATGGCCGCACGGACATAAGCTCTCCATACATCCCTATCCTGAGCTAATGCTTTCCAATCATTTCCTGTATAATCTACTTCCCTCAAATCATAGTTAATGTTGTTCTCCCACCTCATTCTTGGTCTACCAACTGGGCGTTTTCCTTCTGGCTTTCCTACAAGAAGTTTCCATGCACGTCTTTCATTCCCCATACGTGCAACATGTCCTGCCCATCGCAGTCTACGGGACTTAACTGTTCTTATTATATCTGGCTTCCTATAAAGACCATGTAGTTCATTGTTATGTAGTCTTCTCCATTCACCTGTCTGTTCATCTCTCTTTGGTCCAAAAATTTTCCTAAGAACTTTATTCTCAATACTTGTAATCTCCTTTCCTCCCTTAAAGTAAGAGTCCATGTTTCGCATCCATATAATATAACTGGTAGAATAATAGTTTTATATATTTTCAGCTTAACGTTTTTTGAAAGGAGTTGGGACATCAAAAGTCTCTGCAATGCATAATAGCATGTATTTCCAGAATTAAGCAATGTTTAATTTCTTTGTACATCTAATTCCTATTTGTGATTATTGTTCCTAGGTATTTGAATTCAGCCAATTCCTCAAAATTTCCCTCATTTGTCATTAGCTGTCCATTTCCATTATATAATGTATTTCCATTATATACTGAATTTCTACGTGTGACCATATATTTAGTTTTCTCCTTTACATTATTTATTTGTGTATCGGAGTCCGTTTTATATTGTGAAACTTTTTCATATTTTTTATATTAATTAACTTATTGAGATTGGTGTTATTCTATTCTAAGTTGTTTTTTTATTTTATTCACCCTTGTATTATTATTATTATTATTATTATTATTATTATTATTATTATTATTATTATTATTATTATTATTATTATTATTTATTTTTCATGTTACAGAATTTATTTTATATTTTGAAACTAGTACCTACATTTATATATTTTTTTTTGCTTTCCCTCTCCCTCTAATTAAGAATTTATAATGTATAGTCTATATTCTATTTGTATTATTTCTCTAACTGAAATGGATTAACGAGATTCCATCTGTCCCTATTTATATGATTAAGACAATTTTTTTGGGTTTTCCATGTCATGGATTCAAGGTTGCTTCTGGCCACTGATTCTGACGTTTCGACATGATCCCACATGCCATTATCAAGAAATCATTAATTGATAATGACATGAGGGGTCATGTCGAAACGTCAGAATCAGTGGCCAGAAGCAACCTTGAATCCATGACACGGAACACCCAAGAAAATTATCTTATTATTTATATATCCGCGAAAATCTACAATATAACATTATATATATATATATATACACACACACACAGTGAGATTAGTATAGCATTGGACACCACGATCCTATGCTGTCCGTTCCCTGTCGCGAATTCGCCAGCAGTGCCAGTAAAATCCCCGCGTCCCGTGTTCAATGCCATACTGATCGCACTGCGTATGTGTCTGTGTGTGTGTGTGTGTATATATATATGTGTGTGTGTGTGTGTGTGTGTGTGTGTGTGTGTGTGTGTGTGTGTGTTTCCGTTAACAATCTAGGACAGGATTTTTGTTTTGTCTGGATCAAACTCGACATATAGTAATCAATTATAGAAGTAATATCGTTGAATTCGTTAACCAGCAAAATCAGACCATTACGAGCAGTTAACTTGAAACGAAAAATTAAAAATAGCCCTAGCGGTCGCATTATTCATGTTTTCGCAACGAAACTCAGTTTATACTACTGAAATAATTCGAAGAAGGAATTATTAAAAAATCAGCTAACTCCGACCATTAGAAATTTGGGTTTACATGAAACCCGAAATAAAAAAAAAACTCTTTGTTTTCACTGCGGTCCGATACGTTCAAATAACTGGCACGAGGAATTACTGTGCCGCCAGTTTAAGTGTTAACAAAATAAATCTATATTCCGTAAGCCAGCAAAATCGGACCATAAATTCGACTTCATGAGGGATTCCCAGTTCCTGAAAGACTGTCTTTTTGTAGACAAGAAATACCCTTTTTTTTAAGGACAATTAGTGATTCCAGTTATTGCGAAGTGTTAATTTTTTAGTACAATGCCAAGAGGTTGTCTTTTATGGCATTACTGGCTTTCTCCCCAGGCACTGGGGGAATTGTAATCAATTTCTTAGGTTGGGGCATCTGGAAGACGGAGTTACGTTACCCCGATGATATGATGGGTGATAAATGGTAATGGAGAGCCTAGAGAATCATTAACCAAACTTAACTTAAATTCCAGACTATGGGCAACCACAGGAACCTTTAAGGAAAAATTCCTATGGTCTGGCCGGGAATCGAACCCAGGACCCCATGAACTGTAGTCAGAAACGCTGACCACTAGCCCATGAAGCTGGTCAGAGCATTTATTTATTTACACATATTTCCATGTTATACGAATCAAAATGACAGCATACTTTTGGAGAACTATCAATTAATTACTCAACATTTGAATATAAATGAAAGTAATTATTTGAAATTGTTTGATAGGAAGTCTTAATTGGAATGAATTATGGCATGACATAGTCACGATTAACCGTTTAAGCACGTGTGGTGCTGGCAATACAACACCATAATTGGCGATCCCATTACATGTCTTTGTTCAGTGGCATTGTACAGATTTAATGAACGATGAGACATTTGGGTTATCAACTGATTTAACTTCTCGTTGTTTCTTTTCGTCTGTTGCAGAGGAAATACAACATAATACAAAGTATGGCACATGAGTTGCCGTGTTTTTTTTTAATTGTTGAAGCTGTCACAAGATAAACGACATATTTAATAATACCAGAGGTAGTTTTCAGCTGTTTACTAGATTGTAAGAGTAAAAAAGTCAGGCAATAACAGTGAAAAATGTCCGATTTCCTCAGCAAGTTGAATTTACGGTCCTATTTGTTGGTATATCATCCACGGTGGACTAGTTATGTCTTTGCCCTTGGTCTCGAGGGCCGTGGGTCCAAACCCGGCCGAGGTCCATGAATTTTATTTTAGGATGGAAAAATCCAAGGAGCAAGTCCTCCGGGAGGGACTTTAAACCGTAGGTACCGAGTCTGAAGATTTTTAGGCTCGTAAAAGGTCCTTAAGTATGAATAAAAAGGCCTCTAAGCAAAATTTACCGACCTCAACGTCCCAGTAACACCTTAGTTGCCTGTTAGATGTATCATTGACTCGGTGTGGTGACCGCATGCCATTCATGACATCTATGAGTGAATAACTAACTAACTCATTGACACTATCGAACCCATAGGTCCATGGCCGCGCGGACATAAGCTCTCCATACATCCCTATCCTGAGCTAATGTTTTCCAATCATCCCCTGTATAATCTACTTCCCTCATGTTATTGTCCCACCTCATTATTGGTCTACCAACTGGGCGTTTTCCCTCTGGTTTTTCTACAAGAAGCTTCCATGCACGTCTTTCATTCCCCATTCGTGCCACATGTCCTACCCATCGCAGTCTACGAGACTTAACTGTCCTCATTATATCTGGCTTCCTATAAAGACCATGTAATTCGTTGTTATGTAGTCTTCTCCATTCACCTGTCTGTTCATTTCTCTTTGGTCCAAACATTTTCCTAAGAAAGTTATTCTTAAATACTCGTAATCTCCTTTCCTCCCTTAAAGTAAGAGTCAATGTTTCGCATCCATATAATACCATCAAACATCATCTCTAAGGTTTGTTTTTTTTAGCGGCCTGTTGGCCCGTTCCGCTCCCCGGCGCAACTACATGCCGCAGGCGCAGGTCGTCCTTCCAGCGACGTTTTGGTCTTCCTATATTTATTCGGCCTAGAGGCCTATAATGAAGCAGCTGTTTTGATAAACGATTATTTGGCATTCTTTTGTATATGTTTCAAACCAATTACGTTTATTTGTGTGTATTTTCTCGTTTATATATATATAATATAACTGGTAGAATAATAGTTTTATATATTTTCAGTTTAACGTTTTTTGAAAGGAGTTGGGAAGTCAAGAGTCTCTGCAATGCATAATAGCACGCATTTCCAGAATTGAGCCTATGTTTAATTTCTTTGTGCATCTCATTCCTGTTTGTAATTATTGTTCCTAGGTATTTGAATTCAGTCACTTCCTCAAAATTTCCCTGCATGGGTGAACAAGGTAACTAAATTAACTTGTTATAGTAACTCCTAACAAAGAAGAGGCTAAATCTCAACATTGGGCAACTGCATTATAGATAGGTAGATTGTGTTTGTTTACGGAACATACAGTATTTTTCTCTCGTTAAATAAATAGGGCATCATATGTATCCATTTTCGTAGCTAATAAGCAGAAATTGCACCCGAAGAGCAAATTATTTTTTTTTATTCTAGATGAGCATTTATTCGAATAGTTAATTTTGCTGGATTACGAAATGTGTATTCTTTTTATAATCAAATCATATATTCGAAGTTTCGATGCTTGAAAACGACAATTATTGTTGCTAGAGCGTTGAATATTGCCAGTTATAGGGCCTATTATATGGATGCGATATATGGACTCTTACTTTAAGGGAGGAGAAAGCATTACGAGTATTTGAGAATAAAGTACTTAGGAAAAATTTTCGGCCAAAGAGAGATGAACAGACAGGTGAATGGAGAAGTCTACATCATAATGAGCTACGTGATATTTATAGGAAACCAGATATAATAAGAACCGTTAATTCTCGTCGATTGTGATAGGCAAGGCATGTGACACGAATGGGGAATGAAAGAGGTGCATGGGAAATGTTTGTAGGAAAACCAGAGGGAAAACACCCAGTTGGTAGACCAAGAATGAAGTTGGAGATTATTCGAATAAGCCTTATGAACGTTTTAGGAATTCCGAACTTCAGCAAGATACTACTGTATATAACTTCTCCCTCTAAACTGAATCGTACATCCTTTTTTTTTAAGTATATATATTTAGTTGATGCACAGTGTCATTATATTCCCATTTATTTTCTGAAATCGGTCTTATTCTAAAAATCTATCTGTGGTAGACATGTTTCGTCTAAATCAACATTGGTGATCTCCTATATATAATCATTAATCAAGTAAGTCTGCTTACTAATTTATTTTTATATAGTTAAAGTAGCTAATATACGGCATGCGCTGCTACGCCTAAATAATTGAAAATTAATGCGTGTATGTTTAGTTGAATAAGTGAAAGGAAAAATAATTATAAATTTATATTTTTAGATACCCCGTACTAATTACCTGGCGTTGCCCGGGAATCTACTTATCCCGATCTTCTTGACATAAAAATGAGCTGAAATACGAAAATTAATGCGTTTTATGTTTAGATGAATGAGTATAAGGAAACATTTATATCGTAATTATTTTAGATATTCCGTGCTGTTTACCCGGCGTTGCCCGGGAATCTACTCATCCCGATCTTCTTGGCATAAATGAGCTGAAAGACGAGCATTAATGTACTTCTTATGATTAGTTAAATAATTGAAAATCAATGTGCTTGTATGTTCAGTTGAATAAGTGAAAGGAAAAATAATTACAAGTTTATATTTTTAGATACCCCGTGCTGATTACCTGGCGTTGCCCGGGAATCTACTTATCCCGATCTTCTTGACATAAATTACATGAAATTCGAAAATTAATGTACTTCTTATGATTAGTTGAACAAGTAAAATGAAAAATAATTATAAATGTATACTTACTCTTACTCACTGGCACTATCGAACCCGTAGGTTCATGGCCGCACGGACATAAGCTCTCCATACATCCCTATCCTGAGCTAATGCTTTCCAATCATTCCCTGTATAATCTACTTCCCTCAAATCATAGTTAATGTTATTCTCCCACCTCATTCTTGGTCTACCAACTGGGCGTTTTCCCTCTGGCTTTCCTACAAGAAGCTTCCATGCAAGTCTTTCATTCCCCATACGTGCAACATGTCCTGCCCATCGCAGTCTACGAGACTTAACTGTTCTTATTATATCTGGCTTCCTATAAAGACCATGTAGTTCATTGTTATGTAGTCTTCTCCATTCACCTGTCTGTTCATCTCTCTTTGGTCCAAAAATTTTCCTAAGTACTTTATTCTCAAATACTTGTAATCTCCTTTCCTCTCTTAAAGTAAGAGTCCATGTTTCGCACCCATATAATATAACTGGTAGAATAATAGTTTTATATATTTTCAGTTTAACGTTTTTTGAAAGGAGTTGGGACATCAAGAGTCTCTGCAATGCATAATAGCATGCATTTCCAGAATTGAGCCTATGTTTAATTTCTTTGTGCATCTCATTCCTATTTGTGATTATTGTTCCTAGGTATTTGAATTCAGCCACTTCCTCAAAATTTCCCTCATTTGTCATTAGCTGACCATTTCCATTATTTAATGAATTTCTATGTGTGACCATATATTTAGTTTTATTGATATTTACTTCCAGTCCTAATTTCTTAGTGTTACTCAATAGTGTGTGCGTGTTGGCCTTTAGTATCTCCTCGCTATCGGCCAATAATACTACATCATCAGCATAAACTAACAGCTTATTAATACCATTGAGTTGTAAGCCTTCCTCATTCTCTAAAGATTTAATGGCATGCTCTAGTACAAAATTAAATAGTAGAGGAGATAGTGCATCTCCTTGCTTCAACCCATTCTGGATTTCAAAAGTGTCCGAAAACTGTTTGCCTACACGCACCCTACTCTTTGTGCCATTTAGACACATTCGTATAAGTCTAACTAACTTTTTAGGAATTCCGAACTCCAGCAGGATACTACATAACTTCTCCCTCTTAATTGAATCATATGCTTTTTTGAAGTCTACATACAGTTGATGTACAGTACCATTATATTCCCATTTCTTTTCTAAAATCTGTCTTATACTAAAAATCTGATCTGTTGTAGACCTGTTTCTTCTAAATGCACATTGATGATCTCCTAGAATGTCATCAATATAGGGAGTAAGTCTGCTTACTAATATATTTGTTAGAATTTTGTACGAAGTTGAAAGTAATGAGATGCCCCTGTAGTTGTTGCAATCAGTTTTATCTCCTTTCTTATAAATTGGTACGATAATTGATTCCTTCCATTCATCTGGAAGAGCTTCTTTTTCCCAAATCATACTAAGCAACCAGCGTATCTTGTCCATCAATTTTTCTCCCCCTGATTTTATCAGTTCTGCTGGGATCTCATCTGAACCTGATGCTTTATACATCTTCAATTTTTCAATCGCCATTTCAACCTCTAATGCACTTGGCTCTGCGACTAGCATTTCTGCTGTCTGTAAATTATCCTCCTCAATGTCCTGTTCTGTATGTATATTTAATAGCTGATTAAAGTAACATTTCCATCTATTTAATATACTCCTGGAATCTGCAATCATATCCCCATTTTCATTCCGAATTATGTTTGTTCTAGCCTGAAACCCTTTCTTCTCTATGCTAATTCCCTGATATAATTCTCTAATGTTCCTATTTTTTGCATTCATTTCAAGATCATTAATCTTCTCTCTCAAATATTCCCTCTTTTTACTCTTTAGTAGCTTGGTGGTTTCCCGTCTAATACTACCCAATTGCTCTAAATTTACCTCATTTGGCTCGTGTAACCATTTCATTTTTGCTAACTTTTCTTTCTTTACAAATGTCGGGGCACATTCCTCATCACAACCATGTTCTTGTTTTGCCTCTTTTTTAAACAACCAATGCTTTCTGATGCTGACAATTTAATAATATCGCTTACCCCCTCCCATTCTTTATTTATATCAGTTCTTTTCTTCGTTTGCCACATTGTATGTATATCGTAATTATTTTAAGATTCCCCGTTTTGATTACCCGGTGTAGCCCGGGAATCTACTTATCTCGATCTTCTTCGCATAAATGAGCTGAAAGACAAAATTCGTTATTGTGAGTTATCCGTAAAAGAATATCCGCCATGTGCTGCTATGCTTGCAACAGGAATCTATGTACTTGTCTCGATCATCTTGGCATCAATAAAAGACAAAAATGGTTATTGTGAGTTATCCGTAAGAGATAAACATATGCTTTCGGGGACTTTTTGTAGAGCTTTTGAGATATCAATTCTGTTTATATTAATTTTGAGTATTTGTTATGGTTTACGAGGCAGCGTAAGCCATTTAAGCGTCCAAGAGCTACTTTTTTCACGTTTTCCACTACAAAGGGCGATTTTTAAGGGTGTAGGAGTTCAGTATCACAACTCTTATAGCCTATGTTCATCCTGGAAATCTCCTGAACATTTTACAAAATGTCCCATCACAATCAGATCAACGATATGGCCGTGCATAAAGTACGAACAAACAAACAAACATTCATTTTTATACATTAGATGTATCTTTAATTTATACAAATATGTAAAAATATCAGGTAATTAGAATGAGCTATATAATTCTTTTGATTATGAATATTACTTCCTTCCCCTTTTCATAGCCGACATAACAATTATGTCAATTTTTCGAGGTAAGCTCTTGAAACTCCATTGCTTAACCTGTAGGGATGTCGAATTTCACAAGCAGCCATCTATAAATGTCAATGCAGAAACAGGAATTAAGCTGGAATAATGTTTTGAATAATGTAACACATATACTTCAAATTGATGGGGCAAAATGATATATGTATGTCTTTTATACTTGCAACATAAATTAAGACATAATTATGTATGTCTCCTTTTTTTTTATAAATCTGTTGGGACAAACTACTTAATAACATAGCTTACTGGGTGGTGGGTGGCATTACACAAGCCATAATGTGGAAATTTAATAATATATAAAGCTCCCAGTACGCGTTCCAATCAATTAGATCTAATTGCACGTCAAGTCCAAGGGAATATCTAACATGAAATTAATGGATACTCAGGATTTCTATGTAATATACAAATTAAAAAGAAAAGCATGGCCCTATTTCTCTCTTCTTAATCGCAATCCACCTCCTACTCTAAAAATTAGAGACTTGCCATACGTAGACAAGAGAAAATTATAATAGATACCCTTCGTTATAGGCAAATTATTCTAACAGACAATATTGGGCTTAATTATTTTCACATTGCGTGTCTTGTATTACGTGTGAGGGGTGACCATCGTTAATATCATACGTGTTTTCTAATTTTACAGATTAAAGGTAAGACAGGGCTGTCCTCTCTCGCCTACATTATTTAATATATATTTAGACGCAGCTGCCACAGAATGACAAACACAGCTTAATAAACATTTGAAACTAGGAACTACCACTGTGAGAGAGATGAGCTGCACAAGATTGGATCGGATAAGGAATGAATATATAAGAACAGTGTTAAATATATATCCATTGGATGAGAAAATCAGAGAATATAGAGAGAAATGGTTTGCACACGTGGAAAGAATGAATGTATCAAGATTACCAAGAGCAGCATTCAACTACAAGCCAAGAGGTTCAAGGCATGTAGGAAGGCCAGTGAAAAGATGGACAGAACAACTGTGAGGCTGAATAGGCAATTTGCCTAGCCCGTGAAGCGAAGAAGAAGGAGAAGAAGAAGAAGAAGGAACTACCATTGTAGACCAATTATGTTTGCAGACGACCAGGTCATATGTGCAGAATCAGAAAATCAATTACAAAAAGCCACACTACTGCTCAAAAAACCACGGAAACAAGGTTTCAACGTAGAAAACAAAACAATGGTGTTTCGGGGAAAATATGCAGTTCGATTAAAAATAGTTTTGAACAATGAAATTATCGAACAAGTACAGAGTTTTAAATATTTAGGATGTTACATGTCTTACAATTGGGAAAATGATATACATGAAAACAATTATAAATTTCAAAGTATGTGTGGGACTATTAAAAGATCACTACAAACAAAAATAACAAAAGAAACAATGCTGAAGTTTTATAAGGTAATGGCAGTTCCCATTGTGACATATGAATTAAAGAATTTGGCCATGGATAGATCAGACAGAAGATTACTAGAAACATCAAGATGAAGTTCCTCTGATACGTTGCAGGATATACTATGAGAGACCACATTCCTAGTGAAACAATTAGGCAAAAACTCAACAGTTTTAATCTAAATGAAGAAATACAAAACTATAAACAGAAATGGCATGAACATATTTTAAGAATGGACTCTTGTAGGCTAACAAAACAAGCACTGTTTTACCAACCTCAAGATGTGCGACGTCCTAGGTGACGATAGGAAGATGAGTTCTGAGAGCGGAACAGGCCGACGGCCTACCATGAAGATGATGATAATGATGATTTTTCTTATACCTATAGAAATATCTTTAGCTTCTTTATTTTGTAGCTCTAGGGGTACGAATATTGAAACGTCTTTTACAAAAACTGGAATTGAAGAGCCAAGTAGATAGGCCAAAAATGAGATGAACATTAACATTAACCATAATTTGAGGGAGAAATCCACGCGGCGATTAAACTCTGGGTTCGATAGCACCAGTAATTTTGTTAGCTTTAAGGAGAACATGAAAAACACTGTGATAATGTTAATTACAAAGACTCTTGTCGTTCCAACTCCTTTAAAAAATGTTAAACTGAAAATATATAATACTGTTATTCTACCAGTATATTATATGGATGCGAAACATGGACTTTACTTTAAGGGAGGAAAGGACATTACGAATATTTGAAAATAAAGTTCTTAGAAAAATGTTTGGGCCAAAAAGAGATGAACAGACAGGTGAATAGAGAAAATTACATAATAGTGAGGTACATAGTATGTATAAGAAGCCAGCTATAATAAGAACAATTAAGTCTCGTAGATTTTGATAGGTAAGACATGTGACACGAATGGGGAATCAAAGAGGTGCGTGGAAGTTACTTGTAGGAAAACCAGAAGGAAAACGCCCAGTTGGTAGACCAAGAATGAGTTGGGAGAATAACATTATCCATAATAAAACATTAGCTCAGGATAGGGATGTATGGAGAGTTTATGTCGGCCATGAACCTACGGGGTTGATAGAGCCAGTGAGTTAGTTTAGTTATTGTTAAGAAAATGTATGTCTATTTTTTTCTGAAATGATATTTTTACAATGCATATTTGATACCTTGTAAATTCACTCCGTAGCTCCGTAGCCGAGCGGTTAAGGTAGGAAGCCTTGACGCAGAGCTACGGGACTTGCGCTGGTTCGAGTCTCCATGGGGAAATATATTTTCTCATGGTATTTCGGCCAGTATGGGACCGGTGCCCACTCAGCATCGTGAGGCAAGTGGGTAGCAACAATATGTAGCGGCTCCAGGTTGAGGAACCAGCTATAACGGCTGGGGGACTCGACATGCTAACCACATGTCACCCCTACACTGACTGTTGATCATCTACCTCTGTGATTAGCACATGTGGATGTGAAGGGCCAGCAGCCGGCTGGTAAAAGGGCAACCGCTGAAAAGTGGAAAGACCCTCAATCGGTATCGGTAAATTCACTTATATACTAGGGCATTCGATAAGTGTTGGCAACACTGCTATAGCACTACAAAAAATATTTAGGTTACTTTTGATATATCGAACTTAATTTATAGTCTCCCGCCAAGTCAACTGTATGTTACCAAATCCTTAGAAGTAGATGCACTTCATCTACAGCACCATTCCTGGATATCTCTCTCACCTGATGGACTAAGTTTTCTGGACATCAACTCTTGATTGAAATAGATTGCCTCGTAAAGGTCCTTTGATCTTTGAGAATACGTTATAATCACAAGGGCTCCTGTCTGGTGAATTTGGTGGATGTTCGAGTACTTCTCAATTCCACCTTCTAAACAAATTCTACTGAACATCTTTTTAGGGCGGTATTACTTGCTACACATGAGAAAGAGTGAATGTATTCACAAAATATTGCTTTTTCGAAACTTTCAATATCACAGATTTATATAAAAAAGACTGCTTATGAACGTAGCATGTTACTGTACGGCTGTGAAACACTGAGTATTCTTGCCAAAAAGCACAAAAAGAAAATTCAGATAATTCAGAACCGTTGCCTCAAAATTATTTTCTCGTCACCTTATGTACACAAGAATAACAGAGCTACATGATGCAGCTAAATTGCCCTATCTTGATACTATTGTTAAAAAACAAGTTACCAAAATGCATCCAAACGTTTTGGAGCATGACAATCCAATAGTACGCACGATAGGACAATTGCCACAATGTTGTACAGTGCATAAAAACATATTTTCGGAAGAACAACCTCCATAAGGGCTTAAAAATTGGTAACATAAGCACATGACGCTGTATAATATCACAGCGCATGCCAAAATTATTCGTAACCATATCTCACCAACTTCCTAATAACACCGTTAGGTAAGGGTTACACTTAAGAAAGCCACTTAGTGATAGCCACTAGATATTTTGCTGTTGAGGGAGTAAGAACATTCCCGGAATCAGCACACTGGACGGCAAAAAATGCTGTCTGCAAAACAAACAAAAGCATACTAAAAGATTACAATGGTTACCACTAGGATCGCTGATTTACAACAGTGTTGCCATTACTTACCGAATAATTCCCAAGTATTTTGTGAAGATTCTCTTATTCTGGAGGTAGATATACTTTTTAATAATAATTTTATCATTTAAAAATATGCCTTCAGGTAGAAGAAGATGGGATCGGAGAATTTACAAATTGTAAGTCTACACAATTTAAAAAATACATTATATACACAAAGTCGAGGTTAGCATATGAACTCGCCATATGAGGCTACCATCCACAGATAGCTCAAATAAACTACTTCAGGAAAGGGAGAAGAAGAGACAAGAGATATGGCTGGACATTTATACAACAGAAGCCATGACAAACAGATCCTGGACCAACACCACTGAAGAACTCCGACACCTGGTGAACTAAGTAGCAGTGCATGGATACCACCACAAGATATGCAAGACCAAGTGTTTCCATGATCCCGGGAACAACTGTGTTGTGAACTGTGCGAGCAACCATGCGACCGTTACCATGTAATCACCTGCAAAAAACGAGGGATATCCCTGGTAGAATTCTGCAAATAACAATCTACCTGAATCAAACTAATGACAAAACTTATGTAATATATATTTTCTGCACAACTTGTGCGCATTTGTTCTATTATTAACTAACTATCTAACTAACTAACTCACTGGCACTATCGAACCCGTAGGTTCATTGCCGTGCGGACATAAGCTCTCCATACATCCCTGTCCTGAGCTAATGCTTTCCAATCATTCCCTGTATAATCTACTTCCCTCAAATCATAGTTAATATTATTCTCCCACCTCATTCTTGGTCTACCAACTGGGCGTTTTCCCTCTGGCTTTCCTACAAGAAGCTTCCATGCAAGTCTTTAATTCCCCATACGTGCAACATGTCCTGCCCATCGCAGTCTACGAGACTTAACTGTTCTTATTATATCTGGCTTCCTATAAAGATCATGTAGTTCATTGTTATGTAGTCTTCTCCATTAACCTGTTTGTTGATCTCTCTTTGGTCCAAACATTTTCCTAAGTACTTCTATTATTAAAATACATTATATCATCTTAAATGATTCTAGATGAGATAGGATCTAAGTTTGGTTGATTTAACATTACCTGGATCGATTTTCGTACACCTCTTAACTAAATGGATTATGTCAAGGTAAATTAATTACCTAAAACGTCACTATATTCCATGGCCGAAATTCCATGAGAAAATGTCTTCCCCACGGGACTCGAACCAGCGCAAGTCCCGTAGCTCTGCGTCAAGGCTTCTTGCTTTAACTACTCGGCTACGAAGCGGGACAGAGTAAAGATATCTCATTACAGGTCTCAGGAGGCCATAGGGGTAGTGGGAGGTTAAGGCTCCCATTTTTCTGGACAATCGGTACTTGATGTCAGCCCTGCGTGACGGCCGCCTTTACCCTCAGAACAAGAAGAAACTCCGTTGAGGTCACTATGTTAAAATTTTAAGAAATATGAAACAGTACCTGAGATCTCAGTCCTTAACAATCAGCAGTGTAGTTCGGATGCTGATAACCAAACTGAAAGCAGAAGATGAAACTCAAGTTTTCGAAAGGCCTCCTACAAAACAACACTGCTGATTGTTGAGGACAACTGAGATCTCAGGTACTGTTTCATATTTCTTAGCTAGTACGAAATAAAATTATATAGATCTACTTTGTAAAGATTAAAAATGTTCTCGAATTCGTTTTGAAATTCTCAGCTCATCTGGAGAAGGTCGTTTTGAAGCACTGTAATTTGGTATTGTTGAATGTTTAAGAAATTGCATTGTTATTGGATTGATGTTGAACGGTGAGAGCAAGGCCTGCTGTTGTTTTGCATATGTGAGACAAGTGACTAACACACAGCTGTGTCACTCATCCATAATAACCGTTACTTTAATACGTGTAGCAATTTACTGTAATTTAAACCTCTGAAAGGAGTTATCATTGTTTATTAAAACCAATTGTGCTTGATAGGTTTTCTAAATTAACTGCTTCTAGATTCATCTTCGTCCATTCCTTAGTTTCTTACATACATCCTCACCTTCCCTTCAAAAACTCTCTCTTATTATATTCTAAGTCTCAGAGAAAAAAATAATATAACGTAAAATATTAATAAGGTCTCATGATTCTTAGGGATTACTTACAAGAAGTCTTATTCTTCTTTATCATCCAAGGATCATCCCATCGCAGTCTACGAGACTTAACTATTCTGAATATAAGATGTTAATTATATGATTTTTACCTGGTAAGTCAGTCGTCCTCAACTAAGGCATTAAACTTCTTCAAGTTATTCTAATATGGAGGCCTTTCGAAAACAATGTTTCATCTTCTGCGTTTTAGTGGAACTGATGGTGTTATATAGGTTGTATAACGGATTTATGTCTGCGGTTATGTTTTCGTTGAGTAGTTCTTTATTCCTTGCTTCTTTTAGAATCTCTATGTCATCAAGGATGCTAATTCAGTTACGATATTATTGTATTCTCTGTGTAGTATTGACATAGAATTGTCGATTTTTTCAAATTGATGACCTGTTCCTAGTACATGTTTGGCAAAACTTGATTTTTCTTCATTATTAATAAAATTTTTGAAATGTTCCGAATATCGTGTGTTAAAGTTTCTTATCGTTTTGCCTATGCAGAATTTTTCACAACTATAGCATTTTGGTTTATAGACGCCTTTATGTTAATACTTATTTGTTGTTTGTGTTTTGTTAGAAATCATGTTATTGACTTTATTGTTAGTTTTAAAGGCGATTTTAATGTTTTTATCTTGTTTTTTGATCCAATTAGCTAATTTGGTCGTTTCATTTCCTGTAAAAGTTAGTGTAATCCGTTTGTATTGTGTTACATGCTTTTTCTAGTTTTGTTATATTTGTTAAATTGATTCTTTGTTTATGTTTTCTCACTAATTTGTTGATCATTTCTTCTTGTATCCATTGTTATGTGCTAGGGATTTTATATAGTTTATTTATTTGTTTTGTTTAGTGGTAGTTTTTAACATTCTGTTGATTAGGCTGATGAAGGTACTCATTTTCTGTTGTATTGGGTGTCTTGATTTTTGGTGTAGGCCTATAGCTATTGTGCTGTTTGTTGGTTTTCTGTATATGCTTATGTCTAGACTGTTGTTAGTAATTTTTTTTGGAAAATGTTAAGTCAAAATAGTTTTATTATATCTGGTTTCCTATAAAGATCATGTAGCTCACTGTTATGAAGTCTTCTCTATTCGAAATTAATATAAAATTATTATTATTTTGAATAAATATTATTTTGAATAAACCTCAACGGAACACATATAAAAGTTGATTCTCTATTCGCCTGTGTTCATCTCTCTTTGGCCCAAACATTTTCCTTCTAATCACGTGGGTATCGAACTCGGACCCGCTATTTAGGAAGCAGTCATGCCATCACCTGAGCTACTGTAGAATGTGGAAATGATTAGAAAATAAGCTGATTCGAAGAAGAGAAAAATATGTATTCTCTTCATGTGCGAGATGCAAGTTGTACCTTCCAAGCAACTATAAGGAAACATGTGTTATTCTAAGAAACGTGACGCAACAGAATAGTGAAAGTAACAATCAGATGATAGTCTGGTAGTAATGCAAGTATTTTCGGAGAGACTCAAGAATAAAAATAGGTCAGACCGAGTATATCTCCAGGAAATGGTTTTCAAGGTTAAGGATAAGTTGAATCACTACAGGAAGAAAAAAATGCTGAGAAAGAGAAAGATAACTGACCTCAGAAAAGACCACAGACATGAGGTTTGAAGGTGAACACCTGATATCGCTTCTTCTTCAAAACAACATGTCAAAGACCTACCTCTACCAATGCGTCGTTTAAAATCAACCTTTACATTTCGTATAAACTCCTGGCGCGACAGGCCTACAAGGCCCTTAGCCTACCAGCCGGCTGCTGGCCTCACATCCACATGTGTGAATCACAGAGGTAGATGATCAGCAGCCAGTGTAGGGGTGACATGTGGTTAGCATGTCGAGTCCCCCAGCCGTTATAGCTGGTTTCCTCAACCTGGAGCCGCTACTTATTGTAGCTACCCAATTGCCTCACGATGCTGGGTGGGCACCGGTCCCATACTGGCCGAAATACCATGAGAAAATTTCTTCCCCCATGGAGACTCGAACCAGCGCAAGTCCTGTAGCTCTGCGCCAAGGCTTCCTACCTTAACCGCTCGGCTACGGCGCGGGACACATTTCGTATAAACCAGTTGCCAATTCGATAACATAGGCCTATACTAAGTGAATAGAACAACTAAAATGTGTAAATACGCTAATTTTAAGCTATATTTCCACATAATCACAACACTTGACAAATTTCATGCAAGACTTCAATTGATTCCAAATGTCATAAACTCAATTCGGGGATTCTATGCATCAACATTAATTAAAAAAAAACACACAAATTTATTTTCGCAGTATGTGAATAATTCCATGATATATATATATATATATATATATATATATATATATATATATCATCTAGTAACAATGGAGAATATAATATATATATATATATATATATATATATATAAGAAAAATAAATGTTTGAATTGGATTCGGCTGGTGGTGTGATGGATAACACGCTGGGGTACCGACCCAGAGTTCCGGGTTCGAATCCCGTCCAGATATTTATTTTTATTATCATGTCATATATATATATATATATATATATATATATATATATATATATGTGTGTGTGTGTGTGTGTGTGTGTGTGTGTGTGTGTGTGTTGTTTTTCTTTTTTTAAAAAAGTGAAACATGTTTTAAAATGAAGTGAGAAGTTGAGCTCAAAACAACTTAAATCGGCATATTTGCAATGTAAAATGTATATTATTAATTGCTCAAACGGTGTGGCCAACGCATAAAAAAATAGTAGCTAACAAACAAGTGAACGATAAACTAATCTAGTATGCTCATTCGTCCATTTTTTCATCCTAACTTGCCCAAACTAACACTAATTTGCCCATTTTCTCACCCTAACTAGCCCACTAATGTGTATGGACTCTTGGGATAAAATCCCCTTTTACGTGTGCAAACATGTTGGCAATTTGGCTCTAGCGGGAACATGTGTTATCATGTTGGCCAAATTGACGCTAAAAGTCACTTGTTCTCCGATCTAATATTCACGGTAGCTTAGAATAGCCCACAATGGTTGAGACACAGTAGTATTTTGGCCCAAGATTATTCTATTCCATAGTGTTCTGCCCTAAAGGCAGGTCTTTCACTGCAATCATGGTATTTTCATGCTATGCTTTGCAGTGTTGCAAGGGAATTATTTGTGGTAGCTTCCCGTTGCTTTCCACACCTGTGAAGGATGATGATTATCCATCTATTTAAATCTAGGTCGACCTCTCTTTCTATTCCCAGGTGGGATCTCTTCGATTGATTGTCATAAGTAATGCCACGAGTGATTTCCAATTTATCTAGAGAATTTGGAAATCAAGAGTGGCATTTGTTAGGACTATTTAACGAATAAAATTAAGCTGTTTACTCACAAATCATTGTTTAACTATAGTTATTTTAAAATATTTATATATTTAATGTAAACGGCGATGTTTGAAAACAAATGAGAAACGATAGGTACGCTTCATCTGCTTCTTTTGTTTATCACTGCAACCAGATCATACTATTTATTGCCAAAGGAACGCAATATTGTAAGAATGCTCTCTAGTGGAGAAAAAATGAATCACATCAAACTGTATATTAATACATTTCTGATGTCGTATGATGTAAATATGACAATTATATTTTTCTGGATTCTTACCTGGGAAAAAATACATTTAAGAAAGTGCAAACAGTGGTTTCTTTTTTTGGTGGTATAATAAATTGCTACAAATGTTTTTATATTAACTCCTGCAATCGCTATGTGTTGACATCTATGCACTATATATACAATCTGGTAGCCGTATTTCTTAGTGAATCAGTCACTGCAAAATAATGGTCAGACCTGTTCAGAATATTAAAAAGGTAAATTTAACACTGATAAATATTTCGTGAAACACGACTCTGATTGGTTGTAAAACAGAAATCATTGAAACGTGATTGGTCATTGACTCCCATTTGGGGCATGTCTCTGGCATTGTACGTATATAACCATACCATTCTAGTTTTCTGTATCTCACAAAATATAATATTGAAATTTGAACTTTCATTTGTTGTCTGATATTGTATATCTGATTTTTTTTTTTCAATTTAGAATGTCTAGTTGAGCGTCTAAAACAATCCATTTCTGTAGACATAAGTTTTAAAGACCAAATATAATACTGTACAATAATTAACTATGTAAATTCTTGTAGCTCAAATTGTATTATTTTATTGTTTGTCTTTGGAATGTTCCCGAGCATGAGCTACTGTTCATTCGGGCATATTAATTTAAAATGTATTTGTATACTTACACTATGAGTACATTAATAAAATAAAATAGGCCTATAGTATTTTTCTCATTAATTGTTTCAAGCCCTGTGATTTAAAGTGAATATGATTATCTTTTGTTTGTGTATAATCTTCTTTCTTTATAACAATTTTCTTCAACCCCTAAATTAAAGAAACGATAATTTCTCATGCCAGTAATAAATGTTCCGGACCGCAATGAAAACAAAATCATAGAAACGGGAAGTTATTATTGTATATTATTGTGTAATTTGACATATATTTAAGTAATTTCTAATCATTTGTTTTTCTGTTGTTTTATAAACGATATTAAAATAAATAAATCAATGTATCTTATGGAATACATTTCCAATTTAAGGGTTAAAAGGGAGACGTAAAATATCGTGCTGGAATTCGGAATTACGAAAAAGTAATTAGTTAGGACATATCACAAGGATGGAAACTACAAGGAAAGTAAGGATTGTCTTCAACAACAATCCAGATGGAACGAGGAAGACCAAGACATGATGGTGGAATTGTGTACAAGCAGATGTGAAGAGATTTGGAATAAAGAACTGAAGGGAGTTGGCGATGGATATAGAAGGATGGAAGAAGACCATCAAATAAAAAGAAGAAGAAGAAGAATAGAGTAATAAGACCAGATTTAACTTATGGCTGCGAAGCACGGATAATGAAAGAATCTGATAAACAAAAACTATTAATTTTGTAAGGAAAATCGTATGGAAAAATTAGGGACCAATAATTGTTATATTTATTGAGATTTACTTCCAGCTGCAGTTTCTTTGTGTTATTTGATATAATGTGTGCCTTGGTTTTAGTATTTCTTTGCAATCACTTAATAATACTAGGCCTACAGCATCTTTGACATCTTATATAGTCTTCAAATCCAATTCCTTATACAATTCATATATCTCATTGTTGTATCTGGCCCTATTTCAATTGCTCCGAAAATCCTTCTCGAGGTTTTCCTTTCAAATACTTCTAATTGTTTGCAAATATTTTATTTAGGACCATATGTTATAATTGGTCTTATTAAAGTTTTATAAATCTTAATTTTGATTTCTCTAGACATTATTTTGTTTTTAACAATTGTTAAGAGTGGATAATATGCCTTGTTAGCCAGATATATTCTTCGCCGTACCTCACTCGTTATATCATTATTTGCTGTGAACCCGAGATATATAAATTCATTTACCGTTTCAAACTTATATGTACCGATTTTGACTTCCTTTACTTGTTTGTTTTCTGGCAATTGACATACATTTTTATTTCTTTGTATTCATTTTAAAATTTGGATATGGAGAAGAAATTAGGGAAATTTCAACAAACATGTGGTTCAATAAGAAGATATTTGAGAAATAAGACCAGAAGGAAAACTCAATTAAAATTTACAAAACAGTAGCCGTTCCAACGTTAACATGCGGGTCTGAGACTTGGCCTTTAACGATCTCCGATAAAAATAAAATTGAGACAATAGAAATAAGATTCCTCAGATCAGTTACAGGTGTATCTCTAAGAGATCAAAAGAGAACTCAAGATATCAGAGATGAATTAAAAATATATAAACGAGAGAATACACAGAAATAAATGTAATTCGTTTAAACATATACAAAAAATGCCAAATAATCGTTTATCAAAACAGCTGCTTCATTATAAACCTCTAGGCCGAATAAATGTAGGAAGACCAAAAGTCTTGGAAAGACGACCTGCACCTGCAGCATATAGTGCACCGGGGAGCGGAACGGGCCAACAGGCTCATACCTTGAAGATGATGATGTATTTATTTTAAATCCCAACTTCTGAGTTTCATTATCCAACGCTAATAAGGCTTCCTCAACATCTTGATCCTTCTTCCAATAATGACCACATCGTTCGCATAATCTAAAATCCGTACTGTACAGCTTAATTTTAGCTAATCTGGAGACAAGTTTACTTTTAAAGTAAAACAACAGGCTTTATTATTGTTTCACTAATTACTTCCTCTATACTGATTTTTCCATTTACAGATGAACCAAGATATGTATATGATTTTACTTATTCAATTTTTATATCATTGATGATCAAATTACTTATATATTTTTTTTGTTGTACATTTTAAATATTTTGTTTTGGAATTATTTAATATTAATCCATATTCAACTGATTTTTATTTCAGTAGCTGGGAAGTTTCAATTAATGTTGGTATTTCCTTGATGTTATCAATATGGCATCTGCATAGGCAACATATTGTTTAGATTGGTTCTTATATTACCTCATAGGTCTAAATGTTTTATTATTGAATTAATTACTGCACTGAATAGTGTTCTTTACTGAGTTTGCTATTTATTCTAACTTTGGATATTGTGTTTTTAAGTGTTAATGAAAACAAAATCACATGTCTATTAAATCAGTAAGAATTTGTAGTTATCCACCGCAGTGGTCTCGGAATAATGTCGCTGTATCGTACGCATAATTTTCACCTTGACAATGTAATGTAAATTATATAAATTATGGAGTTTTTTGTCGCGAATATTCCTCCCGTCCGTCCGTCCACTTTCTGACGGCATTTGTCTGCCGTCCAGTGTGCTGTTTCCGGGATATGATTTGTCCCTCGGCAGCAAAATAACTAATGGCTAACTCTAAGTGGATTTCCTAATTGTAACCTCTACCTAAACAGTGTTTTTTAGGAATTTATAATGAGATATATTCTCTATTCTCATCTTTAATGGGACCGATTATTCGTTTTAGTATTCTATTTTCGAATCATTTAGCTTGTTTTCTTTATAACAGAAATCCGACTCCAATTAGTGTATATAACTTTCGACACAGAGGATATATGCAATTAAGTTTCTACGACAGATATGTGAAACAATATAATAAACAAGCTAAACATATAATAATTTTCTTTATCTAAATGTCTAAAAGGGGCACGACATAGCGCAATGGTTAAGGCACTACGCTACAAGCCGGAAGGTCGAGGGTTCAAGTTCGGGTGGGGTCAGGATTTTTAAACTGACCCAAACCTTCTGGCGGCACTATGGCCCCGGGGTCTTCTCAGCCTCTAACTGAAATGAGTACCAAACGCTTGTTCTGGGGATAAAGGCGGCCGTCATGCAGGGCTGACAACCCGGCTGACATCAAGTGCCGATTGTCCAGAAAACGTGGGAGCCTTAACCTCCTACTATCTCAAGGGCCTCCTGAGGCCTCTAGTGGGATTACATTACAGTAAATGTCTAAAACTGATAAATGCCAATATTTTCATTTTTGGAATAAAGGTGTCTAGAATTTGTAGCGACCCTCTCAATGGTTCAAAAGCCATATTGTTTTCTCTAATGAAACTAATTATCTTTAGATCCCATAACATTTCTAACTTTCTCTCCTGTCATTGGCTGAATTGTACCTATGTCTCATGTTGGGGCACCTGGAAGGCGTTGCCCAGATGATATGATGGATGATAAATAATAATGAAGCACCAGGAGAGTACTTAAACCTAAGACCTAACCTAAATTCTAGATCCCTTTAAGGAAAAATTCATGTGGTCAAAAAAAGTGTGTATATGATCCAAAGTTTAAACATGCTCTCCAGATAGGTCATGTCACTTTAAGGCCCAGGGACACGTAAAAGAACCTAAAAGGAAGAGCTTAAACTAAAAATTAGAATTAAAATAGATACTACATTATATTATTATTACTGAATCTCCAATAATGTGAAAACCTATTTCACCTTCCGGTATGCTTGGGTTTTAGTTACAATACAATTAATTATTTGCGTTAATTTAGAGTATGCTTAATTTCTAGTGTTACATATCAATAATAATGTAATGTGATATGAACAAATAAATATATTAATCAACAATTCAAAAACTAACTCAAAGTCTCTTAAAAATATAATATATAAAGTCACATAGATTCTTATGACAGCTTTTTTATATAAAAATACTAATTGAAGGGCTCGGCTGTAAAACATGTTAATTGTCAAATTCATGAAAATTGAATTGTAACATGTAAACTGTGATATGTTACCTTCTGAAGTATTTGGTGCACGTAGTTTTTACATCTGTCAATAGATGGTAGATGGTCAATGGATGGTAAATGAAACTATGTGCACCAAGTACTTCAGATGGTCACTTATCACAGTTTATATGCTACAACTGTCGGCCGCGGTGGACTAGTGGTTATGCTCCTTGCCTCTGGTCCCGGCCGGGGTCGATAGATTTTTTAGGATGCAAAAATACAAGGAGCAAGTCCTCCGGGAGGGACTTTAAGCCGTGGGTCCCAAGTCTGAAGATTTTCAGGCTCGTAAAAAATCCTTAAGCCTGAATGAAAAGACCTCTAAGCAAAATTTACCGAATTTTCCCGTCCTAGTGCTACCTTGGTTTCCTAGATGTCAGTATGAGGCGGAACGCTGACCACGGCCCACTCAAAATGACATCTATACGAAAACAAGTGTAACTAAATTAGTATGGTTCAAATACTTCCCTGTAGGGGGAGAGCGCCTAAATCTCTGTAAAGGGAAAACATGGGCTTACAATACAATAAGTTATGCTACAACTCAGTTTTCAAGAATTTGCCAGTTACTATGTTTTACAGCCGAGCTCTTCAATTCTAACTTACTCACTGACACTATTGGACCCATAAGTTCATAGCCGCGCGGACATAAGCTCTTCATTCATCCCTATCATGAGCTAATGCTTTTCAATTACCCCCTGTATAATTTATTTCATCTAATCATGGTTAATGTTATTCTCTCACCTCATTCATGGTCTAACAACTGGACGTTCCATGCACGTCTTTCATTCCACATTCGTGCCACATGTCCTGCCCAACGCAATCACGAGACTTAACATTTTTTTTATATCTGATTTCTTATGAAGATCATGTAGCTCATTTGATATGCAGTCTTCTACATTTGCCTGTCTGTTCATCTCTTTTTGATCCAAACATTCTATTCTCAGATACTCGTAAAATACGTTATAAAAATTAGGGGCAAAGCTGATTGAATTGCAAGGCCTGGAGGCGCCGGAGGTGTCGCATGTAAAGCAGAACTCCAATGTATGAAGTGCTATACCATTAAGCATGTGCCCCTATCAAACCCTATTAAGTCTCATTTATTACCACAGATCTTTTTGACGTCATTGGCTATTTAACTTCAAGGAGAATAGAAAGAGAGGAGACTTGTGAGCCGACTCATTAATACGCAAGCAGTTCACAAGATTTAATTCCTGGCAAGGAATTCTTCATGATTGGACCTAATGTCGTGAAACAGACGACGCCATTGGTCAAATCTTTAATTTGTCTTGATCAATTCGTTTACAGACACACTTGGAGGTGTAATTTACATGGTTGTCTTCTGTATGACCTATCCAAGCAAGTTAATTTCAGTAGACAATCATTTGCAAAGAGAGCGTGAGAAAATTTCTTGCACATTCCATTGCAGATTTACGTCTTCTATGGCCTCATCAAAATTAATGTGGCTGACGAACATATTGTAAATTATTGTCTCAAGTTTTGATCTTGATACATTAACATCCTTAATTCGACTGACGTGAATAATAATAATAATAATAATAATAATAATAATAATAATAATAACTTTACAGGTTTTCAATGATTACACATCTTTCTGTGCCTAAAGTTTTATTTTTCTTCTCCACTCGTTCCTATCGATCCACCCCATGTCATAGTCCTCTTGTTCTTATTCCAGTTTTTATTTCTTGCATCCACGAGTATAGGATATTCTTTTCTTTTTTCTTCCAGGTGGACCCATTCCAATGTTTTCTTTTGGTAACCTTTCTTCTTGCATTCGTCGTACAATCCCATACCAATAAAATTCCTTACATAATAATAATAATAATAATAATAATAATAATAATAATAATAATAATAATACTGATAATAATGATAATTATTGTTCTTCAACTATACAAGTGGTAGGCCAAATGCTCTGTTACGACCTCTTAAATAAGGAATTTTCCTTACATCGCAATCGGATTGCAAGCTTTGAATGTGCAGGGTATAGCCCGCTAGGAGGACAAATTAGATGATATATTAGCAAAAAAAAAAAAAGCATTTTAATCGCTGCCATTTCAGAAACTAAGAACACATTAAATTAACCAAAGAATCTCAAACAATTTTATAATAATAATAATAATAATAGTCTTCTTCTTCACTTCCTGGTTTAGGCAAGATTTGCCTAATAATAATAATAATAATAATAATAATAAGGTGTATTATTGTAGGCCTAATAATATATAAATATCATCATCTGGTATCATGGCAGCTGCCGCCGTCTTCCGGAAACCAAACGTCATTCCTCTCTGTACATCCATTGATCTTCCTCCAATCCTCTGATATTCATAGCTGCTTGTACCCTTTCTATCCAAGTTTTCTTCGGTCTTCCTCTCTTCCTGCTTTCAATGGGATCCATTCCATAACAATTTTGGGCAATATTTGCTCTTGCATTCTTTTGACATGGCCATACCACTGTAATCTTTTCTTTTCTATAATGTCTATGATGTCCGGCTCCTCTTGTACACCCATAATAATATAATGGTAATAATAATGACTGTCTCTAGTCCCAAGGATACTTCAATAGATATGAAAGTTGCGCACTGACTATTTGGAACACTTGAATTGAAATATAACTAATGTAACTTCTGCACTGTTCAGCGATATTGTTGTAACCAGACGGCAGAGAAAATTATTCTAACCCCCTTCCCTCTGACGCCATTAACAATGGTTGTATCAACCATACGCTGATATCGTGTTTACGAAGGAATTATTCCATCTTTACTTGAAACTACATACTAATAGTTGAGTTATTTCATTGTTGCTTTAAAATGGTTGTAATTTTGAATTAACGACTAGAAAGAATGCCTTGGGCTGTTGTTTTTCCACTTTGCGAGAGATGCATTACATTTTAATATGTATTATTAATGTGAATTGTATTTAAATATAAACTCATATCTTTCCATTTTATTAACTTCTCTGCTGTAAAGATAAATAAAAGTTTTACGATCACGTAAAGTGCTTCAAACACAATATTATGTTGAAAAGGCGGAAGTAAACACAAGCTGATCTCTTAGATAACTTGTGGACAGTACTTAATTTGGAAGAAAAATACTGCATCACAGTTTAATTTAGGACTGGTTTGAGATTCTCTTTCTTGCCCTTGGCATTATTAAACGCGTTTTGCAATTAGCTTGCTCTTTTCATAAAACAAAACACTTGTCCACGGGTTTTATCGAGATCTCTGCAATTTTAGGATGATACATTCGGTACTGCTGAGCTAATAGTAGCCATATTTACCTCTAGTTCCGAGATTCGCCAGTTAAAAACTTGGAGGATGTTTTGTTATTTAAGAGCGTAAAACACTTGAGTATGATTCAAAACACATAGGCTATTTCATCATCATATTACATTCATGAATTTAGATTTAGATTTATTTATTTAGCCTGGTGGAGTTAATGCCATGTGGCCTTCTCTTCCACTCACCAGGACAAACATATGTTACATTTAAATATACAATAAATTACAATAATAGTCATACTAAACAATTAATTATCTATCAAATTGAATAATAATGAAAATAATGTCTAATAATACAATGAAATTAAATACAATTAAAATTAAATTAATGATAGAATGAATACAGAAAAGAATAATAGCTCGAATCTACTATACATAAAAAAGAAAATAAAGAAAAAATACAAAGAACGTAATAAACTACAATGAATTAAATTAATCTATGCTTTTTATACAAGGCATTAGGTAAATATACTCGTATTAACGAATCTTAAAACTATTTTTATTAAATAATGAAAAAACACATTATTAATTTTTAAAAAGTAATATTAGTGAGTTGTTTCTGTTTTTGTTAACCTGTTTCGGCCTCAATAGAAACACCAGCAAAAAGTCTTTTGAGTAGACGTCCTGGTCTTCTTCTTCCTACAGGTTGATAGACTAACATCTGCATGGGTATGCTGTGATCCTCCATTCGATGAACATGTCACATCCATGCTGACTTATAATCAGATTTTCGTTTTCTAAAGGTTCCATGTGTAATTCTTGTCAGATGTCTTCATTTTTTTATGATTCTTTATTCAGAATGGGTGAGTAGACTGCCCTGAGCACAGCAACTAAAATATCTATTGCGCTATCCCAGTATATTATGGATAATGCAATAAAAGTATACTCTAAGATGTTATTAAGTTGTAGATCGTCTTCGTAAACCTTAATAAATGCGTTTTGAATCTTAGTTTCTGCGTATAAATTTTAAAGTGTGTTGGAATTCGGAATTCCTGAAAAGTTAGATAAGACTTATTGGAATGTATCCAAATGGCAGAAAGAGTAGGATGGGTGCAGGCAAAATGTTTTCGGACACTTTTGAAATTCACAATGGGTTAAAGCAAGGAGATGCATTATCTTCCCTAGTATTCAGTTTTGTACTAGAACCTGCCATCAAATCTTTAGAACATGAAAACGGCCTACAAATCAATTGCATTACTATGCTGTTAGTTTACGCTGATGACGTAATATTGTTAGGCGATAGCGAGGATATTCCAATGGCCAACATACTCGTTCTATTGAGTAACACTAAGAAATTATGACTGGAATTAATCATAATAAAACTAAATATATGTTCACACATAGAAATGCATTATAATAATGGAATTTGAAGAAGTGACTGAATTCAAATACCTAAGAATAATAATTACAAATACGAATGAAATGCACAAAGAAATTAACATAGGCTCAATTCTGGAAATGCATGATATTAAACATTGCAGGGACTCGTGTCGTATCAGCTTCTGTCAAAAAGACGTTAAACTGAAAATATATAAACCTGTTATTCTCCCAGTTATATTACATGGATGCGAAACATGGACTCTTACTTTAAGGGAGGAGAAAATGTCACAAATATCATAATTGAGAATAAAGTTCTTAGGAAACTTTTTTGGGCCAAAGATAGATGAACGACAGACGAATTGAGAAGACTCCATAACAGTGAACTACATTATCTTTATTGGAAACTAGATATAATAAGAACAGTTGTCTCGTAGACTAAGATGGGAAAGTCTTGTAGCACGAATGGGGAATGAAAGAAGGGCATAGAAGTTTATTGTAGCAAAACCAGAGGGAAAACGTCCAGTTGGTAGACCAAGAATGAGCTTGGAAAATCACAGTAGTAACCATGATTTGAGGGAAGTAGATTATACAGGGGATGATTGGAAAACAATGAAAACAATAGATCAGGATTGAGATGTGTGGAGAGCTTATCTCCGCGCGACCATGTACTTATCGGTTCGATAGTGCCAGTGAGTTAGTTATTATTTATCTGTTGGATACTACTCATTCTTAGATAGCTTCCTATTAAGATTCGAATCTTAGAACTTTAATATCTGTTCTTAAACACTATCTGAGATTCTTGTTTCATGTTAAGTTTAAAATAATACATCTTATAAATTCTATAAAAAAATGGCAGTTCCTACATTACTTTATGGGAGTGAAACCTGGGTAATGACCAAAAGCATTACAAAGTAGAATACAAAGCGTAGCAATGAACTTTCTTAGAAGAACAAAAGGCTGCACAAGAATGGATCGGTTAAAGAATGAAGATATAAGAACAGAGTTAAATATATGTATCCATTAAATGATAAAATGAAAGGATGTAGAGAAAAAATGGTTTAGACATGTAGAAAAAATTAACGTAACAAGATTACCAAAAGCAGCATTTAACTACAAGCCAAGAGGTTTTAAGGAATGTAGGAAGGCCAGTGAAAAGATGGACAGAACAACTGTGAGGCGGAACAGGCATTTTGCGTAGCCCGTGAAGTGAAGAAGAAGAAGAAGATAAATTTTGATGAAACAATATGTTTTCGAAACAGAAGTAGTGAAATAAATCCAAACACTCTTCGGTTTAAGAGTGTCTGCATAGTAAAGTTTATCCAATACTAACTACATTTCTTACAATAGAATACAGATTCATTTGAATGTATGTTTCAACTAACAATATAATTACAGAATGTAAAATGAATAAAAGAGGCTTTTAGAATTGAAATACTGTCAGAGAAACCTGAATTTGACATAGCTAAGGTCATTCACATTCAAACTGCTTGCATTATGAACACAAAAAGAATGAATGCATAACCAGGAGGACTTTGTTGTGATACAGAGAGCATATGCAAGAAGACAGGTAATGGCACCGAGACTCTTTTACACGGTCACATGTTTTAGCAGTATTTTTTTATTCGGATTTTCCTCTGATATCAAGATAATTCTTGCTTAGGAATTTCATTACCACACATCATTGTACCGTTAATTATCATTTCATATTTATTTTCTTCATGTTCTTAGTTTAACCTCCTCTTTTCACGTGACCCACGTCATCCGGGCCTTACAGTGACAGGGCCTGTCGGGAGAGGGTATTTAAACTCTTATTCACATATATAAGACCTCGTATTATAGATAAAAACCTGTTCTATTCCTGAAGAGATAACTTAAAATGAAGTTTTATTTACATAGTTCATATATGTAGGCAATAATGAATCACCATTTTTGTTCATATAAATACATGAAACATATAAATATAAATTCATTTTAAGTTATCTCTTCAGGAACAAAACATGTTTTGCCTAAAATCTGAGGTCTATTAAGTTCACAGAAGAAATGGAGAACATTCCTGGATCAGAGATTAGCTCAATCGCGGGGCCACCTTAGAGATAACACGAACATTTAAGACTAGACACACCCATTCAATCACATTCCGTATTCATATTATCATATTAAACAAGACGAATATGATACATTAATTCATGCATTAATATGTGCAATAAAATTATTATTATTATTATTATTATTATTATTATTATTATTATTATTATTATTATTATTATTATTATTATTATTATTATTATTATGTGAATATAGACTTAAGAAAGATAAATAGTCCATTGCTGCGGTCTAATAATAACTCCATTGCCTCAGACACACGGGTCTGGGTTCAATCTTCGGCCAGGGCAAGTCTCCTGGGTGTAAATTTTTTCAGTCCCCCCCCTCAAGTGTAAGGCAAATTTAAAAGAAAGTTGTAGCCGCAAATACCCAAATACACCATAAGACTCATTCATATCATATCATATTCCCCCTTTTTATTCTTCCTCTTCTTCTTCTTGTACGTCTTGGAGTTAGGCTATATACCATTTTCTGCGTCAGGAGACCGTATCCCTCCATCTAGTTATGGGGCGCCCAATATTTCTTCGTCCTTTGGGTTGGTAGTGAAGGAACATCTGTGGGAGTCTTTTGGGTGTCGTTCTTTCTATAGGCTATGTTAGAACCAGTTATATCTTTAATTTTGAATTTTATCTATAACACTATAGATGTTTAACACGGTTCTTATTTCTTCAATAAATTTCTTAGCTAATAATGTATAACTTTTTTAGTATGGATGTATAATTGTCTTGACTCAAATATTCGTGTTGTCTCTGAGGTGGTCCTAGTATTGAAGTTATCACGTGGAATACGTAAGAGTATCACAACCGGAGAGGTTAAACTAAGATAAAGAGAGAGAGAGAGAGAGAGAGAGAGAGAGAGAGAGAGAGAGAGAGAGAGAGAGAGAGAGAGAGGGAGAGAGAGAGAGAGAGAGAGGAGGAGAGAGAGAGAGAGAGATAGGAAGTGACAGGATTTATCTAAAAGTGACAAGCAAAATCATCATCATCTTATTCTTATTCTTCTTTTTACCATGTATTAGGCCTGGTAGCCTGGTTATGTCTCATGAGATTTTAAATGGTATTTCTAAAATTCCCTTTACTCTGGAATGGTAATTTAAAATCTGACGAAGGATGCGGGTTCGGTACATCCGGATGGATGGTAAGAGTTGCTGAGTCAAACGAAGTGGATCCAATTTCGATCACCGGACGGGACAATTTTCGTGAGTGATTTTTTTTTTCAAAGATATTCCTCCCCTGTAAAACAAATGTCAGAAAACTTTAAGGCCCAAATAGTCCCCGAACATCATCTGGCCATCTTAATCATCATTCTCGTATTCGCCATGTTTAGTGTGAATATGTGAGTGATTGACGTGTTTCATCTTAATGTCTCACAAGATGTCCTGAATTGATCTTATAACTCAATTTTTTCTTATCCTTATGTGGTAAAAAAATCAAAATTTCAAAATATCTCTCCCCTTAAAAAGTGTCTGGGCGGCGTGGGACCTGTAAAAGTAGGCTACCTATAACATTAGATTAGTAGCGATGGATTCGGATTTTGAGACCCTAACACGACAACTTTATTTTAGATTCATTGTATGACTCCTCTTTATTTTATGTAATGAATGAGGTGAAATCTACTCTACTGTGACACGTAGTCTGTTATGGTGTTTCTGGTTCCACATACATCAAGCGTTCACACACGTAACTCATACTGTCATTTATTTGAGCTGGGCCCAAGGTCTAGAGAAATATTTATAACTCTCCCTTTGGCCCTGGTATAGTTTTGTCAGAAGGATGGCATTATAAAAAAGGAATGTATCATGCTGAGTTTTTGGCTATTAATAATATAAAAAATGAATATTTATTTTTGGTCAGCACTTTATATGTAACATTGGAACCCTGTGTTCATTTTAGAGAAACTCCTCCTTGTGTATATTTAATAGTCAGAAAAAATATACCAAGAGTAGTAATAAGTATTCTGCCCGAAATTGACACAGCCTCGGCATCATGAGGGAATATATGAGTTGTCCATATTAGATCACCACAACCACGTATTTTTAAACACCAGATGGTTGATGAACTATACTTTTTTTTACTTAACATGAAATGAGGTAAAAGTTGATATTAAATTAATGAAAGGAGATGAATTGTCATGATGGGCGAAGGAAGAGGATTGGAGGAGAGTGCTGGTGGGATGAAATTCGGGAAACGGGAGAACCCGTTTGGGTGCCCCATCCCCAAAACCCCTCCGGAACTGCCAATGAAAATGTACCCATAAGTTGATGGAGAAGACGACAGAAAATAAAGAATACGGTTATAATTGAAGGGTCTAACTGCAAAACTCACATTCTCCACTTTTGGGCGAAATGCATTTTTTGTTGTATCCCTGCTCTAAATGTTTATCTCCATGTGAATCAAGTCAAATTATAGATACATTCATGAAAATTACAGAATAAGTTCAAATTTATGTTTGTTTTCACTCGTATGAGTTCTTTTGCTGATTACTTAAAATTAAAAAAACTGGAGAATGTGAGTTTTGCAGTTAGACCTTTCAATTGTTTTATAAAAGTGAAATCGAATATTAACGAAAAAAAATTTAAAAATATAGCGTACATAATGAAACTTGAAGAATAGCATTGTAAATTCATTTTGAGACTGAGTGTTTGATTGAGCTTTGGTGCAGAAAGTTGTTGGAGCGTGTAAAGGGGCTTTAATACTGCTAACAGAGAAAGAGATAGAAGTGGCGTAAGTCTTTAAACACACAGTTTATGTACCTCCACTAGTTTTATAGGCTATTCTATCCCTTGACCATAAAAATGTTTCTAGCTTTACATACAAGACACTTGAATTAACCCCGACGATCTTCTTCTAGTCTATGTGTTCCAGCTTGCCGGCCAGAGTACAAATTGTCCAATTATAAAAATAACCTGTATACCATACCATTTTACTCGACCTCTACCTCGACCTGCATACAAAACTGGCATATAAACCTCACTACGTGGCATGACTACCTTAACATACGCACCCACTATTTTTATTTCCTTGTTTTCATTCCGATATCAGCTAGTCTAATTACTCTGTATCCTTAGAAGTATGCATGGTTAAAAAACTACCTCTGAATACAGACTTTATGATATTATAATCACTGCATAAAAGCCAGAATAAGTCTAAACCAACGAAAATATTGAAAGGGTCATATAGAAAGAATGGAAGAAAACCGGCTTACAAAAAGAGCTAAAGAAGATAGACCAATGGACGGGAGAAGAACAAGAGAAAGACCAGCCAAGAGATGGATAGACAGTGAATACACATCCAATACGTCTTCCTCCGAGGAGTGATTTTGGAAATAAACAGGATGAAAATCCTGCAAATTAAGTTTAAGAACAAGAAGAATATATATATATATATATATATATATATATGAGTGAATAAAGTTCTTAGGAAAGTTTTTGGACCAAAGATAGATGAACAGACAGGTGAATGGAGAAAACTGCATAAAATGAACTACATGTTCTTTATAGGAAGCCAGATATAATTAGAACAGTTAAGTCTCGTAGACTGCGATGGGCAGGACATGTGGTACGAATGGAGAATGAAAGGCGTGCATGGAAGCTTCTTGTAGGAAAACCAGAGGGAAAACGCCCAGTTGGTAGACCAAGAATGAGGTGGGAGAATAACATTAACTATGATTTGAGGGAAGTATACACGTGATGATTGGAAAACGTTGGCTCAGGATAGGGATGCATGGAGAGCTTATGCCCGCGCGGCCATGAACCAATGGGTATGATAGTGTCAGGTAGTTAGTTAGTTAGGTAGTTAGTGTGTTTGTGTGATATGAAAAGAAAAATAAATGCCTGAGCTAAGGTTTGAACCCGAGACCTGTAACTAATTCAGGGCAAGTACCGTAACTTTGTACGAAGGCATAATGACTTAAACCGCTCGGCTACGGGCAGGACATGCTCGCACGTAGAAATACATTGTTAAATGGGAATGGACAAATAGCAAATGAAAGGAATTTTGAATAAATGGCAGATTTAAAATGCTAAGAAGAATTGTAATAATAATAATAATAATAATAATAATAATAATAATATTAATAATAATAGCTTTATTTTACCTGGCAGAGTTCAGGCCTTAAGGCCTTGTCTACCACTCAACCAGGTTTTAAAAAAATACAAAAAAAAAGTCTTACATCTAAATTACAATATGTTATGAATACAATACAATTAATATTTATAATGCATTTTGATTTACTCTAAATTTAACGAATTAAATATATAATATGTACAAGATATATAAAAAAACGATAAAAAGATTAATGACATAGCCTAAAATTAAATAAATAGAGAAAAATTAATTATTAGACAACAGGTAACTGTATAAACGTGACTTAAAGGTGCCAAGTGTGCGGCAACCCCTGATATCTTGAGGAAGGAGATTCTAGGAGCGTAGGTAGAAATAAAGTGCAGAAAGAGGTTAAAAACTAACTCACTTCTGAAATGACACATTATTATGAATAGGGCCTGTTACGAAACCAATTTCTATTAATGCGGCATTGAACCTAAAGCGAGTGAGTGAACTTACGTAAGAGAAAGAAACCCCTAAATGCTCGTATGCTCGTAAAGTGATGTTTTGAGGTTCAATTCCAAATGGTACTAGTTAGTATGTTTAACGATGTCATGTCATTCAATAATCTGTTGGCTCCGTCTTAGCGACAGACGTGGACTGCATTCTATGTTTTAAACTTTTACACTTTTGCACTCCTATAGTAACCCGGCGCGGCGTCCAGATTTAAGCTGTTATCTCTCCTCTACAAGATGACAATATGCTACATATTTACAAGTAGCTACTGTCCAACTCCCTGTTAAATACTCCTTGGGATCATCATCATCATCATCATCATCGTCCTTTCAAGTATTAGGCCCAGTGGCCCGTTACGGTCTCCCGCCATCTCCGAAAAGGTCGACCCACAGATCTTCTGCCTCGAGGAATGTAGTGAAGAATTTGTTTTGGTATTCTGTGACGATCCATGCGCTGAATATGGGCTAGCCAATTGTTTCTATATTCTTGGAGGTATTCAGATATAGGTACGATGTTTAACTCTCTGGCTATTGTTGAATTTCTTTGGTGGTCTAGAAGGCTATAACCTGCAGTTCGTCGCAGAAATTTCATCTCCGTGGCTGTAATATGACGATCATCCTGAGTTCTGATGGTCCAAGCTTCACTGCCATAACAGATTATGGGTCTAGCGAGAATTTTATAGATTTTCATTCTTGTGTGTCTCTGCACTTTTGATGGTTTAAAAACTTGGTTGATAATTCTTAAAGCTTTATTATAGTTTTGTATTTTAAAGGATATATCACATTCCTCATTATAGGTTAGATTATATCCTAAGTATTTTAATGAATTAACTTGCTCTAATATTGAATTCTGAATACAAATTTTACTTCTTACTGGGAATTTCCCTTGAAAGGCCATAACTTTAGATTTTGTTGTTGATATTTCCATGTTAAATCGTTGGGATATTATATTAAGATGATGAGTGGAATATTGTAATTCATCTTCATTATTGCCGAAAAGAGCCTGATCATCTGCATATAAGAGTGTGTCTAAAATTGTGTGTCTTGAGAGAGGAATATTACCATGAACTGTCAATCTCCAGTGTCTGATGATAGCATTAATGTATACATTAAATAGAAGTGGCGATAGAGGGCATCCTTGTCTGACTCCGCAATTTATATGTTTCCAATCTGACAATTCTGTTCCTATTTGTACTGCTATGATGTTATTTTTATACAGATTAAAAATTGTTTGGATCAGTTGATTTGGTGTTCCATCATCAGTTAAGATATCTAAACGTTTTTGTCTGTCAACTCGATCAAATGCTTTAATAAAATCTATAAAACGCTATATGTAGTTCTTTATTGAATTCTTTGTGCTTTTCGATAAGAAGTTTTAGGGTGAAATAACCATCGGCACAGGATCTTCCCTTACGAAAACCATTTTGTTCTTCCCCTAATAAGTTTTCATAGTGTTTTTGTAATTTAGAAGCTAGAATGTTTGTAAAAACTTTGTATCCACTGTTGAGAAGGCTAATGCCTCGATAATTATTACAATCATTGAGGTTACCTTTTTTAAAAATGGCTTTCTGCCAAGATGAAGGTAGGTCTTCTCCCAAGATTATTTTGTTTAGTAAGTGCAGAAATTTTTGTTTAAGAGTTTTGTCAGAATATTTAAACAATTCTATATGAAGTCCATCCTCACCAGGTGCTTTATTATTTTTACACGACTCTAAAGCTGTGTCAAGTTCTGCTTCAGTGATATATAGAAATTCATCGTTCTGAGATATGGGTAAATCAAAATTAGTCTGGGAGATGGACCATAAATTTTGAAAATATGTAACCCAAGTGGTTTTAGATTAGATTTAGATTTAGATTAGATTTATTTAGCCTGGTGGAGTTAAGGCCATGTGGCCTTCTCTTCCACTCACCAGGATCAATCAAATTTAATTTTACACTCTCTTTACACTCTTGGTTAAGATTATTTAAAACTTTGTAAGTTTTTGGGTTAAGTTTGGTGAGATCTCTCTCTAGATTAGAGACAAAAGTGTCCCAATTTTCTCTGTCTCTTCTTCTGATTTATCGTTTTGCAATAGCTTTTTATGATAATCAATTTTGTCATTCAACAATAATACACAATAAATTAAACCGATATCAAATGATGTGTGGCATCATAAGAAGAACCCTTCGAAAGACTCGAAGAGAAACTCAGCTCAGATTTTATAAAATTATGGCTCTTCCTGTTCTTTTATATGGTTCTGAATCTTGGGTACTTACAAAAAAAGATATCTCACATATTCAAGCCACTGAAATAAAATTTTTAAGATCTGTAAAAGGATGTACACGCATAGATAGATTACACAATGAATCAATAAGAAATGAACTGGAGATATTTTCAATAGTTGATAAACTAGAAAAGCACAAATACCAATGGAAAGAACATTTAGACAGAATGGACAATACAAGATTACCCAAAAAGATCAACACCTACAAACCACATCGGGCAAGATCTTTGGGACGGCCAAGGAAACGATGGACTTGAGACCGGAACAGGTCACATTGACCTAATCCTGGAAAGCAAGAAGAAGAAGAAGAAGAAGAAGGAGGAAGGTAATTAATTTTCTTGTGTCAAACTGTGAAATTTATTCTGTATCGATAGTAATTTTATTTACATTATAATTTTTGTTTCCTTTATTCCTTAAATTTAGAATAAATCCGAACACTAATTTTATATAAAACTCCATGACGTGACACAGTGAAAGATCAAGTTACCAAAATGTATCATAATATTTTGGAACATTATAACCCAATAGTACGCACGATAGGACAATTACCGCAATGGCGTACAGTTCATAGAAACATATTCACCTAGAACAACCTCCATAAGGGCAAAAGTGGTGAAAACATAAGCACATGACGCTGAAACACCATCACGCGCATGTCCATAAATCCGTAACAATATCCAGCACCAAATTCCTAAAAAAATGTCGTTTAGGCCAAGGTTACACCAAGAAAGCTACTTATTGATAGCCATTAGTATTTAGTTGTCCAGAGATGAAAAGCTTTCCCAGTAAACAGCACACTGGACGGCAAAAAAGCTGTCAAAAACGGACGGACGGACGTTCAGAAGGCCTTGGCCTCATATCAACATATTATGTTAATTACAAAGGTGGACAATCATCCAATTAGTATAGGGATGGCATGTGGTCAGCATATCGGATCTCCCAGGTGTTATAGCTGGTTTTCTCAATATGAAGCCCTAATCGTTGTAACTATCAAAATTCTCCACGACTACCCAAATTCCTCGGTCCCATAATGGCCGGAATTCCTTGATAAAATTCCTTTCGCCAAGGACCAATAAATAGACATGGATTTGGCTGCATGTCTATATTAGCGGGTGTACCACAGGGAGCAGTTCTATCCCCAATGCTCTACAACCTTTACGTCTCCGACCTTCCAAACCCTCCTTCAGTAAAGGCTGCATCATTTGCTGATGATACATGCTTTTACTTACCAACCAAACTCAGCTCCTTGCACCATAGAATCCTAACGTTTCAGAGATCATTGTCAGTCAATTATGATTGGTACTGTCTCTGGAATATCAAAATAAACATATCCAAATCCAAATTAATCCTATTTTCCAAATGTTCCAAACACCCACCAATACAGCTCACAATAGCTGCACAAATTCTACGCAATGAGACTGCAGTTATCTCGGGCTACATCTCGACCCAAAATTAACTTTCAAACATCAAGTAAATGATGTTGAACAAAAATAAAATGCAGCCATAGCTATATTATGTCCATTCTTCCGGGATGCAACACTCGCTAGACGGATTAAGATTACATTGTATGCAGCAGTAATTCGCAGCATGTTACTGTACGGCTGTGAAACACTGAGTATTCTTGCCAAAAAACATAAACAGAAAATCCAAATAATTCAGAACAGATGTCTAAAAATTATATTTTCGGCACCCATGTATACAAGAATAACATAGCACACACGAAGCAGCACAATTGCCCTATCTTGATGCTATTGAGAAAGATCAAGTTACCAAAATGTATCAAAGCATTTTGGAACACGATAACCCAATAGTACACACGATAGGACAACTACCGCAATGGCGCACAATGCATAAGAACATATTCACTGGAGAACAACCTCCATAAGGGTTAATCTAGTGGCACATGTCGCTAAATTTCAACACAGCACATGTCAAAACATCTTCGTTTCCATATCTCGTAATAAATTCGTAAAAAAACAGCGTTTAGGTAGAGGTTACAATAGGAAAGCCACTTAGAGTTAGCCATTAGTAATTTTGCTGCCGAGGGAAAAATCAGTTCCCGGAAACGGCACACTGGACGGCAAAACAACTGCCGTCACAAAACAGACAGACTTGAACCAGCGCATAATCCGTAAATCTGTACCAAGGCACGATGCCCTTAAACCGCTCGGCTTCAGCACGGGGCACTAATTTTATAAAGATAGTTAAATCAAGTATACTATGCAATCATTTATTATATATATATATATATGAATACCTTTAGTTATACTAGTACTTTTGTGATAGGAAACGAGTTAAAATCTGTGTCGAGTAAAATAAATATATAATAATAATAATGATATTATTATTATTATTATTATTATTATTATTATTATTATTATTATTATTATTATTATTAACTAATTCACTAGCAATATCGAACTTGTAGGTTCATCGCCGCACGGAGAGTAGTTCACCATAGGCCTATATCCGTATCGTGAACAAATGTTTTCCAAATTATCCCCTGTATAATCTACTTCCCTCAAATCATGGTTAATGTTATTCTCCTACCTCATTTTTGCCCTATCTACTGGGCAATTTTCCTCTGGTTTATCTACAAGGATTCCGTGCAACTTTTCGTTTCCCATACGTGCCACATGTCCTGCCCATCGCAGTGTACGAGACTTAACTGTTATTATATGTGGCTTCCTATAAACACTATGTAGTTCATTGTTACACAGTCTTCTCCATTCACCTGTCTGTTCATCTCTCTTTGGTCCAAAATTTTTCTAAGAACTTTGTTCTCAATTACTCGTAATCTCCTTTTCTCCCTTGAAGTTTCGAATCCATATAATACAGGGTGGACCGCTCGAATGGACCTAATTTCAATTGCTTGTTACTGGCAAACGGTTGAAGATAGAAACTTAAAACAACGTTCATAGTACAGAAAAACTCACCAAGTTTCGAATCCTGGCGGTAGATGGCACAAAGATACGTTTCTCGTTCTTAGATTTAATTGTTTGTGAAAATGGCGACTCCGCAGATGAAAGCGCAAGCTGTTTTGTGGTATGCGGAGTTTAAATCAATCATTAGAGTTCAAAGGGAGTTCCGGCGTGTGTTTAACCGTGATGCTCCAACTGCTAGAAGCATAAAGAAGTGGCGTGATACATTATTAGCTACAGGATCTGTGTTGAAGAAGCATGGTGGTGGTCGCAGAGCATCCGATGAAATGGTAGCAAATGTTCAAGCCGCATTTGAGCGAAGCCCCCGGAAGTCATTAAGAAGAGCTTCGCGGGAACTTCAAATACCAAAATCGACATTACAACGGATTGTCCACAAACGCCTCAAACTGCACGCATATAAAGTGCAGTTAGTGCAACGTCTGGAGCCGAATGACATGCCGAAACGAGTGGAATTCGCCAATACGATGCTGGACCGTCTCGGCGCTGATCCTGACTTCATGACCAAGATTTTCTTCTCGGACGAAGCCACTTTCCATTTGTCAGGCAAGGTAAACCGGCATAATGTGCGGATCTGGGGATCGGAGAATCCTCACGCTATTCAAGAGCATGTTCGTGATAGTCCGAAGATGAATGTTTGGTGCAGTTTGTCACATAATAAGGTCATTGGACCGTTTTTCTTCGCCGAGAAAACTGTTCGTGGTACCACATATCTTGACATGCTGGAGCAGTTCTTTCTTTCCACAAATTGAACAACTGCAGCCTAACATCGTTTTCCAGCAAGATGGTGCTCCTCCCCATTGGTCCAATGAAGTTCGTACGACTTTGGACAAACATTTTCCCTGGCCGTTGGATTGGTAGGGGAGGACCAATCGCGTGGCCCCCGAGATCTCCCGATTTAACACCACTGGATTTCTTTCTCTGGGGCTATGTCAAAGATAAAGTTTACACAACCCCAGTCAAAGACCTTCGTGATCTTCGTGAGCGCATCATAGAGGCTATTGAGAACATTCCAGAAGACATACTCCAACGTACTTGGCAAGAAATTGTTCATCGCTTTGATATCGTCACAGTGACTGCTGGGGCTCATATAGAGATGTGGTGATCTGGATATCAAAACTTGGTGAGTTTTTCTGTAATATGAACGTTGTTTTAAGTTTCTATCTTCAACCGTTTGCCAGTAACAAGCAATTGAAATTAGGTCCATTCGAGCGGTCCACCCTGTATAACTGATAGAATAACGGTTTTGTATATTTTAAGTTTTATTTTTTTTTTTTAGAGACGTTGGGACTACAAGAGTGCCTGTAATGCATAATAGCATACATTTCCAGAATTGAACGTATATTATTTAATTTATTTTGCACCTCATTCCTGTCTGTAGTATATTCCTAGGTACTTGAATTCAAGAACTTCTACGAAATGTACAACATTTGTTATTAATTGTCCATTTTATTATTTTTTTATTGTTGTTATAATAATAATAATAATTATTATTATTATCACCATTACAATTATAATTATTATCATTATTATCATCACCATTATTATTATCATTATTATTATTATTATTATTATTATCATAAGTAATGCCACGAGTGATTTCCAAATTATCGATAAATTCACGACTCACGAAGTGAGGAGTGAATTTATCTAGGGAATTTGGAAATCAAGAGTGGCATTTGTTAGGACTATTTAACGAATAAAATTAAGTTGTTTACTCACAAATCATTATTTAACTATAGTTATTTTAAAATATTTATATATTTAATGTAAACGGCGATGTTTGAAAACAAATGAGAAACGATAGGTACGCTTCTACCGCTTCTTTTGTTTATCACTGCAACCAGATCATACTATTTATTGCCAAAGGAACGCAATATTGTAAGGAGGAGCTTTCTTTAATATGGTAATTATAACACTGATAAATATTTGGTGAAACACGACTCTGATTGGTTGTGAAACAGAAATCATTGAAACGTGATTGGTCATTGACTCCCATTTGGGGCATGAGTTAAATAGTCATTATAATCATTATTATCATTATTATTAGCCTCGCGATTCTAAAGGATTTATAAATTTAGTCCAAAGGTATCTTATTTCAGGTTTGATATTATTTACTCACCGTAAACGATAAATGAATACTAAAGTATCAATTATCAAGTATAAATTAGAGGAATTTGTATGTGTAATTTGCATCTTGTTGTTTGGCAAGTGAATACATGTCATTGCTGACGCGGTCTTGTCAGAAGTAGCTTGTGAAAAACTATTAGCCATTTGTATGTGTAGGAATGTAGGATATTAAGAATGCACCGTATGTTTACACGATTTCATCAGGGACTTAATTACAGTTAACCTCGGTACTACGGCTTACTGATGAGGATTCCATACTTATCCACACGTACAATGCATGCGCCCTACCCAAATCCATCCTTAGAGGCCACTAGCCTGTAAAAAACACTTCTTAGAATTCTTAAAGCTTAATTACGGATTGTTTCCAATCCTGGATTTTCTATCATACTTACTTAATACTTAATACAGGCTTTCCACTTTACAGCAGTTTGCCCTTGATTCCTGCTTTCCAGAGATTCCTATCTTCCCATTGTCCATCTTCCATACCCCTCTTCATCATGGCATCATATATTCCCTCATACCATGTTCTTCTACTTCTTCCCCTTCTCCTTCTGCCTGGTACCATTCAATCCAACACCTATTTAGGCCACTGGTCTTCCGGCATCCGTCCATACCATTGTAGAGCTCTCTTGTTATCCTATCGATAACAGTTTCCTGTGCATCCATTTCTTGTCTGATATATGTATATCGAATATGTTGTAGCCTGGATATTCTCATACTTCTCCGTAATCCATCCATTTCTGTCGCCAAGATTCTTTTCTGCATCCTTTCATTTATTGTCCAGCTTTCTGATTTTCTATCATACTTTGTTAATTGTCTCATTTATGTTCTTCTTCTTCTTCCTTCCAAGTATTAGGCCAAGGCCTGTTACGATCCTATAGAAAATTTTCCTTCCAGCGTTTCATAGGACGGCCAGTGATCTTCGCCCTCTTGGTATATAATTATAAACAGCTTTGGGGATCCGATTTGAACTCATTCTTTCTAGATGGTGTTTCCAATTTAGTTGGTACTGTTTAATATATTCCAAAATTGGCGAGTCTCCAATTCTTTTAAGATATCGGTGTTTCTTTTCCGATCCCATCTGGTGTAACCCGCAGTTCTGCGCATGAATCTCATTTCACAAGCCGTTATTCTGCTTTCATGTTGTCTTTTTAGTGTCCATGCTTCACTACCATAGGTCAACACTGGTCTAGCCAAAGTGTTATATAAACGTAATCTGGTGTTTTTCTGTACAAGGGATGGTTTCATAACTTGATTAATAATTCCCAAACTTTTATTATAACTAGTAATTTTTTCAGAGATATCCTCTAAAATTTTATTCTGGAGACAGATTTTACTTTGTATGGGGTCCTTCCCATGAAATGCCATAATTTTAGTTTTGTTAATTGATATTTCCATATTATATTTGGCACTTATTTTTTGTAAATTATAAATTGATCGTTGCAAATCATTTTCGGTGTCTCATTTATCAATATAGCCTATATATATATATATATATATATATATGATATGAAAAGAAAAATGAATGCTTGAGTCGGGATTCGAACTCGAGTATAGGCCTATATATATAATATTTTTATTTCAGGATTGTTTCTGTTATATGCACAGGTATCCTCAACCAAAATATACAATTTATATGTTGGTTTTTTAGCATTACTTTTTTTTTACAATTTATGAGGAGCTGGCCCATAGCATCAACCCCCAACCAGGAGGACCAGAGATCTGGAGTCCCCCATAGATCAGTTGCTTTCACTGCAGCTAAGAGTCTGATGCACTCATCCGCCGTCTGCACCATACCGTAGGTCTCCTATTCTGCTGCATCAGCCGTTGGGGTCTTCACCGTAGCCCTGGCTAGGGACCCTTACAAAGTACTATCAGCCGGGTCAGCTGAACCCTGGTTTTTTAACGAGGTGTTACTCCTCCCCCTCCTCCTTTCTCATCCGGACTTGGGAGCGGCAATGGTGGAGTTATATATATATATATATATGATATGAAAAGAAAAATGAATGCTTGAGTCGGGATTCGAACTCGAGTCTCTAAAGTCTGTACCTTTAGCGCTCTAACCAACTGAGCTACTCAAGAATTCCAATACAAGCATACAATTTTCTTATACATGTAGTATTCTCAATTCACACAAGAGGTAGCTGAAATTGTTCCAACTGCCATCTCGCGGCTAACGTAACAGTTAAGCAAATTTTTAAAGAGAATATTTACTTTATAGCAGTAACGCTTTTACATATAGATATTATAAATATATTTTTGACATTTGGCAATGAAGGCAAATATGATATGAAAAGAAAAATGAATGCTTGAGTCGGGATTCGAACTCGAGTCTCTAAAGTCTGTACCTTTAGCGCTCTAACCAACTGAGCTACTCAAGAATTCCAATACAAGCATACAATTTTCTTATACATGTAGTATTCTCAATTCACACAAGAGGTAGCTGAAATTGTTCCAACTGCCATCTCGCGGCTAACGTAACAGTTAAGCAAAAAAAAATTTGCTTAACTGTTACGTTAGCCGCGAGATTGCAGTTAGAGAAACATTAGCTACCATCTTGTGTGAATTGAGAATACTACATGTTAAGAAAATTGTATGCTTGTATTGGAATTCTTGAGTAGCTCAGTTGGTTAGAGCGCTAAAGGTACAGACTTTAGAGACTCGAGTTCGAATCCCGACTCAAGCATTCATTTTTCTTTTCATATCATATTTGCCTTCATTGCCAAATGTCAAAAATATATTTATAATATCTATATCTATATATATATATATATATATATATATATATATATATGTGTGTGTGTGTGTTATATTGTATATTTTCGCGGATATAAGTATGATTACGAACGTTTTCTTGGGTTTACCGCGTCTTGGATTCATGGGTCGGCCTCTGGCCATTGATTCCTTGATAATGACTTGTGGGATCATGTGGAAACATCGCAATCAATGGCCAGAGGCCGACCATGAATCCATGACGCGGAAAACCGAAAAAAAAACTTCCTTAATCATATATATATATATATATATATATATATATATATATATATTACTTTTAACATTCATTAACAAAACACCATTAAAAATATATTATATAAAAATGCTACCTAAGATCTTAGTCGTTCTCAACTTTATCATCATCATCAGCATCAAAGATTAGACACTAAGGTCTGTTCCGATCTCGTGCTAGAATTTGTCTGTCCATCTTTTACTGGGTCTTCGAACATTTCTTCGTCCTAGTGGTTTGTAATGAAAAATCTATTTCGGAATTCTATTGTTATCCATTCTATTGATGTGGTCCATCCATTCGTCTCTGTATTGTGCAATTCTATCTAATAGTTTGAATATATTTAGATCACTTCCAATATTTTAATTTCGTTTTCGATCTGTTATTATATAGCCAGCCATCTCCTCAGAAACCACATTTCTGACGTTTCTATTCTTCGTTCCTGGTGTTTGGTTAAATCCCAGTGTTCCGATCCATGTAGCAGTGTTGGATCATGTCAACTTTGTAATGTTCTAAAATATCAATATATAAGCAGAAGATGAAACGTATGTTCCGAGAGGCCTTCTTGATATTTTACAGCATTATAAAGTTGAGGGAAACTGAGATCTCGGGTACCAATTTTATATGCTTTAATTTATATATATATATACATTTAACAAATCATTTATATAAGTAGGCCTAATTATTGATTATAGAAATTAACTTTATAAAACATATACATCTAAGCTGATGTTAGCATAATATCAAGTCCCACACAGCCTATACAAAATATTTCAACATATATAAAACAACTACAATTGCAGTCAGAAGTGAGAATAAATGTCAAGAAATTTACACTGATGTTTGATAGATTGTGGCCTTTCACCACTGCTGTTTATTGTATATATGGACAGAATTATCCAGAAATGGAGATAGTTGCTTCATAGATCTATCCTACAATAAACATTAGAAATTGACGAATTAATAATTTAAATAAATGTAAATTAGTACAACTCAAAGTAGTTAAGAGGTAGTATCCGTAGGTATATTCAGTAGTCTTCTAGATGATATAAACAATCCTCCTGTTAAAAAAAATCAGTATTGACTTTGCACCTCTTTACGGTGTCCATGAATGTTTTAGTTTTGACTGGTTCAGACACCACAGTAATTAATATACTAATAGGCATCGTCATACATTATACTATGATCCTGATAACAAACATTTATATTTTATCCTCTCTTATGTAAGTTACCATATTTCGCATCCATATAGCACAAATTACCGTTTTATATTCGTATATTTTTTATTAAAATATTTTGAGACAAGTTGAGGTACAAAAATCCCTGTAATACATAATATCATGAGTTTATAGACTTGAATGTATGTTCCATGTAGATGTTATATTTATAGAGAAAATTATTATTAATATTCAATGCCCCACGTTATCATTTCGACATTTGTGACGATCTCTCCTGGCTATTGCTTAATTGTAATCCAATTTTGAGGTTGGGGCGCCTGGAAGTTGGGGTTACGGCTGTCCCGATGATATGATGATGGTGGTGCGCCAGGAGAGTCCTTAATCCTAAACTTAATCTAAGGCGAATTTGAAGGATGATAATTATGATGGCCATATGATGTTCGGGGATCGTTTGGGCCTTAAAGTTTCCTGATATCTGTCTTATAAGTGAGGAAAAAAACTCCGAAAAAATCCTCACCCAGGAAACGTGTCCCGACCGGGGATCGAACCCGAGGCATGCTGCATAAGGCAGCACGCTACCTCGAGACCACAGCGGTGGACTTCAGAGAAAAATGTAGCATTTATTTGATGCGGCTGAACGTAAGACGAGGAGTGAATGTCTTAGCTCGCCAATAAAATAGATAAAGAAAAGCCAGGCTGCTGTACTGATAAATAGAGACAAATGCAAATTTTGATATATTCCAGTGTTGCATTGACATGTTCGTTACCAACTAACCGTATGAGCTTACTACACAACATGTTTTATGTGCCTTTGTTAAGCCAAGAAGCTGATGTATACTCTCTCAAATTAACAAAACCCATTCTCAAAAGTTCATATACAAGGTTACACATCTTCTTTCTTACAGTTCGGGGTCATCCCCCACTAATCATCATTACTTTTAACCAACTGGTATATCGAACTCGTAGGTTCATGATCGCGCGGACATAATCTCTCCATACATCCCTATCCTGTGTTAATTTTTTCCATTTATCCCCTATATAATTTACCTCCTTGAAATCATTGTTAATATTGATCTTGATTAAGATTTTCGGGCTGTAGGCCGTGGTCGTGAGGCTTGTCGTTCCCCGACGTTTCTCCAGAGACTGCGTCTGGCATACTCAAGGGTTGTCTTGAGACTGGCCTTGAGGATGCCAGACGCAGCCTCTGGCGGAACGACAAGCCTCACGACCACGGCCTACAGCCCGAAAATCTTAATCAAGATCATCATAGCAACTCCGGCCGTGAAAGTGTACGTGAATACATTGTTAATATTGTTTTTCACCTAATTCTTGCCCTACCTATTGGGCGCTTTGCCTTTGGTTCTCTAACAAGGAGTTTCCATGTCCTTCTTTTATTCCCCATTTATGTCACATGTCCTGCCTATCGCAGTATACGAGACTTAATTGAACTTACTTAAATTAAAAATACAAATAAATAATTAAAAACAATATAAACAACCTTAAAATTTGTGAAGATTATTATTAATATTCTAATAGCAATTTTAATTATAACATCTTTCTATCCCACCATGGAACCTTTACCTTGTCGTAGTAGAGTGGCTTGTGTGCTTAACTGACCCCGAGAGCTATGCCGGCGGTAGCATTGCTGCCGAAGGTGTTTCCCATGCCGGCTAGTTAGAGGGCGATAAGCCAGAATAGCCTTTATTCACTTTTAACTTTAGCAATTATCATTATTATAATTCTATGTAAGTTTCATTAATTAATCAAACCTTTTTAATCAATAATGAAAAAAAATCTACTATTTTTATCTCTTCTTTCCCTCGGAGGCCCACCTCCCTTTATAGTACTTCTACCAAAATGAATAATTATTCAATTCATACTGTTCAATTGATCGAAAGAGCGATGATTCTCACCGTAAAAATGCAACCGTCAAGAAATGCGGACATGGGTTCCACTGGAGTAAAATTTTCCAGAGGTAAAATAGTCCCCTATTCGGTTTTCCGGGCGGGAACTACTTCAGGGAAACCATGGCAAAGGCTCAAGCACTGTATTAAGTCTCTTAGACTGGGAAGACACGTTCGTGTGGCATGGATAGGGAATGAAAGAGAGGCATGAAACTTCTTTTAGGAAAACCGAGGGAAAACGCCAAGATGGAGAGGGGCATGGAAACTTCTTGTAAGAAAACCAGAGGGAAAACGCCCAGTTGGTAGACTAAAAATAAGATGGTAGAATAACCTTAACCATATTTAGAGGGAAGTAGATTATACAGGGGGTGGATTGGAAAACATTAGCTCAGGATAGGGATGTATGGAGAACTTATGTCCGCGAGTCCATGAACCTACAGGTTCAATATTGCCAGTGAATTAGTTATTGTAACATATTTCTATTACTATATTTACGTAGTGTGGCACGACGTAGCGTAGTGGTTAAGGTACTACGCTACAAGGTCGAGGGTTCGAGTCCCGGTGGGGTCAGGATTTTTAAACTGACCCAAAACCTCTGGCGGTACAATGGCCCTGGGGTCGACTCAGCCTCTAACGGAAATGAGTACCACATGCTTGATCTGGGGGCAAAGGCAGTCGTCACGCAGGGCAGACAACCCGGCTGACGTTAAATGCCGATTGTTTAGAAAAGTGGGAGCCTTAACCTCCTACTACCCCAAGGGCCTCCTAAGACCTGTAGTGGGAATATTTTTTTATATTTACGTAGTAGTCTCATTTCATTTAATTTAATCGACGATGGAACACAATATAATAATAATAATAATAATAATAATAATAATAATAATAGTAATAATTCTCGTACAGTACCAACTAAATTGGTAACACCATATTGAAAGAATGAGTTCAAATTGGATCCGTCCGTCCGTTTTCTGACGACAGTTGTTTTGCCGTCCAGTGTGCCGTTTCCGGGAACTGATTTTTCCCTCGGCAGCAAAATAACTAATGGCTAACTCTAAGTGGCTTTCCTATTGTAACATCTACCTAAACGGTGTTTTTATAAGAAGTTATTACGAGATATGGAAACGAAGCTGTTTATAATTATATACCAAGAGGACGAAGATCTCTGGGCCGTCCTATTAAACGCTGGAGGGAAAATTTTCTATAGGATCATAACAGGCCTTGGCCTAATACTTGGAAGGAAGGAAGAAGAAGAAGAAGATAATAATAATAATAATAATAAATAATAATGTTATTGTTGAACATTTTAAGCTGTTTTAGGCCTACAGAGATGAACTGCAGTACAACATTCTTTATACTTAAAAATTAAAAATAATGAACTTAAAAAAAGTTTATTTAAAATAACTTAGTGAATTTAGTTAAAAAGTCAGTCCAATACGACAGACAAGTAAATCTAATTAGAAGAATTAAATATCTGATTTATGTTTGTTCTGTAATTAGTAATTGCTGTACAACATGCCGCTTTCTAATGGATTCCTTGTAGTGAATTAATTATCCTTGATTAATGTTCATTCTGTGTTCAGGTGAACATACCTTTCATCATTATGTGATACAAACAACCTTTTTTTACGCGTGCTTCTTAATCTGTATAAATTAAATTAGACACATATATAAGGTATTGCACGAGGCAAATACGGTGAGTAAATTTAGTATTAGGCCTATATAAAACAATAAACATTTGCGTAAAGGAACTAAAACTAGAATTTACATTTTTTGTAAGACGTATGACTGACATATGATTGTTTTATTTATTTTTTGCGCGATAGTGCGTTTTGTCGTAGGCCTACTTACCAGCAATGGCGACCATTATTGAAAGTTCAATTTCCTACATTTCGGGGTTGCCAACCTAAATAACTATACTGTATATTATATTTACACCCACGTAAAACTACTGCCCTCTATGTATACTACGTACAATGTATATAGAAAGAATATCCAAAAGGCAGTGTTAATATACATTATACGAAACAAATCACTGCATTTTAAATGAACTGAACTTATATTTGAAACAATATAAAACAATAAATACGTACTTGCGGCCATGTTATCAATAATATTGTTCTCAAGGCCTCCTGTTGTTTCAATTAATAAACATTGCCCACACTGTTAACGTCAGTCAGTTGTTTATAATGAACGCAAATATTTGCGACAAAGATATTATTTTACTATTATTTATTATTAATTAAATAAAAATAAAACGTAGTTTTATTTGATTTTCATATTTATTATATAATTCAGTGACAGCTGTTTCAGTACACTGTACCTTCTTCAGACATGTTAACAAATTATGAATTGTGTTCCGACTAACTAATTTGTTAACATGTCTGAAGAAGGTACAGTGTACCGAAACAGCTGTCACTGAATTATATAATAAATATGAAAATCAAATAAAACTACGTTTTATTTTTATTTAATTAATAAATATGGATTTTCATCAAGTAAACACCAATTCAATTGATTATTATTTATTATTTTGACTATTTAACTCATGCCCCAAATGGGAGTCAATGACCAATCACGTTTCAATGATTTCTGTTTTACAACCAATCAGAGTCGTGTTTCACCAAATATATATCAGTGTTATAATTACCATATTAAAGAAAGCTCCTCCTTACAATATTGCGTTCCTTTGGCAATAAATAGTATGATCTGGTTGCAGTGATAAACAAATGAAGCAGTAGAAGCGTACCTATCGTTTCTCATTTGTTTTCAAACATCGCCGTTTACATTAAATATATAAATATTTTAAAATAACTATAGTTAAATAATGATTTGTGAGTAAACAGCTTAATTTTATTCGTTAAATAGTCCTAACAAATGCTACTCTTGATTTCCAAATTCTCTAGATAAATTCACTCCTCACTTCGTGAGTCGTGAATTTATCGATAATTTGGAAATCACTCGTGGCATTACTTATGAAAACACCATCGCGCAAAAAATAATGTACAACGCACGTTTGTGAAGTGTTTTACAAAATCTCGGAAATCAAAAACCTCGCTATCGCTCGGTTTTTAAACATTTTTCCTCGATTCTGTAAAAACCACTTCCCAACCTCGCATCGTAATATACTATTTTATTTTAACAAACCAAATATGATCTGCCAAAAGTGACGAACTATACTTGACAATAAAGAAAGAACACAAAAAAACATTACATAGTATAGAGACAAAATATATTTTTGAATTAGAAGAACAGGCATAGAACAAGAATTAGGTTACATAATATTATATCATCATCATCATAGTTCAATCTCACATTTAGGTCATTTATTGACCTGTTTCGGCCTCAATAGAAACATCATACAAAAGTCTTTTGAGTGGACGTCGTTCTGGTATTCTTCTTCCTGCAGGTTGATAGCTGAACATTTGCTTGGGCATCCTATGATCTTCCATTCTATGAACTGTTGCATCCATCTTGGCTTAAAATGAGAATTTTTTTTTCTAAAGGTTCCATGTGTAATTCTTCTAAGTTGTCTTATTTTTTTATGATGTTGTACTGTGTATATTAATTTCAGCAGATCTAAGCTTCTGTTTCAATGTCCATATTTCGCTACCATACAAAAGAGTTGGAAGAGCCATTGTTTTATACACATTCAGTCTTGAATGTTTTAAGACTAACTGAGGCTTCAAGATAGAATTTATCATCATCATCATGAACAAATTCATTTAGGCCATGTGGCCTGTACGGTAAACCTAGCGAAGATAGTCTTGATTTTTCCACCACCGATGTTTTAGTCTTCCTTGGTCCCTGTGTCCAGTTGGGGTATATTGGAATGCCAATTTTGGAAGTCTATTTCTTGCCATTCTCCTCAGATGATTTTTCCATTCTTGTTGGTATCTTTGTATATCTTCATTTAAACTTGTTACTCCAAGTTTTCCTCTGATAATAGTGTTCCTTTGGTGATCCAGTCTATTAACTCCTAACAATGATCGTAAGAAGCGCATTTGGCTTACTTGAAGTTTATGACAGTTTCTTTTATTTAAAATCCAATTTCCACTTCCGTATTTTAGAGCAGCTTTTGATGTGATGTTATGTAATCTTAGTTTTGTCTCTGTTCTCATCTGTTTACCAAAATGTCTTCGTACTACCCCATTCATTTTATTATATTTTTGTAATTTTGAATAAATGTCACTCTTATACTCTGCAAATACACTTCCTAAGTAAGAGAAATCTGACACTTGTTCTATAATTTTTCCACCAATATCAATTTTCACCACCAATTTTCATCTCAAATGATAGAATTTATTAACCGTAAAATGCTTTAAAATTTCGATATTTTTGCATTTACATCCTTCTCTTCTTCATATGAAATATTGCATCCTAGATATGTAAAATTACCATATATATATATAATCATAAATTATTCATATTATCACTCAAAACCCGATCATCAAACAAAAATTGCAAAGTCGTCGACGCGTTTCAATAGGTAAGCCATAATTATCAAGACTGAATAATGATAGCTTATTTATTGAAACACGTCGACTATTTTAAAATTTTTGTTTGGTGATTGCGTTTTAAGTGATAATATATATGTATAACAATTATCATCATCAAGAAGATCCTACGTATTAATAAAGTATTAGCTTGTGTTATAATTAGGCAGCGCATTTTCTTTGCGATACAAGTTAGAAAAGTTATCGATTGATATAGCCTGAAGATTTCAGGGTTCAAACTTGTCCCTGAATGTTTACGTCAGGGCGCTATCAAAGATATAGCTCAGTGCATAATAATGATAGATAACTTGGTGTTTTACATAAACAATTTTGACAATGGAGCATTTGTATTTATTAAGATATGGCTTGTCTGCGCATATCTGTTTGCAGTTTTAAACTGCTTATATATTCATGTGACATAATAAATTCACAAGAAGTAAATACTCGATCCCATCTGCATTCGAGAACCAAATGCGCTGTCGGGTTATAAGTACGGCCTTATGTCTGATTTTAATGAAATATTGTGTGTACTTACTTACTTACTTACTCACTGGCACTATCGAACCCGTAGGTTCATGGCCGCACGGACATAAGCTCTCCATACATCCCTATCCTGAGCTAATGCTTTTCAATCATTCCCTGTATAATCTACTTATCTCAAATCATAGTTAATGTTATTCTCCCATCTCATTCTTGGTCTACCAACTGGGCGTTTTCCCTCTGGCTTTCCTACAAGAAGCTTCCATGCAAGTCTTTCATTCCCCATACGTGCAACATGTCCTGCCCATCGCAGTCTACGAGACTTAACTGTTCTCATTATATCTGGCTTCCTATAAAGACCATGTAGTTCATTGTTATGTAAGTTTTCTCCATTCACCTGTCTGTTCATCTCTCTTTGGTCCAAAAATTTTCGTAAGTACTTTATTCTCAAATAATTGTAATCTCCTTTCCTCTCTTAAAGTAAGAGTCCATGTTTCGCACCCATATAATATAACTGGTAGAATAATAGTTTTATATATTTTCAGCTTAACGTTTTTTGAAAGGAGTTGGGACATCAAGAGTGAAATGTTGTGTGTATGGTGGAATTTTGAAGGTATGATTCATTGGCAAGTTTGTTCCAAATGGGCGTGTAGTTGATGCGGAATTTTATTCTCAGTAAATGAAATGTTGAGGGTTCAAACCCGACTGCATGAACAACCATAACAAAAATTCAGTAATTGGGAGGAATCAAAGTGCTATCATAAGCATATACCTCTGATCTTGCGCCTTCATATTAGGCCTACATATTTATAACTTATTTTCCCTTGTTATATGTCTGTTCCATATGACACCATTACCATTGCTGTCATTGCTCTACTTTTAATTATTCTGTTCTTAATACCACTTTCTTGCATATCCTCTTTATCTAATTTAACCCCAAATACTCAAATTCTTCACATCCTGTAATTGTACCCCTTCTGATCTTCTTATATTTAAATCTTCGGTTTCTATAAAATAACACTGGTCAACATGATTTCTGTCTCATGAGTACCGATAGTTGTACTTACTGCAGTTTTTTTTATCCTGTTTTCAAATATGTATTCGGAATTTCTCCATCTCCCACAGTTTTTTTTATTTCAGTTTCAATTAATGGATTTAAATAATTATTTTTTAATAAACGTTTTTTCGTCCATTTGTCCATTGTAAAATAAAACCAAATGAGCTAACTCAGGAGATTTCAGCTATGGAAAAGAGATATCAAGGCAAATGGAATCCTAATATGCTGGCCGATCATTGTTGGACCATCAAGAGAGATGCTCCACAGGCGAAATATAGCAGAAAATCGTCATTTCTTACTTTCTAGGTGAGTCCGAATGTTCGAACATTGTGTAGTTACGAATGTAGAACATATTAAAGTGTTTGAAATTATAAATTCCTGTCTCTCGGAAATCTTGCGTGATGGAGAAAAACCGATATCATACTTGAATTGAGGAGAAAAAATGTTATCACAATCACATATTTTTTTTGTGAGACAAAAAAAAAGTTTCTTTTTGTTGCTCAGTGTTATTAAATATTCATAAAACTCGATGACTCTAGCAGACCATAGGGCAGTATTGTCAGACTAGCTTTCATTTCAAGAGGCAGGGAATTTTAAGCACGGAGACAACACTGTCTAAGGCAGAAAATAGTTCTCTGCAGGGGGATATGAAGTGTTAAGTTACTCCGTGATTCAATGCTCAATACATTATTTGAGGACAAGAAATTAAAGCAAGAAACTACATACAGCAGTTAGTACTAGAATTTGGTAGGATTTGAAAAAAAAACGAAACAAGAGTCGCTGCATGTTTTCGTAACATTGTTTATAGTGTGCGCATAAACACAGAAAACTTTAGCAAAACTTGGAATGTTCAACAAATTTCACAAAATGTAAATTCTCTTTATGGTAAATTCCAGTAGTTACAGTGGATTACACCATTTTTAAAACACTTTTGTTTTTACCGGTCAAGTTAGAGAAATTACTCGTATATAATACTTTTTATTAATCTCATATGTTGTTTTATGCAACATGTCGTGCAACAGATATGAATAACTTAACACAAGAATATCTTGATATCATTCAAGATTTTTACCTGAAGATAAAATTAAAATTTCTTTTTATTCTGTTTCTTGATTGCTCGTTACATTTTGGCGGATGGAATGCAAGATGTCAAATTTCAACCAATTACATGACCTGTCTGCTCTATACTGTGTAAATGCATATTGTATTATCTCCCGGATGGTCCAAAGTCAAAGTCCTCATAGATTTTTAAATTGGCCTAAACTTTCTGGCGGCACCATTGCCCAAAGGTCTTTTTTTTTGTATGTATGTAGTAAGTAACACATATTTATTAAGTATTGTAATAATAATAATAATAATAATAATAATAATAATAATAATAATAATAATAATAATAATAATCGGCCGAGGTGGACTATTAGTTATGCTCCTTGCCTCTGGTCCTGAAGGTCGCGGGTTCAAACCCGGCCGGGGTCGATGGTTTTTTTAGGATGGAAAAATCCAAGGAACAAGTCCTCCGTGGGTCTCGAGTCTGGAGATTTTCAGGCTCGTGAAATATCCTTAAGCCTGAATAAAAAAGGCCTCTACGCAAAATTTACCGAATTTTCCCGTCCTAGTACTACCTTGGTATCCTAGATGTCAATATGAGGTAGAACGCTGACCAGTAGCCACTCCAATGGCATCCATACGAAAACAAGTGTAACTAAATTAATATGGTTCAATTTCTTCCATGTAGGGGGAGAGCGGCTAAATATCTGTTAAGGGAAACATGGGTTTTCAATTAAAAAAAACTATTATTATTATTATTATTATTATTATTATTATTATTATTATTATTATTATTATTATTATTATTATTATTATTATTATTATCATGATCATCATCATCATAGATACTGGTTCTTTGGGGATAGTCAGTAACACAGTAAATCAATAATAAGAAAAACTACAAACATTTATATTAAAAATTGTGTAATGGTCTTGCGTTGCTTCGAGTTCCTATGGGAAAGACATTTTTTCATGGAATTTCGGCCAGTATGGTATCGGTACCCATCCAGCATCATGAGGAATTTTGGTAGTTGTTGTTACGGTTAGGTTTTTTACACTGACTTCGAAGGGCTTTATACTATTAAGGTAGCGGACCGATATTATTCTTTAATAAGATTCTGAAATATTACTCCGTAAGCTGGTTAGCGTTCATGGTATTTTTGAATTAGAAGGGGTTAACACAAAGGGAATAAGAATGGTGTCTGGGCTCCAGGTTGAGAAAACCAGCTGTAACGGCTGGGGGACCCGACAAATTGACTGCATATCACCGTTATACTGGCTAGATGATCGTCCACCTCTGTGATTATACACATGTAGTTTATGTTAGGTCAGTAGCCTGCTGGTAAGCCAAGGGGCCTTATAGGGCTTGTCGAAACATGAAGTCATGGGATACTCATCAACACTATGAAATTGAAAAAAGAAAATGGAAGATGTCAGATGGGAGTAAGATTTAATGCATTGGCACCATATTATATTGAGTCTGGAATGCAATGGATGGGAATATAATTTGTATCTCAATTCCAGGTCATTCTGAGATCACCTCCACTCAGTCAGGTATGTCAGATCCGTATCTGCTGTCACGATATGACGTCACACGTCACACCTTAACCACCCACAGAGTTCACTCAAGTTAATTCAATTTCTCCATCTGTGTTCATCTTTTACTCTAATTAATTTTATTTTTTGTGACAGCTGAAAAATCAGTGTGGTTGGTTAACTCTGTTGTGCTATAGGTTAAATTCCTAATTCTCTCCATGCCGGGACACTTGGCCTACCAGCCGGCTTCTTATCTCACATCCACACGCGTTAATCACGGTCGTGGACAAACATCCAGCCAGTATAAGGGTGACATGATGCCAGCATGTTGAGTCCCCCAACAGTATTATAGCTGCTTTTCGCTACTTATTGTAGCTACCCAAATTCCTCATGATGATGGATAGATATCGGTTCCATACTGGCCGAAATTTCATTAGAAAATGTCTTCCCACACGGTCTGGAACGAGTGCAAGTTCCGTAGCTTAAGCACCAAAGCATTGTGCCTTATACCGCTCGGTTATAGCGATGGATATAAATTCTGAAATATGTCCGAAAAGGTCGCAAGTTTCAAGAGAAATGGGCCAAATTTTAAATATACATAAATTTTATTTTTTATTATAATATTAATAATAATTCACTCATAGTGTTCTGCTTAAGAGCAGGTCTTTCACTGCAAACTCAGCATTCTCCACTCTTTCCTTAACTCAGCTTTCCCTTTTGTATCCGCATACAAACAATTTAGGCCTATTTTAATATTGCCTATCATCTATTGTCTTTTTCTGCCTCTAACTTTCTTTCCATTGACAATTCCTTCTAGGGGATCCTTCAGCAGGCAGTTTCTTCTTAGCCAGTGACCTATCCAATTTATTTTTCCTCTTCTTTATGAGTTCCAGCATTGTTCTTCTTTCACCCACTCTGTCTACCACATCTTTATTTCTTACTTTGTCTGTCCATTTTATACGTTCCATTCTTCTCCATATCCACATCTCAAAAGCTTCCAGTCGCTTTTCCTCATTCCGTCACAAGCCTCATCTGTAATTCTTTTGCCATTGCTATCCTCTGCTTTACTTCTTGACCGCAGTTCATGTTACTACTGATAGTACAACCCAAGTATTTGAAGCTCTCCACTTGCTCAATGGCCTCATCTTTAATCCTCATGTTTATCTTCCTTGATTTCTTTTCTATACTCATGGCCTTCGTCTTATTTATATTTATCTTCATCCCATAATCCTCGCACTTATCATTTAGCTCCATCAGCATGTTCCTCAATGTCATTGCATCTTCTGCTAGCAAAGCCATATCATCAGCAAATCTTATGCACTTTATTCTTCTTCCTCCCGTGTTTACGCCTCCCGTATTTGCTGAAGCAGCTCTTCATTAGGTCTTCCAGTAAATGTTGAAAAGTGTAGGTGATAGAGGACATCCTTGCCTTACTTCCCTTCCAATTTCTCTTCCCTCTGACACTTCTTCTCCTATCTTCACTTTTATTCGCTGTTTCATATAAAGACTGCTTATGAGCCTCCTCTCCTTCCAGTTTACGCCAATTTTCTTCAAGATCTTCAGGAGTTTATTCCAATTTACTCTGCCAATAATAATAATAATAATAATAATAATAATAATAATTTATATACAGATTTTTAATGTTTGCACATATTTCTGTGCCTAAAGTTTTATTTTTCTTCTCCACTCGTCTCTATCCATCCACTCCATGCCCTCCACTCCTCTTACTCTCATTCCAGTTCTTATTTCTTGCATCCACGAGTTTCGAGGTCTTCCCTTCCTTCTTCTTCCAGGTGGACACCATTCCAATGTTTTCCTGGGTAACCTTTTTTCTTGCATTCGTCGTACATGCCCATATCAATTTAATTGCTAATATCTTATATAATCTACTACTTAATATAATAATAATAATAATAATAATAATAATAATAATAATAATAATAATAATAATAATAATAATAATACTTAGTTATCACAACGTTTGGACCGAAATCCAGTTTCATAGGACTGGAGTGGTTAGTTCCAGAACCGGTTCATCCGCCCTCTCTGCCGTTGGAAAAAATCCTCTTCCGCCGTTGAAGCCGTTGACCTCCTCAGTTGATCCGCGGGTGCTTATTTGGCAAGGCCTTATTCGCACCTGTCCTGTATATCTACAGGAACTTATCCTATCAGCCATTGGGACGCGCTGTGTCGGGGTTGAGGACCCCCATCCTAGTGTCTTACATGAGGTTAAACGAATGAACTCAAATAGGCTTACAAAACAGATAATGGAATTCTACGAAAACAGAAGTAAAGCTCCAGTGGATACTATGAAGTGGATTGATGAAGTCAAAAAGGACTTAAAATTGGCAGGAATTACTAATGAAGATGTCCCAAACAGAGATATATTTAGAATTAAGGTGAATAAGTGGCAAGTTGACCAAGAGGACAAACCGAAGAAAAAACTGGAACAACTTGGACAGATGATAGAAAACAAGCTCATAGCAAAAGAATGAAAGAAATTTGGGCTCAAAGGAAACGCCTCTAAGTACTTTTCGTAGTCCTACATGGGCTCATCCGCAATCAAAAAAATAATAATAATAATAATAATAATAATAATAATAATAATAATTTACTTGCACTATAGAACTCACGAACGTAACCTCTACATACTTCCCCTGTATAATAATCTTCTGTATACTTTATCTTCGTCAAATCATGATTAATAATATTTTCCCACCTCATTCTTGTTAAGATAAATCTTTTAACACGGTGACCTACTTAGAGTGGCTCTTCTAATTGCCTTGACCCCATTGTCACTGACGAGGAAAAGCTATAAAGAAAATAATATGCATACTAACACAACTTGTTTCCAACATTCTATAGAAATTCAAGAATCCAGCTTTAAAATACAGATGGTGGTAAAATAAAATTTAATCGCTTATTTGATAAGAATAAGTTACTAAACATGAAATGTGGTAAATATTTAAAATAAAACGTATATTTATGTAAATATATGTGATGTTTTCTGAAACACGAAAGAAAAATTGTTTATACCCTCAAATATGGATACTTAAGGAAAAACAATTATATAAACCCCTACACATACCCTAATTCGTAAAAATATAAGGAAATGTTAACTTTAATCAATTTAAGGATCAATATGAATTTACATATAAATCCTAATTATAATTATTTTTTTTAATGTCCCAAGCTGTCATTTTGGACATTTCTCATGTTCTCTCCTGGCATTAGCGTAATTGTAACCAAGTTCTGAGGTTGGGGCGCCTGGAAGACGGGGTTACGTTGCCCCGTTGATATGATGGGTGATGATGATGATAGTGGTGCGCCAGGAGAGTCCTTAATCCTAAGCTTAATCTAAGGTGAATATGAATGATGATGATTGTGATGGCCATATGATGTTCGGGGACCGTTTGGGCCTTAACATTTCTTGACATTTGTCTTACAGATGAGGAAAACCCCCGATAAAAATCTCACCGAGGAAACTGTCCCGACCGAGGATCGAACCCGGGCCCGCTGCGTGACAAGGCAGCACGCTACCTTGAGACCACAGCGGTGGACTCTTATTATTATTATTATTATTATTATTATTATTATTATTATTATTATTATTATTATTATTTAATCCAGGGATTAAGCCTGTTAGCTCGTTCCAGTTTCATGAAAGCTAGAATTGTTAAAATTGTTCAGACCATCTTCTGTGTGGGCGTCCAACATTTCTCCTTCCGTGCGGTTTATAATTTAGCAATAATTTTGGAAATCTTTCTTCTGGCATTCTATCAATATGTTCTTTCCAGTCGTTCCTATACTCAATTATTCGGTCTGTAAGTTTGAAAATATTTAGTTCCTTTCTTATATCTTCATTCCTTTTCTTATCCAGCTGAGTATATCCTGCTATATTTCTTAAAAAAGTCTCATCTCAGCTGCTTCCAATCTTTGTTCTTGTCTTTAAGTGATCGTCCAACATTATTATTATTATTATTATTATTATTATTATTATTATTATTATTATTATTATTCTTTTGATTGCGGATGAGCCCATGTAGGACTACGCAAAGTACTTAGAGGCGTTTCCTTTGAGCCCAAATTTCTTTCATTCTTTTGCTATGAGCTTGTTTTCTATCATCTGTCCAAGTTGTTCCAGTTTTTTCTTCGGTTTGTCCTCTTGGTCAACTTGCCACTTACTCACTTTAATTCTAAATATATTTCTGTTTGGGATATCTTCTTTAGTAATTCCTGCCAATTTTAAGTCCTTTTTGACTTCATCAATCCACTTCATAGTATCCACTGGAGCTTTACTTCTGTTTTCGTAGAATTCCATTATCTGTTTTGTAAGCCTATTTTTGAGTTCATTCGTTTAATATGGCCATAACATTTTAACCTTCGTTTTCTAATATCACTATGAATGTCTGTATATATTATTTCCTTTTTACTTCTGGGTCTAAATGCTTCACCTATGACTTGTGGACCTAAAACTTTTCTTATAATTTTGCATTCTTTTTTCACTATATTTTCGATATGTTTTTTTCTGTTCAAAATTAATGTTTCTGCTCCATAGAGGCACTCTGGTTTAATTACAGTGTTATTGTGTCGTAATTTTGTATATAAAGATATGCATTTTTTATTGTAAGTGTCGTGAGTACGCCGAAATGCTGTTTCCATTTTTTGGCATCTACTTTTATTGGCTTTAGTTTCAATTATATTTTCCTGAATTATTTCACCAATATTATTATTATTATTTATTATTATTTATTATTATTATTTATTATTATTATTTGTTATTATTATTATTTATTATTATTATTATTACTATTATTATTACTATTATTATTATTATTATTAATTTCTAATCTATAAAATAAATATATCGTGGAATTATTCATTTGTTTATTTATTCTTGTCATTTACGAGATAAAGTTGAGAGCATGAAGTCTCATTTTCCACTTGATTGAATACAGTAACATAGAATGTTTACGTTTATAGCTTTGATTGTACGCAATACAACCATCAAGAAATGAGCCCATGTAACTGAAATGCTTACGTATAATGTGATTTCATTTCACTAAAGTAAACATGTTTTCTGCAGTGACGGATTTTCATAACATGGTATTAGGTTTGACTATCAAGTATGCATGATGCTCTTTCTTACGCCTGTCTTTACCCAAATAGAACTGATTTTGTTTTTCAAAATAAACATTAATATATATTTTACATTTATATTGTAGAATATTTTTTCTAATTATTTATTAATATCTATCTTACCATTTGTCCACCGCTGTGGTCTCGAGGTAGCATGCTGCCTTGTCATGCAGCGGGCCCGGGTTCGATTCCCGGTCGGGACAGTTTTTCTGTAAGACAAATGTCAGGAAAACTTTAAGGCCTAAACGGTCCCCGAAATCATATGGCCCTTATCATTATCATCATCCTTCACTGGTGTGGAAAACAACGGGAAGCTACCACACCTAAAATTCCCTAGTAAAGCTGCAAGCGTAGCATGAAAATGCTATGATTGCAGTGAAGGATCTGCCTTCGGGGCAGAATTACTATGGATGGATCTTACCGTTAATACATTTTACAGCACGTTGTTTTCTTTCTTATTTTATTTACGCAACAGTATTTTCATGTTACTGCATAATTTTAAATTAATTAATATTTTTATTTAATCCCACATTTCTCAACGTAAATTGATGTTTAAACGTAATACTTTCGAAATAAATTTGGATATTTTATGTAAATGTTATTATTGCTACACATTTTGTGAAACACTAATTCACAGGCACTATCGAAAACGTAGGTTCATGACCGGGCAGACATAAGCTCTCCATACATCACTATTCTAAGCTAATGTTTTCGAATCATCCCCTTACAATATACTTCCCTCAAATCATGGTTATATTATTTTCCCACCTCGTTCTTGTTCTACCAATGTGAGTTTTCCCTCTGGTTTTCATATACGCTCCGTGCCCCTCCATTTGTGTCATATGTCCTGCCTATCATATTTTGTGTAACACCACCAACATTATATAAACATGTGCTTAATAAAATGTTCTATTAGAATGTTCTACAATTCTGATTTAAAAAAATCGTTGGATAAGAACTCCGTAGAGTAAGTTTATTCCACAGTAAGTCGATAATTAAACTGTATATACCCAGTTTCATTACGAGAAAAACATGTCACCCGGTAAGCACTGAAAATATTCCTACAAAAATATCCCTGTAAAGTTAAAAGTGGGGACTCTAAACGATAGGAAAACTCGATATTACTTTCTTATTTAATTTTTACATGTTAGTTTCGTTGCGAGAAAACAAACATAGCGGCAAAACCCCACCTTCTTATTGTCGATTTTCTCTGATTTTTGGAGAATATCTTTCTCCTTTTATTTCAATAACATATACTGAGTTTCGTTGTGAAAAATTGAAAATTGCGGCCACTAGAACATTAAGGATCGCTAAATAGAATCGGTTCCTTCGGAATTCGCTAAAACCAGAAGAATATGGACACACTGATAGTAATAACCGAACGGAATACTTGATCTAAAAATAATGAACATAAAAAATAAAAACTATTATTGTAGGACTAATAAAACGCAAAAGTTCTACAAGTTATTTGTTATTAAAAAATTAAATGTAAATTAAATGGATATTCGTCAATTAGTTTTTGTTAGCTATTTTAAATTAAATCAACTGAAAAATTACATTAATTGGAATTGAAGTTCAATTAAATAGCCTTAGATTAAAATTATTTCTATACACTTTATCACTGTTTTGTAGTTATTTATAAAAGAAACAAAACAGAAAAATTGTTAATCTTACTATATTATTTTAGGACGTCATATCTCCTACTTGGTACAGCATACAATTTGTAAATGTGCCTTTAATAAAATTTACCGGTCGACATTTCTGTAAACAGTTCAGAAATCCACTATTACACTTTTAAAATATATTAGGTTGGTCACACTATTCCATAACACATAAATATATGAGACAGAAATCATCGTGTTTCAGACGCTGCGTGACCTCCAGTGGAATAGATTGATATGGTAAGAGAGGTATGATATATTTTGGCAATATAAATGAAGATATTACAAATCTGTAATTTTATGATTTTAATACATTCTTTACTTTTATGTTAATTCTTAATCAGTTGGGTTTTTTTAAAGTTTCCTTTGTTTATATCTGTTCATACTAAATGGTTCAACAGTGAATACTTAAATTATAAATTTAAGTTGCATGTTATATATTAACATTTGAGGTCACATTTCGATTAGTTTTAAATGTAGATTACTCTTGCAGCCTATTTCACCAATCTTCGTTAACATTTTAACGGATATTTTGATTATTTTAAAGATTGTTACTGAATTTTGAAGTTTTTACTAAACTTCGTAAGACTAAAACGGTCATTTTATGACGCGTTATATTAACATTAGAATTTTGCTTTGTTAAAATTTTGATTTTATCTAATTACGTAAAATGGCGGAAGGTTTTGATGCAGAGCTGCTGCATTTAGATTTGGAAAAATGAACGGTTGGGAAGATATTTTTCCTCTTTGAAGTTCTAAAAGGGTATCTTATTGTTTATTTACAATGCCAATATTTTATCAATGGAACTTTAACTCCGTATGTGAAATACTCATTTTGATGAGCTGACAGAAAATTTCTAGAAAGATGCCGCTTATCGGAAGTAGAAATCTTAAAACTTTCGGATGAAATTGATGGTAGGCCAGAATACTACACTGACAGAAATATCCTCAACATTTTTTCATTCGTGGAAGAATTGGCCTCATCTTTTCGTATTTTTTTTTTTCGTTAAGATAAAATTATACCAAATGATTTCAATTAAATGCTGGAACAAAAGACTGTCTCATTGTTAAAATTATTAAAAGATGCATTATTATTAACCGGTTTCTAATGATGTAAAAATAATTATATGAAAACTATAATAAGCACATTGTTAAACGAATATTGCACATTAATAAACACGTTTTTAATGAAACTATTGCTTATGAAGCGCAAAGACAACTATGCTTTTTAATATGAAGCGTTTAACTCCTCTTTTGGCCAGTTTTCGAAGATTGGTGAAACCGGGCTTTAAACATAAAAATATAACGCATAACACGCCAACCTCATATTTTGTCTAGCGTAGTTAGGTTGAATTCCAGCCTTGTATCGAAAAAAAATGGCGATTTTTACATTTAGTATAACTTAATTAGTCGTAACAATGGGCAACGCACTAGAATAACGAGCCTGTTTATAAAATGGCGCTCCAAACAAAGTTTTTATTGCTTGCATCACTAAAATTAAAACTATATAGTACCAAAATGATTCATTTTGAGTTTAAGTAGCATATGTGTAACATAACTCAAGTTTTATCGGTCTGTCGTTAGCTCATTTGAATGATAGAACTAAATATTCACTAGGAATCGTTATAAAATCACAGGTTAATGTCTTGTAGAGTAATAGGCTTTCTTTATTTTATTTTTTAATAATCCTTTTTAAAAGATGACTAAAATCGGTCGTTTTCCTCTTGATATTTCTGGTAAGTCGTTCTGATCATACTTCTCAAACGTTGCAAATTTAAAATGGGAATAGTACTAGCGACATTTTTTAATTTACCTTTGAAATTTCTGGCGAAGCATCTGGTTGTATAATTATCTATATTTTCTAATTTCTTTGCAACGATTTTTAGTTGCCTAGATTAAACATAAGGTATGGAATTATAGTTCAATTTGTTTTGTTAAAAAGTAGGCGTGAAAGTCTGAAAATACGTGCTATAACTTTTTTTGGAAAACATTCAGAATGAACTACTTTTCGGGAGTCTCAGAATTGAAGACTTTAATATAATTCAAGTGAAAATCGGAAAACAAAATGTATAATGCTGTGGGGGTAGTACGTATTTCACTTTTTATTTTCAACCTGTTTTTCGTAGAAATTTTGGGGATTATAGCGCAGATGGCTTGAAAACCAGGAAGGGGCAACCTAAATGTTTAATGGTTTACTGAATTCCCAATAAAATAATTTAATTAAAATGAGTAATTACATTGAACAATAGTTTCTTTCTATTCTCGGTAACTCGCGTAGGCAAGCTAAAGGTGCGGAGATCTATTATTTTTTTCTCTATGAACCCTCTCGAATCAGTCTAATTTTCCATAAAGATCATACATTACTGTTATGTAGTTTTCTTCATTCACGTCTCTTTGCTCCATACATTTTCCAAAGATTTTTATTCCTAAATGTTCGTAATCTCGGCATCTCCTGAAGTAAGAGTACGTATTTTGTGCAACCATGTGACTAGGTGTTCATATACACTATACGTGTAGACTAATTGAAATACATTTCTTGTACTGCGTTTAGTAAAAAAGATTTTTTAACTTATTTTAGATTTAGATTTATTTAGATTAGATTTATTTAGCCTGGTGGAGTTAAGGCCTTCTCTTCCACTCACCAGGATAAACATATATTACATCAGAATATAACAATCTTAATTAACTCTAATATTAAACACTAAGTAAAAATTTGATCAAAAGATATCTAATATACGTATACGATCTATAATGCAACCAGTTAATATTAGTTAAAATTAAGACTAAAACTAATAATAAAATGTATACAAGCAAGGCATATTTAATTGTCCCCGTCTAGTGTATATAAAAAACAGGAAAATAATGAGATATAGAAACTAATTTTACGATTATACAATATTTAAAACAAAACAAATAAAAATATTTGTTATTCTTAATATTATTTTCATAAATAATTAAATATATTAATATTGCTAAAAGAATACTATCAGTGAGGTGTATAAGTTTAGTTTGTTATTAAATAATTCTTTAGTTTGTTTTTGAAGGATGTTATAGTTTGACAGTCTCTGACATAGGGCGGAACGAGTGAATAAGGGATACGTACTACATTACAGCATGTGTACTAATTTTAATTCTATCTGCACCTCATCCTGTAGCTACCGATTGTTTCTAATATTTTAATTTCTGTCTGTCCGCAATCTTAAGAATTCTTTCCTCATTTAAGTGCCACTCTCTCTCATTTAATAATTAGTTTCGGGCTATAATTCTCTGCCACAGGTGCCAGCCTGTGAATATTCGAAATAGTAGAAAAAGTAACTGCTACCGTCATGTTGGTCACTGTGCTAACACCTGTTCCCGATAGATCTCATTGCCAACATGTTTACTCTCTACTCTCCATATATGGATTCTATCCCAGAAGTCTACCTACGTTAGTGAGCAAGTTAGGGTGAGAAAGTGGGGAAGTTAGTGTTTGGGCAAGTTAGTGTGAGAAAATGGGCGACTTAGTTCACCAAATTAGTTTAGCATTCACTTGTTAGCGGGCTTTTGTGTCTGAAAAATGACTATGCATATTTCACATTGTAAAAATGATTACTTTAAGTTACTTTGAGCTCAACTTCTCACTTCATTGTAAGACATTTTTCTCATTGTTTTGGAGGTAAAAATCTACATATATTCCCTCGGAGAATTATTCATTTATTTGAACAATAATTTTTTTAATTTTATGTAGATGGCTTAGTAGCATAGAATCTCTGCCAGCTTAAATAAAGCATTATTTTTATTATTATTATTTATTTATTTCTTCTTTTTTCAGAGATGAAGATTAGGCATCAGAAATGAGAAATGCCATAGCTCCCGTCCCAGTGTTGCTGCAGTGATGGTGAATTCAAATATTTTTTATATACAACAGAAAATTTTAATAATGCTCTAATAATTTGTTTTAAGGGCACCCAGTACTTATTTGGATTAAAAAGTCATTTTTTTTCTTTTTTCTTAAAAAATCCAGGAAGGTCCATTTAATCGATATGTAATATTTTGTCGATTTTTGTCATTTAAACCCATAAAAAATGATTTTTGAAAATGGCGTCTTTATGTTCTGCTAATGTGCAGATTCCCCCCCCCCGTAACTTCTATTTTTTAAATATTTTGGTACACTTTTCTCTGAAACTATGAAAGATAGAATAATTTTTGGCATGGATATGTAGTTTAAAGAGCTCTATAATAATAAGGTAAATGTATTTTTGTGCTTTTGAAAACGTTTGAAATTAATAAAAAAATTATGCAAAATTTTTAACAAAAATAATTTTTGTTTTTTTAAATTTTTTAAAAACAAATTGCAATCCATATCTGAACACAAGGGAGCCATATTATTGTCAAATGAACTATGGACAATAACATACTAAATTTTGGAAACAATTGGATAAGTAGTTTCTGAGAAATTTGTACGAAGACAATACTTTTAAAAAGTGTAATTTTTTCATATTTTTATATTTGAAATTAATCATGAAGAAATATGTCTAAAACGTTAACTAGTGTCATTATGTTCAGAAAGACTTGTTTAATTAGTGACATAATTTTCATACACATAACTTAAGAATAAGCCGAAAAAAATAATTTTTGAATATTGCATATTTTTAAACCAAATTTGCAAGGAAATTAGTACCGGGTGCCCTTAAAGGTGAATTCCTTAGTGACTGACCTAACATTTGCAACAAACGTATGTCTTGTATTTAATTTTTTGATGCCTTAAAAATAATTGGAAGTTTTCTCAAAACCACCAGAGTTAATTAGATTCCATTCAATTCTTAGGAGGTCCTTGGTATAAGGCTTCCTTCCATCTCTGAAGACAATTGAGACGTCAGCTGGGTTGTAAGCTCGGCGTGATGGCTGCCTTTATCCCTAGAAACATATCTGGTACTCATTTCTGTTAGAGGTTGACTCAACCTCAGGGGGATAGTGTTGCTAGGATTAGTCCAGTTAAAATAATCCTGACACTATTGGGACTCGAACTTGTGATCTTCCAGATTGTAGCATGTCTTAACCAACATCGTTGCGTGCTGCACTAGAGACGATACAATATTTGATATAAGAAAAATATCAGCTTCCTGTGTAAGAATACTTAAAATTAATGCTTTTCATTATCTGACTTAACTTTAAAAATACGAAATAATTGAGGTAGGAGAATAAAAATCTTGTAAAGTGTTCAGTTATATTTTGTAATATCAAGTATAGATAATGAGCAGTTTGTACGCTTGGGGACTTAGAAACATCTTGCATCTAGCATCAATATTACTTGTAATCATTGAACAGACATTTAATGTATGTTGCCAGTCCTTTTTCTTTTAATTCTGCTTACTATTTTTCTATGCAAGCTACGAATAACGTAATACAAGAACGGATTAAGTGCTATATAATTGTCAATGTCATTTGAATGATAAAGCTTACCCCCTACATATTACACTTTGTATTATAAAATATCAGTGTAGATATTTAAATATTTACAATTTTTTCGTAGAATTTATTAAATATTTTAGGAAAGAAATTACATTCTATATTTGAAAATGTGGGTGAAAAACTTTAAAACCCACGAATTTTTTTGAGATAATTGAGATTGTTAGGTCATGAAACAGTTTTGAATTTTTCCTTTCAAAAATAGTCAGAAAGGAATCTATTTTTGATTATACAATTTTTCAAAACTTGGTGAAGAGATCGCTAATGCACAAAATAACTTGAGAAATATACGGGTTAAGTTTGTCTCCCACACCATCATTTGTCAGGTGACATTTGTTGTTTTTGCATTAAACTCTAAACATAAATACAAGACAGCAACTAAATTAGGAGCTATAATATATTTAAAAGCCAGTGTTGCACAAAGTAACCCTTTCTGTTTATATTCTCATGATGTTTTTGTCTCCCAGTGTAAAGAACTGTAGCTTAGATTGTTTCGCCAAAAGCAGTGGTTACAAATTAAGAATAAAATCAATTGACAAAAACATTATCCTAGATATGTTTATAATTACTCCGAGCTAAGTTCCAGTAATACTGTAAACTAACTTGCATAAGATATTACTCCGTGTATTGTGGAAACCGTTGTAACAATTTTAACCGCCATATGACTGAATATTGTACGATAGAAACATTGTTATTGGCAACATCGTATTTAACGGGAAATAAGACCTATACAACATAAGATGGTACCGATAATAATTAGAAACTTCCTCGATTTCTATTTTATAAAAAAAATATGTATGTGCCTACGTATTTAGACATATACACTTTTTACATACATGCTGTCAATAGATAATCTTTATTACAATTTCATTATGACTTTAATATTTATGTTCCATGCTTGATCACTTGTAAATTCTGCTGTTATTTTCACATATCCTCGATGAATAATGTGGAATATTTTTCATTAAACTCTTTTAAAATATTCAAATAATTTCTGTTCACATTTCAAATGCGTTGCTTTCCAATGTTTAACAAATAGTACAGAAATTTTGTTAATTAAAAAAAATTGAAATTCCAACCTTTTCTGCGTTACACAATATGCGTTAGAAATAAACAATGCTTATTGAATATATTAAAATTGTAATTATATATTTTAAGATTCTTCCATATAACTTAGACATTTGGTAAATAATATATATTTCTATTATTTTTATTTGCTTTATTTCGAGTATAGACAGCGAAGTACATATTCTTAAAGTTAAAACCATTATTTTGAACAATAAAAATGCAGTCATATATCTAGTTTGTTTGCATTATAACTGGAAGCTCAGAAGAAGTATAGTGACTTTTTTTTCAGGAATAAATATTTAAACCTTAAATTGGCAAATAACTGATTTCTGGAGACAGTTATTTACGTGTGAAGGACTGCAGTAAAACAAAATCATTCGTAACTGTTATAGACATAATTGTGAAATTTTACACACATTTTAAATTTATTTATTCTAGTTCGTTTTCTTCTGTTTTGTTAAAAATATTAAATAAATTTAACCGAATGATATATCCAATAGGATACATTGCCAATTTATGGGTTAAAAAACGGTTTACATTTCTTATAGAACATTGTTTATATGTATTAATTTGAATGTTCTTTACCCATTTGCTTCAGATGAAAATCCTTAGGAATCGTTTAAAATGAGACAAGTATGAACATGTTGTAGTTTTCAAAACTCTAAACTCTAGGATAAAAAGCAAGTCACATTTTTACTAGTGTAAATGTTAGAATTTATTCAACGAAGCACTTCAGTTAATTATTCATTAGCTTAAATTCAAATCTAGGCATGAAAAAGACAAATTTTGCTCATAGGCATATTTGACTTGAGGTTCTTAAATGTAAATGAAAGTGGCCACACTCTTCAACATACTGCATTCCACTTCGAATAATTGAACTTTTACACAACCCAAACGCTTGTAAATGCACAGAGTTGAAGTAGTTTCTGAAACTGGTGGTTAAGAAAGAATCTTTCGTAGTCTACTTTTTCCTGGAACTTTGGTAATGCGCTTGTTTCATAATTTGAAGCTTGCGACTTTGGGCCTTAACCCATTCGCCTCAAAAGACGAGGTAGACTCGCCGGCAGTTAAATGGCCTTCAACTCAGAAGACAAGGTACACTCGATTAACTCTGCTGATATATATTTTGCAATATTTTGTACATCCCTTGGAAGGGTAATGTTTTGTTAACATTTAGGCATAGTAGAGAGATGTTTGGCCATCGTCCTTAATGTGATCTCAAGTAACGTTATATTTTGCTTGTTTTGAATGTCTGAAAATATAAAATATATTTTACGGTTATTTAAATGCGGTTTCTGGTGAAATGCATTCAGTATTTAAACCTGAAGCGAGTGGGTTAATAAAGTTTTCATTTATGTTTGTTTCTTGACCAATTTTAATTGGGCTGTGGCTGTCTCCGTAAACTGTCTTCTTCTTGTAAGCCCATGTTTCCCTTAGGCGCTCTCCCCCTACAGGGAAGAATTTGAACAATATAATTTAGTTACACTTGTTTTCGTATAGATGTCATTTGAGTGGAGGGAAAATTTCTATAGGATCGTAACAGGCCTTGGCCTAATACTTGGAAGGAAGAAGAAGTCATTTGAGTGGTCCGTGGTCAGCGTTCCGCCTCGTACTGACATCTAGTCAAACCTAGGTAGTACTAGGACGGGAAAATTCGGTAAATTTTGCTTACTGTCTCTAACAAATTTTAATTACATGTGACAAATTCTGATTGACTAATTATTTCTTTGCCAATTTAAATTATAAGTAATTCTGTCTGTGACAAATTTTAATTGTACAATAAATTATCCCTTACCAATTTTAATATTGTTGAATTATCTCTGACCAATGTAAATTATATAACATTATTTTTAATAATTTTTAATTATATGATTCAGTTTATTTTTTTAATAATACATCGAATTTTGACAAATTTTAATTAAGTAATGATGGTTTCACTTTAGGTTGGTTGATGGGTTTGGCTACCCTACTATAAGCGTCGAGAGCTGCCATGAAAGCAGGGCAGCCTCTGTAGGAAGCCGCGTGACCGGACGCCCCACAATTTGCACACTTAAGCAAATTTCTGCCTCTCTGTGCTTGGGCCTTGCGTTGTTTACTCTCTTAAAAAAGTACTTTCTGGTTAGAACCCACATCACTAAACTATAACACTAACATGCAATTCTCTTCCACTTTATCTATAGATACCAGGTCACTTCCGACCAAGGTCCAACAATGTTATATTGCCTTCTCTAAGTAGTAGTGAAAAAACTGGAATGGATCTTAGTTTAAAATACAGTTGCCATTTTTATTTTGACAAAATGTACTGAAATCTTCAACACAGGGATCTTGTATTTACTTTATTTGAAAAAAAACCATAATCATAATCACTGCTGGATTTAATCTTGCAACCGAGTGGTAAGCGTGGAAACTACTATTCCACCAGGAATAATGTTAACTAGAAAATGCCCTCGCAAGGGATATGGCATTACAGAAATACATTAGTTTATTTAACTTTGCCATAGAAGAGATATGGGCATACCTTGCCTTGTGAAGCGAATGGGTTAATTGTATTTAAAATACAGATAATCAGTCAGGCTTATTTATATTTAATATTTAAAATGTTGCAAATGTTTAGGTAGATTTTTGCGTTAACACCACGTGTCAGTATTTATTTTTGTATGCAGGTTTGTAAATGCTAAATTCCTCTGTAAATGAGCAGGAATCAACTAATTAATGTCTTAACTACTTCTTGGGGGTTTAGTGAACCATTTAACATGCAGGGACTTGTATGATTTTTTTATACATCTGTATTCAGAATTTGAGGTTAGCGTCTATAGGAATAAGCCAAAAGTAAAAGATAAAAACTTCAGGGGATTCTATACCAGGTATCAGTCTATATAAAGTCAAAGAAACTTTTGGGTTTTCTATTCTAGGTATGTTTATAAACTCAAATAAAAACGCGGAAATGGTTATAGCAGAATGAGAATAAGAAATATAATTATTTTATTTTTTCTTCTTGTATCTTGTAAGCCCATGTCTCCCTTCAGAGATTTAGGCGCTCTTCCCCTACAGGGAAGAATTTGAACCATTCTAATTTAGTTACACTTGTTTTCGTATAGATGTCATTTGAGTGGTCCGTGGTCAGCGTTCCGCCTCATACTGACATCTAGGAAACAAAGGTAGTTCTAGGACGGGAAAATTCGGTAAATTTTGCTTAGAGGCCTTTTCATTTAGGCTTAAGGATCTTTTACGAGCCTGAAAATCTTCAGACTCGGAACCCACTGCTTAAAGTCCCTCCCGGAGAACTTGCTCCTTGGATTTTTCCATCCTAAAAAATCCATCGATCCCAGCCGGGTTTGAACCCGCGACCCTCGGGACCAGAGGCAAGGGGCATAACCACTAGTCCACCGCGGCCGATTTTTATTCCAAAATAAAATCGACTGAGTTGACGTAAAATGTCTTAAAGGTAAAGTGATCCCACTATAGGCCTCAGGAGGTTAAGGCTCCCACTTTCTCTGGACAATAGACACTTGATGTCAGCCGGGTTGTCAGTCCTGCGTGACGGGCGCCTTTACCCTCAGAACAAGCATCTGATATTCATTTCCATTAGAGGCTGAGTCGATCCCAGGGCCATAGTGACGCCACAAGGTTTGTGTCAGTTTGAAAATCTTGACCCCATCGGGACTTGAACCCTCTACCTTCCGGCTTCTAGCCGGAAATTGAACTCGTAGCTTGAATTAAAAATATACATTTTCACATTGTAATGTCTATTTCTTCTGCTAAAGAAAAATAGCCAAGTTATCAGAACATGCCAATAAAAAGATTGTCTAGTACCTTACTAATTTAATTTAACCTAACATGAATAAATAAGTTGATAATCAGCTGTCACAAAAATATAATTGAACATTTCGAAACCTGTTGCTAGCACGAACGTTGGCCAATAAGAATTATATAATAACTATATGATTGGGGGCACAACATAGTATATTTGGTTGCGGCAATATGCTATAAGCTGGAAGGTAGGAGTTGGAGTCTCGGTGAGGTCAGAATTTGTAAACTGGCCTAAACTTCCGACAGTACCATGGTCCTGCGGTCGACCCAGCCTCTAATGGAAATGAGTGCCAGGTTTTTGTTCAGAGGATGAAGGGTTGAAAACAGTTGATACATGACCTGTAGTGGGATTACTTTACTTTGATATATTTGGTAACTGTTGGCCTGTTAAAATATTCAGATTGATACCTGGCATAGAATAGCTTTTATTTATTTATTTATGCAGGGATCATTTCAATTTCAAGATTGCTAAATGCGTTAGGTCATATCACATAGGATCTGGGTTGTATGTCAACACATTGTTCAGAAAACTTACTGTAAAGCTTCATATAAATTTATGAATTCAAATGCTTAAGGGCTGGGTAGCATAGTTCATTATGCTAGTAAATATAACCAGATATTTTGGGTTCAAATCCCAATTTGGACAAACATACCATTAAAACGTTCCTTCCTATTTTTCACTTTTTTGGCTTTAGTTTCTGCAGTAGGTTTATAGATGCTGTTAATGTTCCATTTTCAATTTATACACCATTTTGCCAAGTTACTTTATGTAGGTTGAATGTACATTCGAGTGTGGCCTGAGGTATGTTTATTTGTGTGTTAAAGGCTCCTTTCACATTGGATGGTTTTTGGACATGACAAAAAAAATTGTGCATCTGTATTTCTTTGAAGTGAAGAATAGTGTGGGAACTTTCATTGATTTTTTCATGTGAAAGATTTCATGCTTCTTTTTCACTTCAAATAAAGAAATATGGATGTATGTTTTTTTTCTGTATGTCCAACACCATCCAATGTGGAAGGAGCTTAGCAAATATTGTATGAATTTCAACAAATATTGTATGTGTAATTTTTTCTATAGATTGCAATAAAGGTTATATACAATTTTTTGACTTTGTACTGAAATGTAACCTTAACATATCCCTCTGAACTTCCTTCCGGAGCGAGTTTTTGTCATGTTGGACTTAGAGCAATTTTTTAAGGCTCTTTTTGGCCATAAATTTGCTCCTTTTCCGGTATTTCCTCCATGTCTCGAATTTGACTTTTTAAAATTAAAGCTTAAGATTTGGTTTTGAAGTTTGAATTCAAAAGATCAATTGGATTAAATTTTAATCCAATTTACCTTTAGAATTCAAACTTCGAAACTAAATTTAAAGCTTTAATTTCGAAACTCCCATGAAATTTTATATATACAATGGAATGAATTATAAGAAAATGTGGGAAAAAAGGTGAAATAAAGGCAATTTTAGGACAAAAATTCTTGTTAAAAAACACCCTAAGTCCCACACCTGAAAACAAAAGTAGCAGTCTAGCTTCGAAAGGATTTTGATAATTACACTGGTGCATGCAAAGAATAAAAAAATTTCTTTAAAAAATACATTTATTCCACCATACTGAAATTTGATACAAAATTCACAGATACATTGTTTTGTAAAATATGATATTGAGATCTGCTCTTGTCCTTCAACCTGAAACAAATCAAACACTCCAATCAGCTATAAAATAATTATAGAACGTAACGTGTATCTCACCTCATATTTTGTGTTCTTCAAGAACGGAAACTGAAGTTTTCAAGAGGAATCCCCCCCATCTTCAGCCAAAACCACAAGTCGCCATGTTGGCTCAAGATGGGAGAGACTACTCTTTAAAACTGCAGTTTCCATTACTGAAGAACACAAATTATGAGACGAGATACAAATTGGAAACCTGAATGCCATTTTCCATAGTTCATGAATATATACATTATGCTGGTTCTTTAAATATATACCAACATCTACAGTAGATCACTGCCTAAGCGACTTTCTTAAATTTCTTTTTTTCTCTCTCCACAGAAACATGACATTTACATGGGAATAAAAAAAAGTCACTTTTAGGAAGGGACATGCCATAGCATAGTGGTTAAATCAATGCACTACAAGCCAGAAGGTCGAGTATTGGTGGCGTCAGCGTTTTTAAAACTGAACCAAACTTCTGGCAGCACTATGTCCCGGGGTCGACTCAGCCTCTAAAATATATGAGTACCAGATGCTTGTTCTGGGGGTAAAGACGGCCGTCACGCAGGACTGACAACCCAGCTGACATGAAGTGCCCATTGTCCAGAAAAGAGTGGGAGCCTTAACTTCCTACTACCCAAAGGGCCTCCTGAGGCCGTAGCATAGTGGTTAAGGCAATGCACTACAAGCCAGAAGGTCGACGGTTCGAGTTTTGGTGGCGTCAGCGTTTTTAAAACTGACCCAAACTTCTGGCAGCACTATGTCCAAGGGTCGACTCAGCCTCTAAAAGAAATGAGTACCATATGCTTGTTCTGGGGGTAAATGCGGCTGACAATCCACTTAACATGAAGTGCCGATTGTCCAGAAAAAGTGGGAGCCTTAACCTCCTACTACCCAAAGGGCGTCCTGAGGCCTGTAGTGGTATCACTTCACTCTTAGGCAATATTGTTTCTAAAGCGGCCCCTACACGGTCAATATTTACGTCATTTTTTTTTTTGCAAATGCCCAGGTTGTCTTTCGACATTCCTGGTCTTCTCACCTGGCATGGCGTATTTGTAACACTTCTGAGGTTGGGGCGCCTGGAAGGCGGGGTTACTTTGCCCCGATGATATGATGGTGGTTGATAGTGGTGCGCCAGGAGAGTCCCTAATCCTAAGCTTAATCCAAGATGAATATGAATGATAAGGATTGCGATGGCCATATGATTTCGGGGACCGTTTGGGCCTTAAAACTTTCCTGATATTTGTCTTACAGGTGAGGAAAACCCGATAAAAACCTCACCCAGAAAAACTGTCCGGACCGGGGATCGAACCCGGGCTCGCTGCGTGACAAGGCAGTACGCTACCTAGAGACCACAGTGGTGGACATATTTACGTCAGTCTACTGCACAATAATTGACATTATACAATAATATTGAGCGTCTGTAGATCACATTGAAAGATTGCGCAATATATTGAGTCAAATCAAAAACATTTGATTTTTATTGTGCAATCTAGTAAATATTGCGTCATCTGTTGGTAATATTGTGCAATACTAGTTCAGTTCTGTGTTAGCAGTGCCGGAATAAATATGTTGACTGCACAAGTATCACCCGCGATCTAATTTATTGAGCAATAATATTGCACCGTGTGGGTTGGCCTAGTAATTCTATTGTACAAAATATTGTGGAATATATTGACGTAAATATTGATCGTCTAGAGGCCGCTTTAAGCAACAAAATAATTTATACATATATAAAGGTGTTGAACATTTAGCAATTTGGCAGTATGTTTTCCTAACCAAGCATTTCAGACAAATCTCCTAACCTTAAGATTGATGTTTAAAAAAATTCAAATTTCACTAGGAAACAAACCCAGATCCACTAGTAAGAAGGCAGGCTCACTAACCATCACCTTAATCTAACATATTTACATTATTTTATATTTCACACTACACTAAATTTTCACGAACATTTTCCCTACAATTCAAAGGTTGAATCTTTTAACGGGAAGACAACTGACTACTTTAACAATAAAACATCTCCTGTGTTCACCTTCAAAGTTGTAGAGGCAAATGTTTATGGTCATTAGTTATTACAAAGAACCAGTCACTGAACTATTCTCATTTACCCAATTCACGATTGTAAAATACGGAAAACATAACATGGTAATGGATGTGATTCTATTTCTTTTGGATTGATTTTTGAAGTATTTTTTTGTCTAATGCCACCAGGTTGTCTTTTATGACATTTCTGGTTTTCTCCTCTAACATTGGCGGAATTGTAATTCATTTCTTAGGATGGGGCACCTGGAAGGCAGAGTTACGTTACCTCGATGATATGATGGGTGATAAATGATAATGAAGCGCCAGGAGAGTTTTTAATCTAAACTCCAGATCATGGACAACCACAAGAATAATTCCCTTTTAAGGAAAAATTCCAATGATGGTTTGACCGGGAATCAAACCCGGGACTTCATGAACTGTAGTCAGAAACGCTGACCACTAAGCCCATGAGGCTGGTCTATCTATTCGTATTTTAATTATTCTGGCTAGAGAATCAATTATTTGGTTAAATTATTTTGACTATTTAACTCATGCCCCAAATGGGAGTCAATGACCAATCACGTTTCAATGATTTCTGTTTTACAACCAATCAGAGTCGTGTTTCACGAAATATTTATCAGTGTTATAATTACCATATATTAAACAAAGCTCCTCCTTTTTAATATTCTGAACAGGTCTGACCGTTATTTTGCAGTGACTGAGCCTATAACAAATACGGCTACCAGATTGTATATAATAGTGCTTACATGTCAACATTTGTAGCAATTGATTATACCACCAAAAAAAGAAACCACTGTTTGACTTTCTTAAATGTATTTTTTTCCCAGGTAATATCCAGAAAAATATAATTGTAATATTTACATCATACGACATCAAAAATGAATTAATATACAGATTGATGTTTCATTTTTTCTCCACTAGAGAGCATTCTTACAATATTGCGTTCCTTTGGCAATGAATAGTATGATCTGGTTGCAGTGATAAACAAAAGAAGCAGTAGAAGCGTACCTATCGTTTCTCATTTGTTTTCAAACATCGCCGTTTGCATTAAATATATAAATATTTTGAAATAACTACAGTTAAATAATGATTTGTGAGTAAACAGCTTAATTTTATTCGTTAAATAGTCCTAACAAATGCCACTCTTGATTTCCAAATTCTCTAGATAAATTCACTCCTCACTTCGTGAGTCGTGAATTTATCGATAATTTGGAATCACTCGTGGCATTACTTATGACTATTTAACTCATGCCCCAAATGGGAGTCAATGACCAATCACGTTTCAATGATTTCTGTTTTACAACCAATCAGAGTCGTTTTCACCAAATATTTATCAGTGTTATAATTACCATATTAAAGAAAGCTCCTCCTTACAATATTGCGTTCCTTTGGCAATAAATAGTATGATCTGGTTGCAGTGATAAACAAATGAAGCAGTAGAAGCGTACCTATCGTTTCTCATTTTTTTTCAAACATCGCCAATAACTATAGTTAAATAATGATTTGTGAGTAAACAGCTTAATTTTATTCGTTAAATAGTCCTAACAAATGCCACTCTTGATTTCCAAATTCTCTAGATAAATTCACTCCTCACTTCGTGAGTCGTGAATTTATCGATAATTTGGAAATCACTCGTGGCATTACTTATGATAATTTCTTTGTAGCTGTAATTATATTGCAAGCCTAACATTTTTTTACTCTATGGCAACGGTTGTGGAACTTTAAAACAATAGCTTATAATGTTTTAAAATAATTTCGTTTTAGATACTTTATTCTTTTTAGCCCTGGGGTCGACTCAGTCTCTAACTGAAATGAGTACCTGGCGCTTGTTCTGGGGTAAAGGCGGGCGTTACGCAGGGCTGACAAGTGCCGATTGTCTAGAACAAGTGGGAGCCTTAATCTTCTACTACCCAAGGGTCTCCTATGCCTGTAGTGGGATCACTTTTCCTCTACTTTTTTTACTTTTTAACACACTATAATAGACCAGCTCATTTGGCATTACAATGCAAATGTTGACATGAAAGGACGAACAAATTTTAGAGGCCAAAGTTCTTTTATATTATATAAATGTACCACACAGGACCCATGGCTTTACCTCCTTTGTAAAGGATATCCACTATACCACCACGATCAACTTTAGCCTCAACAAGTAATTGACATTTGGTACATTCTTTTTTTCAGATCTGATATAGGCATAGTCCCGCGATGTAGCTGAGTGGTTAAGGCAAGATGCCTTGGTGCAGAGCTACGGGATTTGCGCTGGTTCGGGTCTCCATGAAGGAAAACATTTTCTCATGGAATTTCTGACAGTATGGGACCGGTGCCCATCCAGTATCGTGAAGCATTTGGGTAGCTACAATAAGTAGCTTATCCAGAAGAAAACTAGCCATAACGAGTGGGGGACCCGACATGCTGACCACATGTCACCCCTACACTGACTGGACGATGGCCTTCCTCTATGAATAACACAAGTGGATGTAAGGCCAGTATCCGGCTGGTCGGCCAAGGGCCTTCAAGGCCTGTTCGCGCCATGGAATAATGGATACAGGCATAATTAATCAGATACGAACTATTCAGTGACATGTTCTGGGTAATAATTTTTTACAATAGTTTAATATCAACCTAAGCAACATTACTGTAATAAATGTTAAACCTGATAAATTTGAATCTTACTCAATGTTAAGAATTTTCATGCTGTATCTAATCAATTTTAGCAATTTTCTGCTACCTTATATCCCCTTCCATTATTAACTACCAAAGCTAAATTTTATATCAAGTACAGCGTACTTCCTGTACAAGAAAATAGAACTGCCAACATTTTGACTATTTTAGTACCATCCTGTGAATTTATTGTTTAATATATAAGACTATAACTATTATAGTTTTCACCAAAACTTAACGTGCTTCTAAATACTAGTGAAAATAAGAAGACACTTGTCCTGAAATAAGATACCGAAATACTTGCTCCAGAGGTTTTGAATATGTCACTAAGAGCCAACATGAGGTAGAGATATGAGGCAAGGTTCTTAAGTTTTGGCAAAAATAGGCTCACATCCCTCAAAACTGATCTACAAATCATATTCCAGATAAAACCATCCTCTTTTGTATTTCTCCAAAATACCTCCATCCTCTCACAAACATTTTCCACTCTTTCGCCCTATTATGAAACTCAGAATTATCGCCAAGCAGAGAACCTTTGAATATATCCCTATCCTTATACAGTTAGACCTATCATTCACCAGGCACAAACCATTCAATAGAATTCTTAGTAATAATTTTTACAATAATTTGGTATCAATGTAGCATCATTAATGATAAATTGACAAATTTGAATATTATCCAATGTTACCAATGTGTTTGCTTGCTAATCCAGTCCATTTTATCTCTTTCCACAATTTTCTGCTAGGATATATCCTTCTATTATTACCTACCTATGTGCTAGAAGGCAACAGTTCGAGAGCGCAAGTCCCATGGGGTCAGATATTTAAACTGATCCAAACTCTCTGGCAGCTTCATGGCCCTGGGATCGTCACAGCCTCTAACAGAAATAAGTACCTGCAGACGTTTGTCTGGGGATAAAGGAGCCATCACGCAGGGTTGACAACCCAGCTGACATCAGTTGCCAATTGTCTAGAAAGGTAGGTGCCTCAACCTCCCACTATCCCAAAGGTCTCCTACGATATTTTTATTATTATCTATCAAACCAAACTTTCCTCACAGTGCTACTAGCATTTGGACTATTTCACTACTTTCATGTGATTTTTCATGTTTAATAAACACACTATACCCCAGCCACTGATTCTCCGGCCCTGACGTTTTCACGATAGTGTTGCCACCGATATGGATATTCAGTGGGAAGGGGCCGCTTTTTGTGTGCGGTTAACAAACATACAGGGTGATTACAAATGATTGGAGCGATTTCATGATTTTATGGTAGCTGTAATATTCGACATATTTTCACGAACTTTTACAGATACATAGAGCAACTTCCCAGGTTTTTTTGAGAATGTTACAGGTGCTCCTATGCTCCCCCTTGGTGATTCTGCTGCAGATATCAGTCTGTAATCAAGTTGTCCCATACTCGACGAAACATGTCCCTATTTAATTTGTCAAAGGCATTGATTATGCGAGCTCGCAGTTCTGGTAAGTCTACTGGTAAAGGAGGCACAAACACTGAATCTTTCACATACCCCCAAACAAAAAATCGCACGGCGTCAAATCGGGGGAGCGTGGAGGCCATGACAACAATTTCTGATCATTCTCTCCACTGCGACCGATCCATCGGTTTGGCAATCTCATGTTTAAAAATTCACGAACATCGTGATGGAAGTGTGGTGGAGCACCATCCTGCTGGTAGATGAAGGTCTCACTGTCGGTCGTCAGCTGCGGCATGAGCCAATTTTCCAGCATGTCCAGGTACACGTGTCCTGTAACGTTCTGCTCGCAGAAGAAAAAAGGGCCATAAACTTTGAACTGAGAAACCGCACAGAACACACTAACTTTTGGGGAGTCGCGAATGTGCTGCACAATAACGCGGGGATTTTCTGTGCCCCAGATTCGCACATTGTGTTTGTTCACTTTGGCCATTCACAAAGAATGTTGTCTTCGTCACTGAAGACAAGTTTCTCACAAAAACCATCCTCATCCATAAACTGCTGCATTGTGTACAAAATTCAACACGACTCACTTTGTCAATGGGCGTAAGGGCTTGTAGTAAATTGCAAGTGGTAAGGTTTATGCTTCAATCTTTTCCGCAAGATCTTCCAAACGGTCGGTTGTGGAATGTTCAGCTCTCTGCTCGCTTTTCGTGTTGATTTCTGTGGGCTACGTGTGAAACTCATCCGCACACTCTCAACCTTTTCTTCACTCACTGAAGGACGACCCGTTGATTTCCTTTTACAGAGGCATCCTGTAGCTTTAAATTGCGCATACCATCGCCGAATGGAGTTGGCACTCGGTGCATCTTTCTCGAACTTCGTTCTGAAGTGTCGTTGCACAGTTATCATAGATTGAGTTGAATGAAATTCAAGCACAGCATATGCTTTCTCCTCGCCTGTCGCCATCTTTGATAACTGCTGCGCTCTCTCGGTTTAAAGCTGAAACACGGCTGCGAGAGAAAAAAAAAAAAAACTTTATGAGTTTTTATACATAACTTTAAAGTTCTGTGAAGATATGTCAAATAAGATCGCTACAATAAAATCATGAAATCGCTCCAATCATTTGTAATCACCGTGTACAACTGAGAACATCTCAGCAATTTCAAACCTTACTAGCGCGCTATAGCATCGTCAAGAGCAGTGATTGGTTGTGGCAGACATCTACTCCCATTCAAGTATTTCCTTATTGGCAGTAGAGGGGCGAGTTTCTCCCTTTACTCCTCGTATAACCTAAACTTCAGAGCCGGAGATACGGTGGCTGTGGTGTACAGCTATCATCCCTTAAAACTCATCTACAAACCTATTTCTAGACCAAACTGTCATCTTTCTATTTCACAAAAATTCCTTCATTTCTTATATGAATATTTTCAATGTTTCACCCCATACCTAACCCACTGGCACTATAAAACGTGTAGGATCATGACCAGACAAAAAAAAAAAAAATCCACAAAACAAGCCTAACCAGACTTAATGCTTTCCAGTCATTACTTGTATAATTTGCTTACCTCAAATCATAGTTAATGTTATTATTCCATCTCAATTCTTGACCTACCTACTGTGCATTTTCCCCTGGTTTACCTACAATAAGGTTCCATATCCGTCTTTGCATTCCTCATTTAAACTACATGTCCACATATAGTGCATGAGAAGATATTTTCTCAATGAATTTGATTATAAAAAAGGCTGCACAAGAATGGATCGGAAAAAGAATGAAGATATAAGAACAGAGTTAAATATATATCCATTGAATGATAAAATCAAAGAATATAAAAAACTGGTTTACACATGCAGAAAGAATGAACGTAACAAGATTACCAAAAGCAGCATTTAACTAAAAACCAAGAGATTTAAGAAATGTAGGAAGGCCAGTGAAAAGATGAAGAGAACAACTGTGAGGCGGAACAGGCATTTTGCCCCATGAAGTGAAGAAGAATTTCATTAGAATATGGGACTACCCCATGCATCGTGAAGAATTTCAAGAGGTAAAAAAAAAACAGCCACGATGTAGACAAAGTCCTGTGCTACAGTCTAGCAGTTTAAGGCATGATGCCTTGGTGCAGAGCTACATGACTTTCACTAGTTCGAGTACCATGGGGAGGAAATTTTGTCAGGGAATTTCGGCCAGTATGAAACCAGTGCCCACCCAGCTTCGTAAGGAATTTGGATTGCTAAAACGAGTAGCAGCTTCCTCGGCTATAATGGCTGGGGGGAGCCAACATGTTAATCATATCACTCCAATACTGGCTAGAAAATTGTCTACTTAACACATGTTAATGTGAGACAGCAGCCAAGGGCAATGGGCCTGTCACACAGTGAAGTTATTTCTATGTTGACAAAACCAACATTGTGACCACATAAATATCATCCCTATACCTACTCTCAGGGGTCCCCATCTAGGAGATATGTGGATGGCGACCAAAAGGTGCCCAAGCTGAGCAAAACATTGCTTCCACTTTCTTGTGTTTTGCTCCTTATTTTTATCTTGAACCGATCTGGTATTTCTTCCTTTCTAGTACCAGATTTCTCGCTTTACTTTCCTATCCAGTCTCCCTGGCCTGACCTCTTGTTTTCTTCGACCCTGATGGTATTAGAGATTTCGAGGCAGAAGAGTTAATTTCTGTCTTTCCTATATCTCTTTCTTTTAACCTCGTGGACACTCACCTTGAATGCCCACATAAGCTACATGTTCAAATGCAGCCCCAATGCAACTTATAGCATAAGTATGCAATGAATACGTACATGTCATCAGCTATGGCTGGATACACGTAATGAAGTATCGTCCCTATAGCTGGTACTCAATCGTTCATCCCTGTAACTACATGTGGATTCAAGCCTGTTGTATCTAATTTTTTAATTCCACACTCTGCTTTTTTCACTGCTTCATGCTTATTTATAAATGCCTTAAAATCTAAAGTCATATCTAGAAACTTTGGTTTTATCAAATACGTTATTGGGAAAGACACTGTTGGGGAGGATAAAAGATCCTAGGAGGGGGTGATAGAGGATAACATGTACAAATAATTACAAATGATACAGGGATATTCAATAAATAATGCACATAATTTTAGTTCTCGATCAACATCAAGTAGACGACAATATCAAAGGGCAGAAGAGGGTATTTAAGACCCTATAGCAGCCGGAGGAGACAGGACACAGGCGCTACACCCAGATCAAACTGAGTGTCCGCTCGGCGGGCCGGGGGAGAATGTGTATGGGTACATAAAGGGCAGTTCTGCTCTTCCATCACCATGGATTAGATTAGTTCTCGACTGCCTTTTTTTTTGTGACGGGACTGGCACCGTCCGATGTACTGCAGCTTTTGCCCACTGGGCGATCTAGGCAGTTAAATTCCTTAGTGGCTATCAATATGGGGGTTGTGGGTCATTTAACCGTAGCCTTGGGTAGTAAGTTGGTTTCTCTTTTCAGGTCTATGTTCAGGACACTTAAGTTAGTAAGTAGTCCACCAATCCCTAACCTATGGAACACATGTTGAAGACTTTATGCATGAAGAGGAACTTAGCTGTACGGCTGACACCTGCATACCATGGTCTTGAACAGTGCTGTTCACTTTATTGGTTTGTGAAGAAGTATCATTTTATAAGACTTGGGTGAAGGATACATGAGTTTGAGGATTTCACCGAAGTGAAAGTCCTAGGTTGGGATGGTGAAGGTTGAGTAGGAACAGATTGGTTACCCTGCTATACTTTTCTTTGAAAATGAAGGTAACTTATATTCAATCCTTCCTTTATAACGTCACGAATTTTCATGGTTTTCCGACAGATGTCTGTGATGTAACTTTAGTTTTAAAATGGCGACTGCTCGTGAAACAGTACACTGCCGCTCAGAAAGATTTTGTAGTCTAGGTCGTTAAAATACACAAGTTTTAATCCCCGGTTCGTAAGAGTACGAATTGTATGTCAGCGTAATGTTTAGCTGTTACTTCAATAAAATATTCCTATTTACTAGTGTTGATGCTGTTTCTTAACTTATACCTTCTTATACACGAGGTCTAGGGTTAGATCCGCGGCGGATTTTTAATTCTTTTTATATTTATTTCTTTATTTTTACGTTTTATTTATTTATTTATTTAACGTTTATTTTTATTATTTTTGTTTTACTTTAACTTTAATTTTAATTTAACTTTTATTTTTATTTTGACTTTTGTTTTTATTCAAAGTTTTGTTTTTATTTATACTTCTATTTTTGCTTTCACTTTTATTTTTACTTTTATTTAATTATTTTTGTATTTCCTATCTGTACTTGCTTCTTTTTAACGTAAAGTACTTTGAATTGAACTTATCAGTATATTATACTTCTTTTTAGATTTGGGATGAAGATAATAAATTATCTTTTTATCGCATTTAAAAAAAGTGTATAATTATACTTACATTTAATATAAAATACATTGCATTATTAAATCAGTTAATAATGGCATACTATATGATAACTAAACACGACAAATAATCGTTTATAAAAACAGATGCTTTATTATAAACCTCAAGGCTAAAGAAATGTAGGAAGACCAACACGACGTTACACCATTGGTTATGTGAAATTGTTTATTGCCCTAAATCCTAGGACTATTATAAGGCCGGAATTGACCAATTTTAAATAAAAGTCATATTTGGAGGTAGCACACGAAATATTGTCGAAATAAATAACAAAAATTAACTGTGAAACTAATAGCTCGTCCACACACCGCCTGCCTCTATCAACACGCATTAACTGCGGCATGGAGCCCACGAGATTCTGGAAGAGTTCTTGATGCAATGCCATCTCTTCCCAGGCATCAACAACTATACAGCAAAGTTCGCCCTGGTTACGATATGGTCCTGAGCATTTGGAGCGTACAATTGCCTTCACTATCTCCCACGTGTGTTCTATCGGGTTCGTATCAGTGAAAATGGAGGGTGATTCAAGAGATGGAAATCACGTCTCCCCTGCAACCATTTTTGAATCCTAGGAGCATAGGACGGTTATCATGTTGCAACACAAACATTCCTTCTGGATAACGCTCCGAGCAGAAGGAAGTTATACGTTCTCCTAAATATGGAGTAAGGCTGCCGTGTTACCTCCGTGGATACCTTCTAGAACTCCTGCCTCATCGAACGGTATCCTCCTTCCAACATGATATGCTTATGCGACCCGACCTCATAACGATCATAATATCGGTAACCATTCAAGCTATATACATGGATAGGACCGTCATTCGTATTCCGAGTCGGTTACTTGTCAGAGGAAATTACACTGCTGTAATCGAAGACCTGTCGAGTAGAAGCCAAGACTAAACGATTCGCGATTTGATCATCATCCAACCTAACCTTCCTGGCAGCCGGTCGGGACCTTATATAATGGCTATTGTGCCGTCTCCTAGCGGTTGCTGTTTAATCTGATTGCTAGTTCAGGAGAAGTTATAAATGAATTACTTAACTTTCCTAATTAAATTCGCGTTCTCTCTCCAGAAAGACATTCGTAATTTTCCAGAAAATACGCGATTTCTTACTTCTCCGCCTAGGCGAAACCAACTGACCACCTTTTTGCTATAGACACTGGAACTAGGCATTCTCAGGGGTTATGACGAAACTAATCAATACAGACGAAGTATTCTAAATCATATCTGTTTATGAACATTCTGAGAGATGTCGCCAAATTATTTCGATAATGTTTATGTAATACTATGTACGAGAATATTATGATTTATTTACTTTCTGCAATTATGTTATATTTAAAACTGAACATATGCAGAATTTTGAAGTTTATTCACACATCTTACATTTGCCTAACATATCAGAGGCCTACTAAATTCCATATAGGAATGACATGATATGCAATAGTACTACATTTTCTCAATAAGTGGCAAACCGACCATTTGTCTGCTAGTGAATTTTTTCTGTTTCATATTTGTTATATTATGCTAAGTATAATGTATAGACAAATAGCTTTTGTAAAAAAACTAATTTTTAGATGTATAATGAGAAGTATGTTTATACACGTATGTATAATTCTTCTGTACGTGTGCTTGTTACTAAACTACTCCTAAACGACTGGACCGATTTTTATTAAATTGTTTGTTCGTGCCTGATTGGATGCATCGATGGTTTACATTCGCAATTGCACTTTCTAAAACCATTAAGTGTAGGAGTTCACCTGAAATTAAATTTGAAAAATCGCTCTAGCCGTCACATTTTTTCATGTTTCACACCGAAACTCAGTATATCATATTACAATAAACCGAGGTAAGTACTGTACAAAAATGAGCAAAATCCAACAATTATAAGTTGGTGTTTACCTAAAATCCGAAATTAAGAACTGCCTGAAGGACTGGGCCGATTTTTACGATTTTTTGTGGTGTTTGAGTATGTCCCTGGATGGTTTAGATTCACAATTGGACCCTCTAAAACCATTAAGTGTAGGAGTTCACCTGAAGTGAAAATTTAAAAATTGCTCTAGCGGTCACAATTTTCGATGTTTCACAATGAAACTTAACATATCCTATTAAATAAACCGAGGTAGGTATTATAAAAAAATAGCGAAATCCGACAATTAGAAGTGGAGGTTTACCTGTTATTCAAAACCGCCAAGTTTGGTTCGTCTCAGCGTATACCAAACAATTTAATTAACCTTTAATATGTCAATTGTGTCCACCGCTGTGGTCTCGAGGTAGCGTGCTCCCTTGTCATGCAGTGGGCCCCGGTTGAGACAGGCTCCTGGGTGAGGTTTTTTCGGGATTTTTCCTCACCTGTAAGACAAATGTCAGGAAGCTTAGGGCCCAACGGTTCCCGAAAATCATCCGGTCACCATCATCCTTATCATCATCATCCTTCACCGGTGTGGAAAGCAACGGGAAGCTACCACACCTATAATTCCCAAGTAAAGCTGCAAAGCGTAGCTTGAAAATGCTATCATTGCAGTGAAAGACCTGCCCTCGGGCAGAATTACTATGGATGGCAATTATTTAGGCGTAGCTACGCACGCCGGTATAAACAGGTGTATATATATATATATATATATATATATATATATATATATATATATGACTGCACGGGATTCGAACTGAAAACCTATGTAATGCAGTGGCATGATTCTTAGATTGTTGCATTAACCATGTTCGCTACCGTAACTCTTATAGGCCAACGAACACTTCTTACTTTCTTGTTCAAATACAAATTACGAGCAAGATTATAAACTGAGTTTTACATATCTGTGCCGAATTCATACAAATGATATATTATTCTAAGCTTCAGCATAAGCTACCGGGTCTGATCTAATATATGCAGACTGCTGAACTAAATGAGTGAATTAAAGCTACTTAAATATCGCGTAATCGTGTGAACAATGTTTTGCATGCGCAGTGCGAAAGACGCGAGGCTTGAAATATTTCAAGCGCTCATTCTTCCTGAGCGGCAGTGCACGAGTACAAAGGAGAGGACTGCGATTTAATTTCTTTCCGCGGAGAAGGAGACTATATATGGCATTCACAGATTCTTACAAAATATGTATGGGGATGAAGCAGTGAGTTGGAGTTGGGTTAACAGAGTGTCAGTGACAGAACGAGGTAAATCAAGACTGTCGTATCTCCCGCTCTCGGGAAGACCAGACGATGCTGCGACGATGGGCTTATTCGGGACGACAGTCGAATAACAACCTAACAACCTTGCTGCTCAACTAGGCATCTCAATGGATAGTACTAACACAATTATCCAACTTTTAGGCTATTCAAAGGTTTGTGCCAGATGCGTCCCTAACTGACTAACTATCTCACTGGCTTTATCGAACATGTAATTTGAGAGTCGTACAGACATAATTACTCCATTCCCTACATAATCTAATTCCTTTAAATTGTGGTTAATGTTATTCTCCCACCTCATTCTTCGTCTACCAACTGGGCGGATGAGTGATACTATAATATAATAAACTAAATCTTCCAAGTGGTACTTACGAGAATGTATTTTGGTCAGCTGGTATCAGTCGAGTTGAACCATGGAGGCCCCAATCTAAAGTCGCCATCAAGCTTCACCCTTGGAGTTTCATTGACACGTCGTGGTGGAGTGGCAGTAGGAATCTTCGGTTCCACCCTACAGTTTATTACGGCCAGTCCCGGAGCTCCAGGAATGGTCATCTACATTACTGCATCTTCATTAAAATCCCAGCAACCTGGAAACACATAAGAACTGTAAATCCAGAGGTACTGTTCACTTCATAAATATACATGTATATCAGTAACACTTTGGCACAACGTAACAGTTAGGTCAATATAGTAGGCCCTATAAGCCAAGTATATCATAGATTCGAGTTCTAAGGGAGGTAGAATTTTTAAACTGCCCTAAAAGTTTTGTAGAACCATGACCCTGGGATAACGAGTTCTGGCTGAAAAGCTTATCAGACTCTTATCTGGGAGTAAATATTGGCGTCATGCAGGGCTGACAACCAGCTGACATCTGAGTCAATTATCTAGAAAGTTAGAAGCCTTAATCTTTTACTACACCCAAGGGCCTTCTAAGGCCTACAGTGGGATTACTTTTTTTATATCATTAACACTATATTCGTCACGTTTTGTATACGCCTATGTCACCCATTGGTCACAACATCTCACCTGAGACCGATATAGACAAAATGTCTATGGGGATCGAGCAGTGGATAGGAGTAGTGACAGTCGATAGGCTAGCAGAACGAGGTAAAGAAAGACTGTGAGATCTATCGCGTTCGGGAAGGCCACGCGATGCTGTGATACCGCAGGTAGTTCAACGCTACGACAGGCTTAATGAATAACCTTGCTGCTCAACTAGGCATCTCAATGGGTAGTTCCAATACAATTATCCAACGTTTAGGCTATTGAAAGGTATGTGCCAAGTGGGTCCCTAAATACCTAACTGATGACATACTAACTTACTCACTGGCTATCAAACTCATAGGTTCATGGCCGCGTGGACATAACCTCTCCATGCATCCCAATTCTGAGCTATTTTCCAAGCATCACCTATGTAAACTACTTCCTTCAAATCATGATTAATGTTATTCTCCCACCTCATTCTTCGTCTACCAACTGGGCGGACGAGTGATACTATAATATAATAAACTAAATCTTCCAAGTGGTACTTACGAGAATGTATTTTGGTCAGCTGGTATCAGTCGAGTTGAACCATGGAGGGCACAATCTAAATTCGCCATCAAGCTGCACCCTTGGAGTTTCATTGATACATCGTGGTGGAGTGGCAGCAGGAATCTTCGGTTCCATCCTACAGTTTATTACGGTCAGTCCCGGAGCTCCAGGAATGGTCATCTACATCACTGCATCTTCATTAAAATCCCAGCAATTTGTACCTGTAAACACAAGAACTAGAACTCTAAATCCAGAGGCACTGTTCACTTCATAAATATACACGTATATAGTAACACATTGGAACTCCATTATATAGTTATAACAAGATAGTAGGCCTTACAAACCAAGAGGATAATAGATTCGAATTCCAAGGGAGCTAGAATTTTTAAACTGTCCTAAAAGTTTTATAGAACCATGGCCCTGGGATAACCAGTTCTAGCTGCAAAAGCTTATCAGGCTATCATCTGGGAGTAAATATTGGCGTCATGCAGGGCTGACATCAGTGCCGATTATCTAGAAAGGTAGGAGCCTTAACCTTCTACTACCCCAAAAAGCCTTCTAAGGTCTGCAGTGGGATTATTTTTTGTTTCATCAACATTATATTCGGCGCGGTTTATATATGGCTATGTCTCCCATTGGTCACACCATCTCAACTGAGACCGACATAGACGAAATGTCTATGAGGATCAAGCAGTGGATAGGAGTAGCGATAGTCGATAGGCTAGCAGAACAAGACTGTCAGATCACTCGCGCTCAGGAAGGCCAGACGATGTAGTGACAACGAAGACCGTTCAACGCGCCAACAGGCTTATGCGGAACGATACACTGTACAAATAAACTTAATAACTTGCTGCTCAACTAGATAGTATCAACACATTTATCCAACGTTTAGGCCATTTAAATGTTTGTGCCTAGTAGGTCCCTAAGTGCCTAACTGACGAATGGTAATTAATAAACTAAATAACTCACGGGCTCTACCGAACCCGTAGGTTCATGGCCATGCGGGCAAACTATTGATACATTCCTATTCTGAGCTAATGCTTTCCAATCATCTCCCTGTATAATCCACTTCCCTGAAATCATGGTCCCACCTCATTCATGGTCTACCAACTGGGCGTTTTCGCTCTGGTTTTCCTACAAGAAGCTTCCATGCACCTCTTTCATTCCCCATTAGTGACAGACGTCCTGCCCATCGCAGTCTACGAGACTTAACTTTTATCGTATCTGGCTTCCTATAAAGACCACGTACCTCATTGTTAAGTAATATTCTCCATTCACCTGTCCGTTCATCTCTCTTTGGTCAAAAAATGTTTCTAACAATTTTTTTCTCAAACTCTTAAGTTAATTTTTCTCCTCCCTTAAAGAGAGTTCTTGTTTCGAATTAATTTAATATAACTGGGAGAATAAGTTATATATATATATATATATATATTCTCTTTAACGTTTTTTTAAAGGATTTATAACGACAAGAATCCTTAAACTGCATAATAGTATGCATTTCCAAAATTGAGTCTATGTTTAATTTTTTTGTGCACCTCATTCCTACTTCCAAATACTTACCAGAATGTATTTCAGTTTCTGTATGGGTCTTCTAGCATCAGTCGAGTTGAACATCGAGTAACCATCAAGCTGCACCCTTGTAGTCTCAGGGACACATCGTGGTGGAGTGGCAGCATTCTTCGATTTTTGGTGCAATCACTAATGTGATTCCATCCCAAAGTTCATCATGGACAATCCCGGAGCTCCAGGAACGGACATCTGCATGTTCATTCAAATCCCAGCAATCTGTATACAATCTGAAATGTACGCATATTATATTTAAATAAAGATAAGCCTGGATGCCCTCCCAATATAGAGTCATGCGAAAGCCAAACTTGGCAAGATCCCGCGTGATCGACTATTCCGATTGAGGTTTTAAGCGGTTTCCCTCAATCCAAAAACCAAATGCTGGACTAGAACCCCAAAAAGTTCGCTTCCGACTTCACTCTGCTAATTAACTTCAAATTTGAATTCAAAATTTAAACCGGGGCTAATGTATTTTACAGGAACCCGGGGTTCTACCTATTAAGGAGGACCAAAATAGATCGCTCACCGCCAACACTTAAGTGATGGCCGCAGAGCTTTCCATCTATCTATCTAGTCATATATTCTATACCTGTAAAGACAAGAACAAATACTCTATATCCAGAGGTGCTATACTTCATAAATATACATGTATATCAATATAATTAGGACAGTACAGTAGACCCTACAAACCAAGAGGAAGACAGATTCGAGTTCGAAGGGAGCTACAATTTTTAAACTGCCCTAAACTTTTTAGTAGAACCATGGCCCTGGGATAACGGATTCCGGGATTAAATATTGGTGTCATGCGGAGCTGATAACTAGCTGATATTTCTTGCCGATTATCTATAAAGGTAGAAGCCGTAACTTCTATTTACCTTAAGAGCCTTCTAATATCTGCAGTGGGATTACTTTTTTAACATTATATTCTTCACGTTTTGGGTGGGCCTGTCTCCCATTGGGCACACCACCTCAACTCATTTTTCCTTTTTGGTTAACAACTGTTTTATTATTAATCGTATCATCCATGTTCGTAAATATAGGGCCATGGTACTCAGGGGTTGTTTTCACTAGGGGTTTCAAGTTTACACAACTACCAAGGACAGTTTGTGAATATTCTCTTGGTATAGTTTATTAAATTTATAGCTGATCCATTGGCTTTGAACTGCATTCGTAAAGTTTTGTTGTTATATGCACTCGACAAAGATTTAGATTAAGATAAACCCATATTTTAACGTATCTATGGTTTTATAAAAGAAGTCTTATATAATAGAATAAAGGATATTCAACTATATAAATTTATGGCAGTCCTTTATTAACGATATATTGATTAGGGGGCTACAATTAAGAAAAATAATTTTCCAAAATGAAATTCTTCAAGTTGGTAGCAGGCTACATATTATATTAAAAAATAAGATTGGGCTGAACTGCACTTTTATTTACGCTTGATTGTTTAGTTATATTGTTGTAAACTATAGATCTTCTTATGTATTTACTAATATTTGTTAATATTTTAAACTTTTTCAAACAATTTTTATAAGATTATTAGACAATTTTCAAGTATTTATTTAAATTCGCAAATCACAATATAACTGAACAATCAAGCGTAAGTAAAAGTGCAGTTCAGTTACACAAACTAGCATTAAATATGTTCAAATTTCTATAGAACAACAGTGCGCATGCGCCAGAGTTTAGAGCCAGCGATAACCCACAATCGAACCACATATCGATTATCATCCTCGATTACTATCGGTCGCTATGAAATTTAAATGACCAATATTTGCAATAAATCCCCAAATCTATGTTTAAAAATATAATATTAAAATTACCAAACGTTTATTAAAAATGGGTGTACATTTACTTATCACTCCCTAACGCTGATCAACCAGCGATAACCCGAAAACAGCGATAGAAAAATCATAGACTAAGTAATATACTCTGTGGAGAAAATAGCAGTTACCATCACAATATTGTCTAACAGTGTGATTTGCATATTTAAATAAATACTTGAAAATTGTCTAATAATGTTATAAAAATTGTTTGAAAAAGTTTAAAATATTAAATAATGTTAGTAAATACACAAGAATAGCTATAGTTTACAACAATATAACTGAAAAATCAAGCGCTAGTAGAAGTGCAGTTGAGCCATTAATATTTTTTAACATAGATTTGGGGATTTATTACAAAGAATGGTCATTTAAATTTCATAGCCACATGCTGCCATCTAGCATAATATGTTTGAACTTCAGTACGATATCGATGGTAATCAAGGATTATAATCGATATGTGGTTCAATGGTGGGTTATCGTTGGCTCTATAAATTCTAGCGCATGCGCACTGTCGTTATGTAAGAAAATATTTCACGTCAGTTTAAGTGCAGTTTTTCCCAAGATACTTTACAGCACTTTTTAAACGTCAATTATTTTTTGAAAAAATATATATATTTAGCAGGTTTCACAATATTTCACATCTTCCTGCGCCAAATGAATCAACTATCATTCTCATTTCACATCTTCCTGCGCCAAATGAATCTCTTCCAAATCCGAGATCAAATTTCGATCGTCCGATCTTTTTTCCTTCTTTTTGCTTGAAACATGAATCCATGTTATTTTTTATCGTTGTCCTCCTCTTCTAGTATTCCTTGGGAATCTGTCTTCTATCATTCTTTTTACATAACTTTTAATTGTTTGGTTTTTTTGTGTAATCCACAATTGAAGATTGAACATTCATATTTTATTAAATTACACGGTTTCTTATTTTATCTCTTATTAATTCCAGCTGAACGCTTCAAAAAATTCATTTCCGCATAATTTTCTACTTATTGTTCAAGATTTTAATCCCAACGTTTCTACACAGTACATCATCGTATTCATTGTATTATTTTTTAAATATATTCCGATCTTATAAAACAACACTTAATTTTGATGAAGTTACAAATTAAAACTTATGTTTAAACTTATTTTAATTTAAAAAATAACTGTAAATATAAAATTTATTTTAAAAATATTTCGAAATACTAGAAAATACTTTTTTGATTTTTAGAAAAATCTTATCACGAATATTATTTTTTTTTCAAATAATGTTTTCCCCCTCTCATATGGCAGATATGGCTACTAAAAAATCAAGATGGAAGCAGAAAATATAGGACTACTTTCATGGCGTCGTTGTGATAAATTTCAAGTCGAGACAAGCCAACCTAGATGTCATTCATTTCGAAATAATAACGAAAATTAAAATTGTAGGCATACCCCTTCAATTGCCAGGGTATTCTGCAAAATTCATTAATAAAACAATAGAATTAATAAGATCTTAAACTATACAATATTAACGTAATGGCTGCGACCAGATACAAACAGCTGTGAGGAAGTTTAACATAGATTCATGTCCCTGCTTTGCGATTAAGTTAAAGACCCTACTATTTAAAACTAAATATTATTTCACAATATGAAATTTGTCCTATTGAATAAAAGTTTAGAGCTATTACTTTCCATTAAAAATTGTTTTTATAATTACGTACCTGTACAGTTCTCGACGCGTTGCAATTTAGGTTCCCTGGTTCCGGCTAAACTGATGCACGCGCGTAGAATTCATGGATGAATCATGCTCCATGCACAATTTGTAAATGCGCAATAGAATTACATGTTGCCAACCTCTAACTGATGTTAAAAATTAATATCTCGCGAAATTTAAAAGTTATTGCAACGAAGCCTTTTACCACGGTAAATAACTTCCTATTAAATAAACTCTGATATTATTTTATTATAACTTATAACTCTTAGTATTTTATTTCAATTCTGGAAAGTTTGTAATATATGTCCATACCACATCATTATTATTCAGATTTTGTAAATGTACGTAGTCCTATTTACAGAACGCGCCCTACAAATATGTAGGGAAACTTGTTATTTTATTGTCTTTGGACATCATACGCAATTTACAATGTCAAAGTAAATTTAACATATTTGAACATCTATACGCAATTTACAATGTCAAAAAAGATGTAACTTACTTTTTTGCATAAAATAAATGCATTTTAAATAATTCGTCAGTTGAATAAAATGTATACTTCAATAATCACAAGTATATTCTACATCTAATTTTATTAAAAATCTCTGATATTAACCTGTGTGATAATGATGGCATTCTTCAGAAACTTTTATCTTATTGGATACCACGATTATCCTAACATTAATAAAGTTTCCAAAGAAGGTCATGATAAGAGCAGCGTGGCTCATTCTGAGTCGACGGCGCGGATTACGACGCCCTGCTCTGGGGAGACCACACCTAATACTCACTTTAATTCATGTCATCACGGCTAAACACCTACGCCGCTAAATATGCAGGGCTAAGACACTGAACCCCAAAGCGATAGCCACTAGCAGTTTGCTGCCAAGGAGCCACAACTGGTTCTAGTATGCAGCACAATGGGCAATGCTGGACATTGCCAACCCTTAGTTAGTTAAGGTCATGATTATTGTTACACTGTTTTACGTCACTTTTTCTTTCTCCAAATAAACTTTTTGGTTTCTTTAGCGACACGAAATCCGGTTCATCCTTCGGATTATATCAATCGGTGTCATTTGAGGAGCTTTTTCCATAAATGAAAATTACCGTTTCATTAATGTTTTCACGAAAAGAAAAAAAAATCATGATTATATCATACATTTTTATTTTCATTTGTTTGGTGTAAACATCTAACATTTCAATGAGTGAAGTTCACACTTTAAAAAAATGAATGCAAATCTGAGAAATCTATTATAATCAAGCAATAACTAAAGTTTTAAAAATGTTGGACATGTTCAGTTTTGAAAAGAAGAAATATCTTTATTTAATCTTAATCTTTTTTATCATTGTTTATAGACGCTGTAACATCCAGGATCATATCGCTTATATTTACTAATTATCAAGTTTTTAATAGTGAACATGATAAAATGGGTCCATGGTAATGAAACTCCAACCAGTATTTGCCTTGGCGACTGAGAAAAGTTAGGAAGAAATGTCAATCGAGTTGGTCGGAACATTTTTCTTAAATCTCGTAATCTTTTCACCTCCTTTAAAGTAAGAGTCCACGTTTCACGTCCATATAATATAACTGGAAGAATAACAGTTTTATATATTTTCAGTTTTTTTTAAGAAGTTGGGACGACAAGAGTCACTGTAATATATAATAGAATGCATTTGCAGAATTGAGTTTGTTTAATTTCTAGGAACACATTCCTATTTGTGATAGCCTTTATTATTCCTAACTAACTAATTCACTGCCACTATCGAATCCGTAAGTTCATGACCGCGCGGACATAAGCTCTCCATACATCCGTATCCTGAGCTAATGTTTTCCAGTCATTTCCTGTATAATCTACTTGCCTCAAATCTTGGTTGTTAATGATATTCTCCCACCTCATTCTTGGTCTACCAACTGGGCGTTTTCCTTCTGGTTTTCCTACAAGAGTCTTTCATGTACGTCTTTCGTTCCCCATTCCTGCCACAAGACCTGTCCATCGCAGTCTACGAGACTTAACTGTTCTTATTATATCTGGCTTCCTATAAAGACCACGTAGCTCATTGTTAAGTATTCTACTCCATTCACCTGTCTGTTCATCTCTCTTTGGTGTAAAAAAATTCCAAAGAACTTTATTCTCAAATACTCGTAATCTCCTTCCCTCTCTTAAATTAAGAGTCCATGTTTCGCACCCACATAATTTAACTGGGAGAATAACTGTTTTATATATTTTCAGTTTAAAATTGATGTTTACGTCCTTCCCCAATTTATTAGTATTATTCAATACAGTGATCCTTCAGTACAATTGCAGATGTTGCTGATGAAAGACTGTTTTCTGAAAGGCCTACATTTTTAATTCCATTCCATAGTGTTATGGCTGAGGGCAGGTCTTTCACTGCAATCATAGCATTTTCATTCTATGCTTTGCAACTTTACTAGGGAATTACAGGTGTGCTAGCTTCCCGTTGCTTGTTTGACGATATTTTACAGACAGGCGTTTGTCCTACATGAGGACGACTTAAACAACAGACAGGTATTTTAATATTTTATTATATGTTATTTACTTCACCGGGAATGGAACCTGGGCGACCGCAGTAGAGCATTCTAGCAACGACGCCATGGTAAAGGGTTCATGCTACTTTATTTTTAAATTTTAATTCAATCTTTTCTCTCAGAATAAAATGAATGAATTAAAAATAATGAATGGTTTGAGAGATAGTCATGATGGAGTTTTGTACAAATGAGCAAGACACAATGTAAGGGTTAACATTCTAAGGACAGTTAATTCTGCTGTGGCTTTGAACACAATTAGAAAATGATTTGATTCTCGTATAATGAAGGTAAAGTGATTCGTAATAATCGTGCACGTTGTATTAGATTTAAGAACAGCAAGTAGTTATTTTGTGTTTAATGTTATTTCGCTAAACGTGACAAAAACTCAACCAGGCACTAATGTCATTTCGTGACAATCTCACACAACTTATTAAATGTTGTACCATGTGATGGAATGCACCAACCACACATACTTACTGTAACTAACTAACTCACTGGCACAGTCGAACTCGTAAGTTCATGGCCTCGCGAACATAAGCTCTCTATACATCCCTATCCTGAGCTAATGTTTTTCAATCATCCCTGAATAATCCATTTTACTCAAATTATGGATAATATTTGATACTCTCCCACCTCATTATTGGTCTATCAACTGGGAGTTTCCAGTCTGGTTTTCCTACAAGAAGCTTCCATGCCACTTCTATGATTCTCCGTTCGTGCCACATGTCCTGCCCATCGCAATCTACGATACTTAACTGTTCTTATTATATCTGGCTTCCTATAAAGATCGTGTAGCTCACATAGCGTTCTCCATTCACCTGTCTGTTCATCCTCATTGATCCAAAATGCATCTCTATCAACACAATAGTCCACCGCTCGAGGTAGCGTGCTGCCTTGTCACGCAGTGGGCCCGGGTTCAATCCCCGGTCGGGGCAGTTTTTATCGGGGTTTTTCCTCACCTATAAGATATATGTCAGGAAAACTTTAAGGCCCAAACGGTCCCCGAAATCATATGCTCAGCATCATCATCCTTATCATTATCATCAGCATCATCCTTCATCGGTGTGGAAAGCAACGGGAAGCTACCACACCTACAATTCCCTAGTAAAGCTGCAAGCATAGCATGAAAATGCTATGATTGCAGTGAAGGACCGGCCTTCGGGCAGAATTACTATGGATGGATCAACACAACATAAGAAGGAACTCACCATTCACAACACACACACACCACATTCATACAAATATGATTGGACCGTTTGGGCCTTTAAGTTGCCTGATATTTGTCTTACCGGTGAAGAAAAACCCCGTAAAAATCCCATTATACAGGAAAATTGTCCCGACCCGATATTGAACCCAGGCCCCCTTCATACGAGGCAGCAACGCTACCCGACACTGCTGCAGTGGATATATACTACTACTACTTAAAACCGAAATATACAGTTAATCAACAACAAATTAAATTTTGGCGAATTAGGGTCTTAAAAACCCAAACCCACTTCTACTAATCTAATCTATTCTAACAACAATTTATAACATATTTTGGTAATTACAATCAGATATATAATTTTTAGATTACTAGTTTTTTACAGCCCTTCAGAACCGACTCCTCAAGACGTGATTTTTTTGTCTAATGCCATCAGGTTGCCTTTTATGACATTTCTGGCTTTCTCTCCAGGCATTGGCGAAAGTGTAATCCATTTCTTAGTTTCGGGCCCCTGAAAGGCGGAGTTACGTTACCCGATGTTATGATGGGTGGTAAATGATAATGAAGCGCCAAAGAAGTCTTTAACCTAATCTTAATCTACATTCAAGACCATGGACCACCATAGGAGTAATTCCCTTTAAGGAAAAATTCTAGGTCTAACCGGGAATCTTACCCGAGACCTCACGAACGCTGACCGCTACCCATGAGGCTGATTAAATTTAGATGTTAACTCCGGTAGCCACTGATTTTCTATGATATTACAAGTACTTAGTATTATAACCCCAACTGGATTTATTAGGCTTAAAGGACCTTCGGGACTTGGAAAATCTGGTAGCGTTTATCTAGCCGAGCGTTAGTATGAGGATGTACAGTATACATGTTTTGAAATAAACAATGGAATCTTATTTTAAACTATTTTATCACTAAATTATAAATAATTAGAAACCCTAAGTATTCTAGCCCTAAATCTAATCTAAGCCTATATTAAAAACTACAGTACTTCCTTGGGGGGTTGAGAAGAGGGAGTTGTGGAATTTATAAATCTAACCTAGACTACATGATTAAAAATGTTATATCCCTTTTTGAAAATTTAATATCAAAAATGTTAATTGTACTTGATTCATATCATAAAAGTACAGAATACATATTAAGAAAAATGGTCGCTGACTTACCCTTCAACACTTTAGCACACACACAGACAGACACGAGACCCTCACTTCTCAAGTATTATATACACAATTTGACCTCTAGTTACCCTAACTGTACTCACTAACATTCCAATGAACTAAATGAGCGATGTTTACAGTTAGCTAAGCAAAACTTTGCTCTGAACTATATCATGTCTAAACTCTATTTCAAAGACTTGCTTGAATAACTAAAATAATCTATAAAACAATTAAAAAATCTATATAAAAGACTATGTATTCACAACACTTAGGATTTTTTTTGGCCAAAAAGAGATGAACAGACAGGTGAATGAAGAAAAATACATAATAGTGAGCTATATGGTATGTATAGGGAACCAGATGTAATAAGAACAGTTAAGTCTCATAGACTGCGATGGACGGGGCATATGGCACGAATGGGGGATGAAAGATGTGCATGGAAGCTTCTTGTAGGAAAACCAGGGCGAAAACTCCCAGTTGGTAGACCAAGAATGAGGTGGGAGAATAACATTATCCATGATTTGAGGAAGTAGATTATACAGGGGATGATTGGAAAACATCAGCTCAGGATAGGGATGTACGGAGAGCTTATGTCCGCGCGGCATAACCTACGGGTTTGATAGTACCAGTGAGTTAGTTATTACAAGAGAATAATAATTAATTTTCATTAAGGAACATTCCAGATGTTAAGACGAAGACGGGGCGTGATGTATAACACCCCCTCCAAGTTGGATTGAATTTATTTATATCTTAAGACTATTAAAGCAGCCACATAGATTGCACCGCTTGCACGTATGAACACATCTTCGCCACGGACCGGTTCACGACCTCATAATTAGATGGATAAAAATAATCTTTCTTGTCCTCTCTCATTCTTTCATACACATATTTTTTTATTTCTTACAAAATCCTTTTCATTTATTTTCTTTCAAGCGTAACTCTTTTCAGAGGCCGCATCTCCCAACTTAATAAATTGTCTTATTGTCTCTTTTGTGTAAGTCTTAAGATTCAAGTAGTCCAAATCAAAAGGAAAGAACCATGGGACCATGAAGAATGGCCACTCAAATACATATACATTCTCATGATCGTATTAGATTCTTCTTATTGCGAAACAAGAAGATCCTTAGAATTTCCATGCTCTTTTGTATTCAAGCACGTTTGGTTTCAACCCATATAATTATTGTACAAAAAATTATAAAAATGTATATAGCCTATATAGTGTAAACGGTAAAAGTGTCATACAAATATTGCGATATTACATACCATGTAATTGAACAAAAACTATACTCACTTACTCACTGGCACTATCGAACCCGTAGGTTCATGGCCGCGCGGGCATAAGCTGTCCATACATCCCTATCCTGAGATAATGCTTTCCAATCATTCCCTGTATAATCTACCTCCCTCAAATCATAGTTAATGTTATTCTCCCACCACATTCTTGGTCTACCAACTGGGCGTTTTCCCTCTGGCTTTCCTACAAGAAGCTTCCATGCAAGTCTTTCATTCCCCATACGTGCAACATGCCCTGCCCATCGTAGTCTACGAGACTTAACTGTTCTTATTATATCTGGCTTCCTATAAAGATCATGTAGTTCATTGTTATGTAGTCTTCTCCAATCACCTGTCTGTTCATCTCTCTTTGGTCCAAAATTTGTCCTAAGTACTTTTTCTCAAATACTTGTAATCTCCTTTCCTCCCTTAAAGTAAGAGTCCATATTTCGCACCCATATAATATAACTGGTAGAATAATAGTTTTATATATTTTCAGTTTAACATTTTTTGAAAGGAGTTGGGACATTAAGAGTCTCTGCAATGTATAATAGCACGCATTTCCAGAATTGAGGCTATGTTTAATTTCTTTGTGCATCTCATTCCTATTTGTGATTATTGTTCCTAGGTATTTGAATTCAGCCACTTCCTCAAAATTTCCCTCATTTGTCATCAGCTGTCCATTTCCATTATATAATGTATTTCTACGTGTGACCATATATTTAGTTTTATTGAACAAAAACTATAATATACTATATTCTTCTTCTTCTACTATTTCATGAAATTAGGCCTTTTCACCTGTTTTTACATCAAGTGGGATTTAATGAATCTTCCCATCTAGAAAAAGGGCGTCCAACACGTTCTATGTCCTATTGGTTTGTACTTTAATAACAGCTGAGGGATCTATCTGTAAGGCATTCTTTTAACATGTTCATACCAGTTGTTTCTCATATTGTCAATTCTATTTGTTAAATTAAAAATGTTTAATATACTGTATTTTGTTTTTAATTATTCAGATTTTTTCTAGAAAAAAGTTTTGTTTCAGTCTGATGTTTTTGGAAAAGGGAATAGGTAGTTTCAACTAATGTTATGGTAAAACAACTGTAACTCAATAAAATTAATTTATAAAACATTAGTGGAAAGAATATCTTTCGCATCCGTGCATTATACGAATGCTGAACATTGACTCTTACTTTAAGGAAGGAGAAAATATTAAGATTATTTGAGAATAAATGTCTTAGAAAACACTTTGTACTAAAGACACATCAACAGACAGATGAATGGAGAAGACTACATGGCAGTGAGCTACATGACTTTTATAGGAAACTAGACGTATTAGGAACAGTTAAGTCTCGTAGAGTGCTATGGGCAGGACGTGTGGCACGAATGGGGAATGAAAGAAGGGGCATGGAAGCTTCTTGAAGGAAAACCAGAGGATATACTCTCAGATGGTACACCAAGAATGAGGTCGGAGAATGCCATTAACTGTGATTTGAGGTTTACAGGGGATGATTGGAAAACATTATCTCAGGATAGGGATTTATGGAGATCTTAAGATGAGTTAGAAAAATCAAGGAAACAAAATAGTAAATAATGTAGAAATAAGACTTTTAAATGATATTAGTTGCGATGTAAGTGATACAGAAAAATAAATAAATAAAATGGTCTGGCATATAGTTAGAATGGAAGACGGAAAACTTCCTCATGTAATGGTGGGATGTACAAAAGTTGGGTCAAAAACAAAAGGAAAACCAAATGAAAACTAGATAAATAGAGCAAGATGTATGGAGCTGAAAGGCCTACAAGACACAGATGCAGTAAGTAGAAAACAAGGGAGAATGGGGATAAAATAGTGGAGATTATGAATTATTTTTTAATTTGTTTGGTAGAAGTAAAACTACAATATTCTAGAAAGTCGTAAATAAATAAAAGTCATTATTATTGTAATTTAATTATTTGGAGAAAAGAAAAACAATGCCATTTGAAAGAAAAAATCACCAAAAAATCTAAATTTGTTATTAATAGGGCTAGGATTTTTATTTTCTAAAAGTTAAGATTGCAACACAGTACAATGAGAAGTTAGACTTATGACTGTCATTTGTTTTTGTTTCACACACAAATAGTTGAATAGTATAATGAGAAGTTGGACTTCTGACTGTCTTTTGTTTCGGTTTAACACACACACAGTTGAATAATATATATTATTTGTATTGCAATCTTATATTTTATTACATGAAAATCCTAGCCGTAGTTATTAATCACTTGTGTATAGAACAAGCAAATGAATTCAATGACCTTGTTATAATAAATCTCCTGTATAAACTCCAGTGATGTTGACATAAAACTGACCAACATTTACTTCATTGCAATGTATACGACACAATTTAATCAATTCTTAAATTGAGAATGTATCCTATAATATACATTTCTTTCGTTTATTTAATGTTTAAATAAAGTAATGGAAAACAAAATTACGAAAAACAAATTTCAACAATCTTTAGGTGCAAAGAAGCAAAGAATATGAAGTTTTATGGTCATTAAGCAGGTTGCAAAATAATGGAATACAAATGGAAATAACATAATTATTAAAAATGATTTAACAATATTCAATCTTACAGACAAAAAAGTCCGCCAGGAAAAAAAAATGAGCAAACAGTTAATTTTAATTTACTGTTCGATTTTCTGATTTACAGAATATAATATATATGATTAAGGAAGTTTTCTAGGGTTTTCCGCGTCATGGATTCAAGGTCGGCCTCTGGCCACTGATTCTGACGGGCATGATCCCACATGTCATTCCTTGATAATGGATGTGCGATCATACCGAACGTCGGAATCAGTGACCATAGGCCGACCTTGAATCCATGACGCGGAAAACCCAAGAAAACTTTCTTAATCATACTTATATCCGCGAAAATCTACAATATAACATATATATATATATATATAATCTCTTGATGTGGAAACTGGTCAATAAGCTACTTCCAGGAGGTTGATTATTATTATTATTATTATTATTATTATTATTATTATTATTATTACTATTACTATCATTATTTCATTATTACACAAATACTTTTTATTAAATAAATAATATTCTCCATAATTACATTATACTAAGTCAGTAGTAGTTTATTTTTCTATCTTGTACATTTTATTTTTTGTTCGTTAATTTTAAAGTAAATAAAATATATTATAAATAATGATAGTATTGTAGATATAGACAGTTATCATTTATGTTTAATATAACTAATATTTAAGTCTAATTTTGGTTGCGTGGTAGACAAGAAGACAAGACCTTAAGGCCTTAAGTCTTGCAGGTAAAATAATAATAATAATATAATAATAATAATAATAATAATAATAATAATAATAATAATATGTTATTTATATTCGGTAAACAAAGTTTGAAAGTAAAAAACACAAAATTACATCATTTTTTTTTATTCTTGATCAGCTGAGTAAATAGATCATATTTAAACGAATTAATGTAAATTAGTGGAAAATAGTAAATTGGTTGCGGGAGGAGTTGTCTGAGAATTGCTTAAAATCCTCTATATAATTAAAATCGTTTCCTGGAACAATTTAATCAACATCCGCACAGTTGTATGTCATCGACCGAAGAAGACAAAAAAAATGTTAGCACGTTATTATAATGGTACACGAGTACAAATTAAGGCGGAATTTCTAGTTTTGTTAAATGACGTAAATTGACAACTTTTTTATCTTTACTCTTGTGTGACAGTGGGTTTGTGGGAATAATTATTATCTCATGAATATTGACGTTCATTTGCATAATCATACATTTCGACAGTATACATAGGAAATACTTTACAAAGGAATGAATAATTACGAGAATGGAAAAATTTTATAAGGTTGAACGTTAAATTATAATTACATAAATTACATTGTAATGTTTTTTCCTCTGTTTGTTTCCAACTTATTCAATTTTTTTCGTATAATACAAATAGAATTTGACATGCAGAGTTGATTTCTTACTTACGTAATTATTTTTAATGTAGAACAATCTTCTTCATTTTCTAAAAGCAACGGAACCATTATTATATTCTTTCAGCTACTTTTTATATTTCTTGGTAGACCTGGCATCCTATAATTTCTGTTATATTTTTCAAAAACAATATTTCTTGGTCGTCCTATTAATTTTTTCCCCCCAAAAAATTTCCTTCAAGAATTGAAGGTCTAGTGAGAGAGCTGTGCCACTTTGAGAAGCAATGGAAATAATCTGTGCTATTTATATTAAAATTTATATTTTTACTTGTGCATAGTTTACATAACAGTAAGTTAAGAAAAAAGTTACCCCTTTATGTAAATATAAAGCGTTATCTATTTATTCCATTTCTTCCTCGTGTGGGGAGTAGGGCTCTCATAGGGAGTGTTTTAACCAAGCTAATTTAGTTTTATGCTTATTTACCCATAAATGTCAAAGAGTGAAATGGGGTAGACCAAGAATGAGGTGGGAGAATAACGCCTCAATGAGACACCTAGTCGGCAGTAAGGTATTGCTTGGATGGATAACGGTCAGTAAATTTTGTACATAGACAAGTTTGTTCAGGCTCCCAGTTCTTTTACGAGCCTGAAAATCTTCATACTCGGGACCCACGGCTTAAAGTCCCTCCCAGAGGACTTGTTTTCATCCTAAAAATCCATCAACCCGGCCGGGTTCGTACCCGCGTCCCTCGGAACTAGAGCCAAGAAAAATAACCACTCGTTCATCGAGGGCGACTAAATTTGTTTATGGAATTAAAGAGTAGCAAATACTGTATACGATAATTGATTATGAGCATATGTGTATTTTTTATTTATAATGCTGCAAGGTATTTACCCTTGCTTTCTAATTTAATGAAAGGGTATTTCATTAAACTCAAGATAATCCAACAACAGAGGACCTATATTATCAAAATATCCTGCTATCAATCATGCAGAAAAAAGTTGAAGGATAACAATTATGACATTAATTCCAATGGATTGATAATCCGTGCCCAAACAAGAACACAGCACAATGTGATACTTATTTCTCGAACAAGGTACAAGAGGGCGAAATGTTATTCACAAAACTTGGGTTGATAATAGTGAGGGCAAAAGCAAAAGATAGCTTCTTTTTTAATAGCAGATCTTGTCATTTTCATCTTGAGCAGAGGTCGTATAAAAGAGAGGATCTTGTCAAGAACTGTGGTATAGCCGGAAGACATACTGCAGCCAGAATGAAAGCAAGGGGTTGGGAGGGTGAGGCCTACCAACACGACAAAGAATAAATAAAAAGAAGCAAAGAAACGAAACTAAGATACGGCGATGAGGGGGTTGTGGGTGGTGGTGGTAGACAAAAAATGAAAATGAAATAAAGGATGAAGAGAAAGAAGGGATTCTTAGCTGCTATAAGGGATTAGAAAGACCAAAGCTCAAAGTGACCTCGCCACCACCTTCAAGCAGGGAGATGGGTCGTATTCAAACAGTTATATTATTTTCTATACACAAAACAAACAAAACACATACATTTTTTTTTCGTTGATAATTATCACTAGTTTTATAGTTATCTATAAGGAATGATAGTGAATTTTAAAACCAGCTGAGATAATCTAAAAGTATTCTATTTGTAAAATACACAGCGCCCAAGCTACATGTTTTATTTGTTATAAAAATCAAATTACCGCACTCTGATATTGTATAAATAACTAGTACACTTTTTTAAAATTAATGTCCGATTATATGCTAATATTACATGTTGTAGTTATATTTTAGTTTCTTTGTTTCTTTTTATAATTCTAAATAGACTTTTATTGTTATTATTATTATTATTATTACTGAAAAAATAAGAAATAATATCATACGAGAAAACTGAATATTAAATATTCAATAGTGCACTATATAAGATATAAGCAGGTGCGATGAATAGAAAGAAGGAAGGTTACCCAGAAAACATTGGAATGATGTCCACCTGGAAGAAGAATTAAGGAATAAGAAATATCTGGAATGAGAAGCAGAGGACAGAAAGACATGGAGTGGATGGATAGGGACGAGTGGAGAAGGAAAATAAAACTTTAGGCACAGAAAGATGTGTAAATATTGAATATCTGTATATAAATACAATATTATTATTATTATTATTATTATTATTATTATTATTATTTTTATTATTATTTTAATATTTTTGTTTCTTCCCTTTTCATCTGTATATTGTGTAATTATTATTAAGTTTCAGATAATTCATTATTGTTAATATCTGTATAATTTAACCCTGGTGAAGTGGAAGTGAAAACATTATGGTCTTAATTCCATCAGGTAAAATGTCATTATCATTCATCATCATCATCATCATCATCCAGGCATTAAGCCTGTTGGCTCGTTCCGGTTCCATGAAAGCTAGAATTGTTAAAATTGTTCAGACCATATTCTGTGTGGGCGTCCAACATTTCTCCCTCCGTGCGGTTTATAATTTAGCAATAATTTTGGAAATATTTCTTCTGGAATTTTATCAATATGTTCTTTCCATTCAATTATTATTATTATTATTATTATTATTATTATTATTATTATTATTATTATTATTATTATTACTTTCTTCCGAAAGGCCTCCTCGTTTTACAAGCACAATATGGAACATGTGAAACAGATTTATGTTAAAGTTAAGGATATATTAAACGGACTCATTTATTCATTATCACCATTTTATTATAATTCAATTAATGAAACTAAAAAAAAGTTAAACAAAACATAAAAAAGTCCTACCTGACATACCTAATAACCAAGAGCAAAATTATCTTCGCTCAATAATAATAATAATAATAATAATAATATATAATATAATCAATAATAATAATAATAATAATAATAGTAATAATAATAATAATAATAATAATAATATACTTATTATTAAAATAATAATAAAATAATAATACGAATATACTTTATTATTATTTTATTATCATTGTTATTGTTATTCTTCATCTTCTTCTTCTTCTTTTAGTATTATTCTTATTATTATTATGATTATATCATTGTTATTGTTATTCTTCATCTTCTTCTTCTTCTTTCTTCTTCTTCTTTTTTATTATTATTATTATTATTATTATTATCATTGTTATTGTTATTCATCATCCTTCTTCTTCTTCTTATTATTATTATTATTATTATTATTATTATTATTATTATTATATTATTATTATTATTATTATTATTATTATTATTATTATTATTATTATGAGTCTTCAAAGAGAAATGAAACAAAGAGATAAAACTGCATTAAGAAATCTTGTGTTTCGAGGGGAGACAGACAATTTGTAATGGAACTATGATATAATTGTGGGTGGACTATAAAAGCTTCTGCTTTGTGCAGAAGAACAAAAACTCTGGTATAGTGTTTCATAACTATGACAGAGCAGACTATGAAATGGAAATGCAGACAGCATAATAAAAAAGAATTATACTAAAACTAGAAGGGGTTTCAGTACAATACGAATGTACATTATAACTTCACTAGAAAAACCAGTTTCCTTTTTTATAAATCTTAACATTAAGAAATATGAAGTATTGCTACTCGTGCATTTCTTGGGGTTATGAGAGTGATTATAGAAATGTGAAAGGTCAGTTTATTCACATACGACTTGCTGGAACTCTCTATTTTCAATATTGTCAAAAAAAAGTTATATATTGTCTAATGTACACAAAAAAAATTGTAGAAAGACTCTATAATGAAATTATACAAGACAATGGCAGTGCCTATTATTACTTATCGATCCGAAACATGGACAGTGACAACACAACAATCAGCCAAAATACAAGCTCCTGAAATGAGATTCCTCAGACCAATAGCAGGATATCAAAGAACAGACAAAAAACATAACACAGAAATAACACAACTAAAAGTAGAGGAATTAAACACAACAATAGAGAAATACCGTACAGAACAAACTGGAAAGAACATTTGGCAAGGATGACTGACAATAGAATACCAAAAGCAGCATTCAGCTATTCACCACGAGGAAGAAGAAGTTTGGGAAGACCAAAGAAAAGATGGAAACAGCAGCAATTTGGAGCCGGAACAGGCTAGTAAATAAGCCTAAACCGTGAAGAAGAAAAAGAAGAAGAAGGTTTTAATTCTACCTAACTAGCTCACTGGTACAATGCAACTCACATGACATAGCCAAGAGGATATAAGCTCTCCATATATTGCTAATCTAAATTAATATTTTGAATCCTATTAACCATCGCAGTGTATTCACTTAACTCTTATTAATTATTATTATTATTATTATTATTATTATTATTATTATTATTATTATTATTATTATTATTATTATTATTATTATTATTATCATTATCGTTATTATTATTGCTATTATTATTGCTATTATTATTGCTATTATTATTATTATTATTATTATTATTATTATTATTATTATTATTATTATTATTATGTCTACCGCTGCGGTCTCGAGGTAGCGTACTGCCTTGTCACTCAGCGGGCCCGGGTTCGATTCCAGGTCGGAACAGGTTCCTGGGTGAGGTTTTTACGGGGTTTTTCCTCGCCTGTAAGACAAATGTCAGGAAGCTTAGGGCCCAACGGTCCCCGAAAATCATCCGGCGATCACCATCATCCTTATCATTTATCATCATCATCCTTCATCAGTGTGAAAAGCAACGGGAAGCTACACACCTATAATTCCCTAGGAAAGCTGCAAAATATATAATGAAAATGCTATGATTGCAGTGAAAGACCTGCCCTCGGGCAGAATTACTATGGATGGATGGATGGATGGATTATCATTATTATTATTATTATTATTTATCATCATCATCATCATCATTATTATTATTATAATCATTATTATCATTATTATAATCATCATCATTATTAATATTTATTATTATTATTATTATTATTATTATTATTATTATTATTATTATTATTATTATTATTATTATTATTATTATTATTCCTTCCAAGTATTAGGCCAAGGCCTGTTACGATCCTATAGAAAATTTTCCCTCCAGCGTTTCATAGGACGGCCCAGTGATCTTCGTCCTCTTGGTATATAATTATAAACAGCTTTGGGGATCCGATTTGAACTCATTCTTTCAAGATGGTGTTTCCAATTTAGTTGGTACTGTTTAATATATTCCAAAATTGGCGTAGTGTTCAATTCTTTTAAGATATCGGTGTTTCTTTTTCGATCCCATCTGGTGTAACCCGCTGTTTTGCGCATGAATCTCATTTCACAAGCCGTTATTCTGCTTTCATGTTGTCTTTTTAGTGTCCATGCTTCACTACCATAGGTCAACACTGGCCAAGCCAAAGTGTTATATAAACGTAATCTGACGTTTTTTTGTACAAAGGATGGTTTCATAACTTGATTAATAATATTATTATTATTATTATTATTATTATTTATTATTATTATTATTATTATTATTATTATTATTATTATTATTATTAGGTGATATATTAAACTTTCTAATTGGTAATTTTTGCTGCGGACACCTGGAAACGTTGTCAGCTATAAATGTATTGTTAAATCAGGCTCGAAAACTGATTCCCTAAAATATACGATTATCGAAACTTGAGCGTAGCAATGAACAAGCTACCAAAACCCTTCTGCAGTATTAATGAACATCCTAAGCGTATCTACTTGAAATTCAACTGTAAATTGTGATAGTAGAAGACGAATTTAGTCTCAATTTCCTGTGTGTTAATGAGATTGCATTGATAAGTGGCGATTACGAGAGGAAATTGTGTAGATCTCATAGCGCTCGGCCAATACGTTGGTTGCATGTAGAGTGAAAGGGAAGTGGAAGAAATATGGCACCCACAGTAATGTAATGATGACGAATAGCTTTAATTATACAAGATGCCAACGTAGAACACAGAACCCGGAAGTAGCTGTAAGGGTGGAGGCGAGGATTGGTTAAGTTACTTAGAGAGAATTTGTGACATTAAAAGAAATATAGGGGATTCTATACCATGCCACCTTATATGAATTCAATTAAAAAAACTGAAATAAAGAACACAATTTATTATTGCAGTATGAGGAATAATTACCTGCGAAAAATGTATATATATTTTTTTTTACAAAAAATGTGAGAAATGCCTAAAAATGAAGTGAGAAGTTGTGCTCAATGTAATCTAAAATCACCATATTTACATTGTAAAATATGTTATAGTTATTGCTGAGACAGTGTGACCAATCTTTCACAAAAACTTGCTAACAAACCAGTGAACGCTAAATAAATCTGGTGTACACTAATTTGCCAATTTTTTCACCCAAACTAACACCAATTGCCCACTAATGTAGATGGACTCCTGTGATAGAATTATCTTATAGCAACGTTCTGTTTAAACTCCATGGCGCGACCGGCCTAGAAGGCACTTGGCCTGCCAGCCGGCTGCTGGCTTCACATTCACATATGTTAATGACAGAGATAGACGATCATCGAGCTAGTGTAGGGATGACATGTGGTCAGCATGTCGGGTCCCCCAGCCGTTATAGCTGGTCTTCTCAACCTGGAGCCGGTACTTATTGTAAATGCCTCACAATTCTGGGTGGGCACTGGTCCAATACTGGCTGAAATTTCATGAGAAAATTTCTTCCCCCATGAGGACTCAAACTAGCGCAAATCCCGTAGCTCTGCGTCAAGTATTCTTGCCTTAACCACACGGCTACGGCGCGGGACAAAACATTCTGTTTACCGAACCATATTCCCCAGACCTCTCCGTTGATGGACCTACTAACGTGAAATGAGAGCTACAGATGGTGTGGCTCATTCCACGCCGCCGGCTTTCGGACTCTCTTCTTGTCCGGCCGCGCGGTTTACAATGCTCTGTTTTAGAGAGGAAACACCTCACTCCATCCTTATTTACATCGATACTCGACTGAACATCAAACACGCGAAAGCTAAGTGGTTACATTCCATATCGATCATCACTATGGTCGACGGGGCAATGCTGTTCATTACCAGTAGTATGTGAGGTAACATGTTGGCAATCGGTTCTAACGGGAACGTGTGTTATCATATTGATCAACATGACGCTAGCAGTCACTTGATCTCCGATCGAATATTCACAGGTGGCACGGTTGCATAGAGTATCCGAAATCCGTTATACAAACATTGACAATAAGAATTATCCTTTTATCAATAGCGCGCGCGTGTGTATGTGTGTGTATGTTCTAGTGCCATCCGCGGTGAGCGGACACATGGCGTTAATGTGGTTTAATTAAAACATTTACGTACCACTTCAGCAGACTACTGTACGTAGATGATGTTTCCTTGTTTGTGTACAAGGGGAGTATAGGATGAGGTGTATGTACATGTATAGAGTAAAGTAGGTTTTAATAGATGAAGAAAAAGAAGGGGAAACCCGATGCCTGCACTTAGCCTATCTCGTAGACTTAATTCATTCATTTTGAGAATTTTCCTCATCATTGAGGGTGTTTTCCAACCAATCTTAGTAATTAACATGAATTAAAAGTAAATAAATAAATGTAAATGACTACGGACTTACAGACAATCAGTTTGCAACAAACATTCACAAATTTCCCTTAATTAAAGTTCTCCGTCGTTCTCTGTCCTCTGTGTCTTCATCTGTTACACCATATTTCCTCATTCAATTTTGAATGTTGTTCTTCCATGTTGTTCTTGGTCTTCCTTTCCTGTTCCTTCTTTCAATTTTCCATGCATAGACGGCCTTTGGTAATCTTCCATCCTGCATTCTTCTTACGGTCCGTACCATTTCAGCCTTCTGTGTTCAATCTCATCCATTATATTTCTTTCTGTATTCATCCATTTTATAATTTCTGTATTTCTAATTTTTTCCAGTCGAGATTTTCTGGCAGCTCTTCTCTAAAAATCCATTTCAACTGAAGTTATTCTCTTGATATGTTGTTGTATCATTGTCCAAACTTCCGATCCATATAACATTATACTTTCTAATAATGGATTTATAAATTAGTAGTTTTGTTCTGTTAATGATGTTTTTTACTCCATAGTTTAACATTCCTATGGTTTCTCTTCCATTACTAATCCTTTTTGCTATTTCTTTGTTTGATGTTCCATCTTTCTCTATAATTGATCCCAAATAACAGAAACTATCGCTCTTCTTTATCTTTACCCCATCAATATATAATTCATCTGGGTCATTTGTTAAATACTCTGTTTTGTTTTTGTTGATTTTCAAACCCCATTTCTGATATGTTGTTGACAACTGATTACACATATAATTTGCATCTTCTCCTACCTGGGTTATAATTATCTGATCAACGGAAAAAAAAGTGATGCAGATATCTTCTTTCTGTTAATTCTAGTCCCATTTTTGCACACTTACGTGACCATTCTACTAAACAAATGTCTATACATATTTTAAACAGTGTTGGTGACATCGGGCATCCTTGTAACAATCCTTTACTAGTTCCAAAAGGTTCTGACTTAATAATTCTGATAATATTAGGAAAAAATATATATTATGGATTTCTCATTGTGAAGCTTCCTCTATTTTCATCCCTTATGGGACGGAATATTAGTCTCAGGATATCTATCTTCGAATAAATTTAGCTTGCTTTTTTCTATTAATTGTGTAGGCCTACCATAGTACCGTTTTATAAATGTATTATTATTATTGTTGTTATTGTTATTTTATTAGACCTTATTAATATTTTGAAGCTTGATTTATATTACATGTTTTCATATTTCCATACTACTTTTTCATAAATTAATAAAAAAAAATAGTATTCTTTCATTTCCATTTTTTTCTCTCTCTCTTTTTTTAAACCAAATTTTCGGTTAAAATTAAACTGTCTGTTTATTTTTACAAGTCCTTTAAATGCTCCCCATTACTCAGTTTTTAGTTCTCGAATTCCTTTTGGAATACACGTGTCTTTAAATAATAATAATAATAATAATAATAATAATAATAATAATAATAATAATAATAATAATAATAATAATAATAATAATAATAATAATAATAATAATAACTTGAAATATTTGCAATAACTGATAAAATAGATACATATAGACAAAAATGGAAGCAACACATAGAATGAAAGAAGATAGATATCCAAAACAAATAACAAAATACAAACCTAACGGCACCCGAGATGTGGGCAGGCCTAGAAAGAGATGGGCTGAAGTCGGAACGGGTCAACAGACCTAATCCATGAATGCAGATGATGATGATGATTATTATTATTATTCATTTTAGCAAATGGTTTTCAATTTTATGATGTCAAATTTTAGCCATATTGAGTATTTAAATATACTAAAAATCGTCTTACATTAGATTTAATCATTAATGGAATTAACTCACTGGCACTATGTAACACGTAGGTTAATGGCCGCACGGACATAAGCTCGCCATATATCCCTATCTTTAGCTAACATTTTCCAATGATCCCAATTTTTAATGTACTTCCCTGAAATCATGATTAATATTATTCTCCCACCACATTCTTGGTCTGCCAACTGAGCGTTTTACCTCTGGTTTTCCTACAAGCAGGTTCCTTGCCCCTTTTCATTCCCCATTTGTGCCATGTGTCCTACCCATCTTAGTCTATGGGACTTAACTATCCTTATTATATCTGGTGTCCTACAAATGTCATGTAGCTCACTGTTTATTTATTTATCCTGGTAGATTTCAGGCCATGTGACCTTCTTCTTCCATTTACCAAGCCAAACATATATTACATTAGATTTCAGGGATCACAATTAACTCTAGTATTAAATCTTCTCTTCTTCTACTACAAGGTTTAGGCTATGCAGCCTGTTCCGACGAAGTTAAAAGTGGAGTCCATCTTCTACGTGGTCGGCCAACATCTCTTGTTCCTCTGGGATTATACAGGAAGGTTCTTTTTGGTATTCTTTCGTTGTTTATTCTCATTAAGTGTTCTGTCCATTTCTTATTATTTTCGCTGATTTTATCTTCAATTTTATATATATATTTAATTCTTCTCTATAGTTTCATTCCTTATTCTATCCGCTCTTGTGCATCCTTTCACATCACGTAAAAATAGCATTTCCGCAGTCTGTATCCTGCTTTTATCCCTAGATTTCATTATCCAATTTTCACTTCCATACAACAACAAAGGAACAGCCATTGTTTTATATAATTTAAGTTTTAAATACTAAACGAAATATCAATAAGATTATATCTATAAGATTAAGATCGATATATAATAATGTTAATGATAATTAATAATGTTAATGATGATTAAAATTAAGACAGGAACTAATATTAAAATGTACACAAGGAAGATAAATTAAATCGTTTGGTAGACTGTCCCTATCTAATGTAGGCCTATATAAAAAAACAAACAACTGAACTCATTTGTTAATCTTCATAAAATAAGTAAAATTGTCATTAATATTTAAAAGACTACTATCAGTGAGGTATATAAGTTTGTTATTAAATAATTCTTAAATTTGTTTTAAAACGATGTTATAGTTTGACAGTCTCTGGCATAGGACGGAAAAAAATTGATGTTCCGGCAAGTGAAACTGTAAAAGAATCTATCTAATGTGAAATTATGTCAGAATACTGTAAATTAATTATGATTTATTGTTTGATCACAAGTATAATTAAAAATGCATTTCAGTATAATGAATTGAAGATCACATGCTTGGATTATAAACAATAATGTGAAATTGAAAGACTAGATTTACAGTTTACGTACTATTGGTGTTTGAAATGAACACTGGCATTTCGGAAATAAATTCGCTACTTACGCTCCATCTGGTAACTGCAACTGGAAATTAAGTCTCGAATGGAATAATGTGAAATGTACAGTACATTTCTCGAAATGCTCCTCGTACAGAGACGGATTTACTCCTACACTTAAAAACAATTATTTTAAAAAGCGCCAATAACAAGGAAATGTATTAATAATCAAGTTAGCTTAATATACTCGTAGATAATCCTAGATCTTGAGTCAATAATTACAAGTTTAGGTACCTGTGAAAGAGATGTACAAACTAAAATTGTAATGGCAAAAAATGCAATTAAGACATTGCATGGAATAATTTGGGACAAAAAATTACAAAAGAAACTAAATTTAAAATTTATAAGAGCATAGTATAGAATATTTTGTCATATGGAAGTGAAACTTGGTCTTTGACGGAATTACATAAGAATACATTTAGAACAGTTAAATTTGATTATCTTAGAAGAAGCCTTTAAAAAACAAGACAGGATAAAATAAGAAATAAATTCCTTTGGAGAGAAATGAATGTCACCGCATCTGTTGTTAAGAGGATTGAAAATCAAACGCTTAAATGTTATGGCAATGTACAAAGAATGGAAAATGAAAGATGGCCAAAAATATATACCAATGGTCACCCCTTGGAAGAAATAAACGTGGCAGACCAAGATTGAAATGGAAAACCTACGTCAGAACTATAAAAGATGATAGGAATTTGGAGGATATTAGAATGATTGAAATAAATTGAAACTGAAGACGGCAAACCTATAAGTGGGGGAAAGCCGTAGAAGAGAAGAAGATAATCATGGAGGTATTTTCATCCTAAGTGATGTATTGATTGTTTATGTTTCTGAAATATTTTATGCTGTTTCTTCTTTACAACCGTGCACTTTAATCATTTTTGTGCAATATACTCCTTCATATAATGTCACGCCCATTTTCTCTATCTACTAAGTAGAATGGATGAATATATATACAAAATTTTCAAAAATATTTTCACGAGAAAAACCCCTGTAGCTACATTCCTTCTGAATTGTCTAAAACCAGCCCACTCTATATATCACTAGCAGAGTACACTGAATATTGAATATATAAATTTAATTATGAAACTATTTTGAATGACCATTTTCTCATAGTAGCTGACGCTATGAATATCATAAATCGTGAACCTTAATTTCCTCTACTCTTCCGATGTTTGGAATACTAACAGCAAGTATAATTTAATAACCCTTTGGTATTGTTTACGTCAGAATGCGAGAGGAAATAATAGAGATTTAATCGCTTCAAGCACATGCAAACCAAATTGTAATATTAACTTCTGCCTATTACAACATATTTTGACATATTTATAGGACTACCAATATAAATTGAAACCAAATCTCCATATGAAATTTCCGCGATCGGCATTTGGTTCAGAGTAAACATTTCTGTATAACCTCTACATAAAACTGTTATTCTTCTATTTACATTATAAAAATTACAAAAATATAGTCCCTTACTTTTAAGAGAGGAGAAACATTTACGAGTATCTGAGAATAAAAATAATTAGGAAAATTTTGGACCAAAGGGAGATGAACAGACAGGCGAATGGAGAAAACTCCATAAAGTGAGTTATGTGATCTTTATAGGATACCAAATATAAGAACAGTTAATTCTCGTAGACTGCGATGGGCAGAACATCTGGCAAACCAAGAATGAGGTCACAGAGATGAATGGAGAAAACTGTAAAGCACTGAGCTTCATGATCTATATGGGAAACCAGATCTAAAAAAGAGTTTCGTTGCAAGAAAACAAATATGGTGATCGCTATAACGAAATTTCGGATTTCTGGGAAAACCCGACTTTAATGGACCGATTTCGCTGCTTTTTGAGGGATACCTTTCTAGTTTATTTCAATTGCGCACACCTAGTTTTGTTACGAAGTATGGGGCATCGAGAGGGATTTTTTTAATGTTCTCTTTCCTTAACCTCTATTCCTAGTGGTCCGATGTTGCTCATTAATAAACTCGACCAACTTTTCTACATTTTTTGACTTGGTGTCTGTAAGATGGATCGGTGAAGAATTGTAAAAAGTTTTCAAAACTCTTTTCATTAAATTATAATATAAAGTAAAGTTATCCCACTATAGGCCATAGGAGACCTAGGGGTTGTAGGAGGTTAAGGATCCCACTTTTTTTAGACAATCGGCACCTGACGTCAGCCGGGTTGTCAGCCATGCGTGACAACCGCCTTTACCCCCTCAACAAGCGTCTGGTACTCATTTCCGTTAGAGGCTGAGTCGACCCCGGGCCATGGTGCCTCCAGAAGGTTTAGATCAGTTTAAAAATCCTGACCCCACCGGCACTCGAACCCTCGACCTTCCACTACGCTACGGCGTGCCCCTAAAATTATAATATAAAATGATAATAGGTCCGTCTCCTCAACATTTGTAAACTATTAATTCTCTGTAGGCCTTTCGGGTCTATTTCCATCATCGGCAGAAGGAGCAGGACCTAGGTCTGTATCTACTGACCCTGAATTTATTACTGGTATTCTAGTGATGATTTTGGTACAGAGTATTGAATGTACTGGGTGTGTTCTCATTTAAAAACAGGTTGTTAAAATTACAATTTCTTCCAGTATGTTTATTTTTGTTGGGTTACTTTCCTTGTATAGTATTGTGAGGATGTTGTCAATATATAACATGGCATTTCCTGCCTGAGTTATACGTTTAGTATAACTTGATTTCCCTTCTGCATAATTAAAGTCTCTAAAGTGTTATTTGAATCTAATAACTCTTTTGATGCATATAACGTTAATAACTGCATTCTATCTGAATAGGGGAAAATAGTAAAGGAAGAAAAATGCTTACAAGGAATTGTGATAGATTCATTATTTTAATTCGTGCAATTGTTCCGCATGTGTTCAAGTGTATAGCTCATCTAATTACATACAAATGATATAGTTGTAATATATGACGTATATAATAGTTTATAATAGTATTTAGCTTAAAATAATAGCATGCTTCCTTTCAAATTAAATATATTATTTAAGCAATATATTATTTCCAGCAAATCTCCAGTTACAGTCAAATGACGTAAATAACGTAATCACGAAAATGTAACAAGATAATTGTTTAAAATCTGTCATTTAAAATTAAAATACTTAAGACGTTTCAGGTAACAAAACACTAAGTTTAAAATGCCCGTCGCCCAGGAACTGCGTAAACTAAGCGATTTCTTCAACAAGTCAAATTCATGATCCGATTTTACTGTTTTACGAAATATATATTCATCACCATCGTCATCATCATCAAGGATTAGACCGTAAGGTCTGTTCCGATCTCATAACAGTATTAGTCTGTCCATCTTTTGCTGGGTCTTCCTACATTTCTTCGTCTTAGTGGTTTGTAAAGAAGAATCTGTTTCAGAATTCTATTGTTATCCATTCTATTGATGTGGTCCATCCATTCATCTCTGTATTGTGCAATTCTATCTAATAGTTTCAATATATTTTCTTCACTTCGTATATTTTCATTTCGTTTTCGATCTGTTATTGTATAGGTGCCACACTCCTCAGAAAACTAATTTCTGACGTGTCATAATATATATATATATATATATATATATATATATATATTCCCTTTGTTAATTAATTCGAATGTATCCAGTTACGTTGCGAGTAAACAAACATGACGATTCCTAGAGGATTATTAAATTACGGCATTCAGATAAACTCCCACTCTTATTGGTCGAATTCCGTTCGTTTTCGAGAATAACTTTTTAGGTTTATTTCAGTACCATATACCAAGTTTTGTTTACTTAAAGGGAGGAGAAAAGATTTCGATTATTTGGGAATAAAGTTCATATAAACATTTTTGGACCAAAGAGAGGTAACAGACAGGCGAATGGAGAAAACTACATAACAGTGAACTACATTACCTATCTTTATAAGAAACCAGATATAATAAGAACAGTTACGTCTCGTAGACTATGATGGGTAGGACATGTGACATGAATGGGGAACGCAAGAGGGGCATGGAAGCTTCTTGTAGGAAAACTAGAAGGAAAACGTTCAGTTGGTAAATGTTTAACATTGAGCAATGCAAGCTTAATATGGTATAAGAAAAATACCCGGAACTCTGAGTCGGGATTCGAGGTACAGACTCAGAGTTCCGGGTTCGAATCCCGTCCAGGCATTTATTTTTCTTATCATACCATATATATATATATATAATGAATGTATGTATGTATGTCTGCTTGTCCTTTATGCATTACTATACCATTCATACGATTGTGATGGGGCTTTTTGCAAAATGTTCAGGAGTTTCCCGGGATGGTTTTAGGCTATAAGAGAGTTGTAATACTCAACCCCTTCACCCCTAAAAATTACGCTTTGTAGTGAAAAAAAAAGTGTTTTTCCGAACTTTTTTGACGCCTAAATGGCTTACGCTGCTTCAACCATAAAAATTGAATATCTAAAAAATATATACAAAAAATTTGCGACAGCATATGTCTATCTTTTACGCATAACTCATAATGGGCCTAACCATTTTTGTCTTTCATTGATGCCAAGAAGATCGGGATGACTAGATTCCCGGGTGATCGTAGCAGGGCACGGCGGGTATTCTTTTACGGATAATTCTTAATAATCATTTTTATCTTTCAGATCATTTACGCCAAGAAGATCGGGATAAGTAGATTTCCGGACAACGCCGAATAGTCAGCACGGGGTATCATCTAAAAACAATTATGATATAAATGTATAATTATTTTTCTTTTTGCTTATTCAACTAAACATAGAAACATCATCATCATCATCCATGCAAGTATTAGGCCGTGTGGCCTGTTACGGTCTTAAAGAGGAATTTTTCATCCAGCGCTTTTTTGGACGTCCCAGCGATCTTCTGCCTTGGAGGCAGTAGCGAAGTATGGCTTTTGGAATTCTATGAGACGGCATTCGTAGAAGATGGGTTTTCCAGTTGTTCTGGTAGTTTTGTATATGGTGAAGAATGGGTTCTACATCCAACTCTTCCATAATTTCCTCATTTCTTTTATGGTCCCACTTTGTGTAACCTGCTGTACGGCGCATAAATCGCATCTCAGTTGCTGTTATTCGGCTTTCATCTCTTCTTCGTATTGTCCATGCTTCACTACCATATCCTAATACTGGTCTTGCGAGAACCTTATAAAGCCGCAATCTTGTGTTCTTCTGTACTAAAGATGGTTTCATTATACTGTTAATTATCCCGTTGTTTTTGTAAAATTTGTGATTTTCTTTGATATGTCAGCTTCATCTTGAAATGTTAAATTATAACCCAAATAATTAAATTCGTTTGCTCGTTCTAAAATTTCATCATCCAAAACAATTTTGCTAGGTATAGGGTGTTTCCCACAAAAGGCCATCACTTTAGTTTTCTTTGTATTGATTTCCATATTGTACCTTTTTGCAATTATATTAAAATTGTGTATAGAATACTATAAATCTGCTTTTGTTGGAGCTATTAAAACCAAATCATCTGGAAAAAGCAAAGAATCTATTTTATGGTTTCTATTAATTTGGATAGAACCATGTCTCATCTGTCGCCAATCTCGGAGTATTCTATCCATGTATATGATAAAGAGCAAGGGCAAGAGGCCACATCCTTGTCTTATGCCCCTATTAATTTCGGTCCAAAACGTAGAAACACTTTTCGTTTATTAGTTAGTTGTTATATATATATTTAATGTTCAGATTATTGTTAGAGAAAACCGGAGATGAGGGAAGTGCAACACGAATGGAGGTGATTCTTAACGCTCGGGACAACTATGTATGTAGAATTTCAATTCAGTATTGAAATTAACCCAAACATATTTCTTTTATTTGCTTAATTTGATTAAAGTGTCTCACGGTTCTGAACACAGTATATGCCTGAAATAAGTGTATTTCTTTTCCTTTTTGTTTGTGACAAAGCTTTTCCTCTTTTTCCAATTACCGAGCAGTTGGTTACGGCCTCATTTTCTGTTCCTATTATGTGTATAATCTGTATCTTTCTTTCTTTTGTGCAGGGACTGACGGTATTGGTACTCCATTGTCATGTCTTCGCAAGTCTCTGATGCACAGCCAATGCGGAAGCGCGTAATGAACATGCGAATGACGTCTTTTATTCCTCTCATATTCCCTTTTATATTTTATTGTATTGCCAACATTCCCAGTAATTAAATCGCCGGGATTAAGACGCACAAAATATTACTAACGAGGAGAGGACACGTCCTGTGTATCAGAAATTTGAAACGAGGCTTTGTGAGATAAAAGATTCAAGACCTGCAATTTAACTCTTAAATTTGCAATGTATCTACTTATTTCACAGTAGATTCTGCCCGCTCCTGGAATTCCCTCCCTCAAGATATCAGCGGTTGCCGGACACGTGAAACTTTTAAGCCATGTTTATACAATTACTTGTTAAATAATTAATTTTTCTCTATAATATTTCTACTCGCTTACATTCGCTATCCTCCCACCATAACTTAAACACACGATCAAATGAAAATTTAACACTAGCTATTCCTCTACATCGAACATCTGTTCTTCAACCTTCCTTGTTTCAGCCACCCGACTCTGAAATTCCCTCCCCTCGTATATCAAGGACTGCCCGACTCAAAAACAGTTTAAAAAGAAACTCCCTTCACATTTCCTTAGACAATATAATATATAACCGTGTTCCGTGCATACTTTCATTATTCCTTTATATTTTAAACTATATTTACCAAGCCATTTACTTAATCTAATTATAGGTTATTATTTTTGTTGTTATTATTATTATTATTATTATTATTATTATTATTATTATTACTATTTTCTTTCTCACCCTTGTCAACTTCATATTGTGTAAACTATATATAACTTATTATGTAACATCAATAATAATTGTTATTATATGTATAATTTAACCCTGGTGAAGTGGAAGAGAAGACCTTGCGGTGTTAACTCCATCTTACTTACTTACTCACTGGCACTATCGAACCCGTAGGTTCATGGCCGCACGGACATAAGCTCTCCATACATCCCTATCCTGAGCTAATGCTTTCCAATCATTCCCTGTATGTTAACTCCATCAGGTAAAATAAATAAAAAATTAATAAATAAAAAATAAAATAACTGAATTTATCCTATGTCATTAATAGTTTTTTATTTTTCTTTCTTGTACATTTTATATTTTATTCGTTAAATATAGAGAAAATAAAAATATATTGCAAATAATAATAATAATAATAATAATAATAATAATAATAATAATAATAATAATAATAATATTATTATTATTATTATTATTATTATATATAATGTAATAATTTTGTTTATTGTAATTTATATATAATAGTAATTTTTATATTTTATCTAACCTGTTTCGCCTTATTTTTGCCAGGTAAAATAAAGCTATTATTATTATTATTATATATCCCATAAGGTATATTGGTTTAATTTATTTAATATTTCATTTAAAATTAGAAAAACGAATAAGTGTAGATATTGCTTAAATTTATATCGAATTATACTAACAGTAATAACTTACGGTTTACATAATTTTGTTTTCACTGCGGTCCGTCGCATTTCAATAACTAGCTGAAAAAATTAGTGTTTTTAAGGATTAAACTGTAAGGTATGAACTTGTCGGTAACAATAAACACTCATTTAGGAAATATTAACAATTATTTATAAGATAACTTAGTACAAAAATCCACAAGAATAAAAATATACAATACTTCGCTTTACTCTCCCTTTTATACGGAAGTGAGGTTTGGATATTAAAAAAAGAGACAGAAGCGGCGGAATCAAAGCAACAGAAATGAAATTTTTCAAAAGGACAACAGGCTTTTAGTTCGAATAAAAGAATGAAGACATTTTAGAACAATTAGAAGTAGAATCAGTAGAAGAAAAACTCAACAGATATAAATTAAACTGCCTAGACCATGTAAAAATGAATAATTCAAGAATCCCAAAAATTATGCAATATAAACCCAAAGGACATCGTCGACCAGGGAAGACCTCTTAAAGACTGCTAGATGGGGTCGAAACAGGTCTACAAAGGCCTAATTCGTGACGGATGATGATGATTATAAGATAACAACAATAAATTATTACTAAAGATGTCATTAACGAGTGAGTTTGTACAAGCGATGTCCTTTGAGACTCGCTTTCCTGAGGTTATGGTGCTAATCAATCTAATTCAGAGTTCTTTCTGGATTTTCTCAATCGTCAAGAAAAATCTTGCGTTGGAATAACATTACCAGCGTCCATTACATAATATTCACAATTTCATATTATAAACAAATAATTTTTAAAAACTATAAATAAATATGCCTAAATACACGCTACGTTACTTTAAAAGTTACAGTAATTTATAAATAAGAAAAAAACAAACTAAAGGAGCCATTGGTGTTATGATTTCCTATGTCGGAAATATGCACTTGAGCCAAAATTTGAACCCACTATCTCCAGCTTTATGCACTAGCGTTCTAACATTAAACTACTTAGGCGCAACTCTCGGATCAAGCACAAATTCTCCTATTTAATCCCATAGTCCCCGTAAGTCATGGATTCTTACTTTAACGGAGGATAGAGATAGTATGAGGATAAGACTCAAGATGTCGGCCCTGCGTGACGGAAGCCTTTACCTCCAGAACATATTACTGGTACTCATTTCCATTGGATGCTGTGTCGTCTCCAGGGATATAGTGTCGCCAGAAATTATAGACCAGTTGAAAAATCCTGACCACATCGGGACTCGAACACGCTGGATTGTTGCATATTATTGCATTAACTAACTGTGCTATGGCGTGTCCCAGTTACATAGGCTCTGTAAGAATTATTAGTAGAATAGGATTTTGTATATAGGATGTCAGAAATAGATGATTCTGGCGCAATCGTATACAGAAATAATTATTATTATTATTATTATTATTATTATTATTATTATTATTATTATTATTATTATTATTATTGGAGGATATACTTCAAGGTATAGGCTTCCAATTGCCTGTTCCGTCTTCAATTACTTTCCAGCCATCTTCTTCTAGGTCTTCCCCCTGATCTGTTTTTACTAACTTTATGGTTCAATATTTTTAGTCAATATTTTAGTTGGCACTCTTTCTAGGTGTTATTTTCACTGCTGTTTATAATATTTTAATCTACCATTCAAATTAGAAATTTCTAATTCCTCTCGTAATTCTTAATTTTTTGTGATCCAATTTTGTACATCCTTTAACTTTTAAGAATTTCATTTCTGAACCCTATACCTTTTTTTTTCTTCCACATTTCACTCCCATAGAATATGACCGACACAACCATAACTTCATATAATTTTAATTTCGTGTCTCTTCGAATTTGGATTAATTGAGGAACAAAGTAGGAAAGAATACGCAGCTAAGATTTTACTCAACGATGGCACTACCAGTGGCGATGTATGGAAGTGCGACTTGGGTCCTGAAGGAAAAAGAAAAATGTAAAATTCATGCAGCGGAAATGAGATTCCTACGGGCTGTGAAAGGTTGTACAATAGAAGAACATATTAGAAATGAGAACATTAGAGATAAACTGAAAGTACAACCACTTATTCAATAAATAGAAGAACAATTGGATAGAACATCTGCAAAGAATGACAGAGGATAGGATACCAAAGATGGCACTGGTGGTATAATCCTGGAGGACGAAGAACAGTAGGAAGACCAAGAAAGCGCTGGGCTGAACATATGTGAGATCGGGACAAGCAAAGACGTAATTAGTGAAGGATGATGATGATGATTAATTGATCAAGAGATCCTCTGAAATTTGGCTAATTTTATATCTATATCATAATTTTTATCACATCCAATATCATAACCCAGATAATTAAGTGGTTTGTTTTTGTTTTAATAGATGTTGATAATGAAGATAAACAAAGTAGCAAGTCACCAAAAGTCCAGTGTGAAGACATAAGAATGTCTTGGCTTCTAGCTAAGAATACATTATTGCATAAATGAATCCTTGTGATTTTCTCTCTCATGAATGACGTAACGTAATAAAGCGAAATGGATGAGATGCCAAAGACTAACTCAAAACTCCATGTTCCACTTAATGACATCCGTCTGTTTGCAATTATAGCCATGACTTTATGCATGATGGCCGATTCTAAAAACCCCCTTCTAACATCAATTTTGAAGGGAGAGAGAGAGAGAGAGAGAGAGCGCTGTCGTCATTAATGGTCATTAGCTGGCTTCCTTACCTTCGTGATCACGCGGCCATATTCCACTTGATATAATGGACTAGATTGCTAATTTTCAAGAATGGAGAGCGTTCATTAGATGCATTTTAATGTTTACATTTCAATGGCGCCCGGATGGTTATACAATCTCTCGACACGTTTCCGATCAATTACCTTCCTTTAATCTTCTGATATTAACCCTATCCCCTTGATTTGAAAATAGAGCTTTATTGATATACGGTTAGTAATACTCTAAGGTGTTCTTATTCTACCAGTTATATTATCTTCTTGTATCTTGTAAGCACATGTTTTCCCTTTACAGAGATTTAGGCGCTCTCCCCCTACAAGGAAGAATTTGAACCATACTAATTTAGTTACACTTGTTTTCGTATAGATGTCATTTGAGTGGTCCGTGGTCAGCGTTCCGCCTCATACTGACATCTAGGAAACTAAGGTAGTGCCAGGACGGGAAAATTCGGTAAATTTTGCTTAGAGGACTTTCATTGAGGCTTATGGATCTTTTACGAGCCTGAAAATCTTCAGATTCGGGACTTGCTCCTTCGATTTTTCCCCAGTTATACTATATGGGTGCGAAACATGGACTCTTACTTTAAGGGAGGAAAGGAGATTACAAGTATTTGAGAATAAAGTTCTTAGGAAAATGTTTGGATCAAAGAGAGATGAACAGACAGGTGAATGGAGAAGATTTCATAACAGTGAACTTCATGGTCTTTATAGGAAGCCAGATATAATAGGCCTAAGAACAGTTAAGTCTCGTAGATTGCGATTGGCAGGACATGTGGCACGAAATAGAGAATGAAAGACATGCATAGAAGCTTCTTTCAGGAAAACAAGAGGGAAAACGCTCTGTTGGTAGACCAAGAACGAGGTGGGAGAATAACATTAACCAAGATTTGAGGGAAGTAGATTATACAGGGAATGATTGGAAAACATTAGCTGAGGATAGGGATGTATGGAGAGCTTATGTCCGCACGGCCATGAATCTACGGGTTCGATAGTGCCAGTAAGTTAGTTAGTTACTTAGTTATAAGGTGTTCCTGCGAGGACGAGACTGGCCCCCGACCTTCACGCGGCAACTCTTTGCCTGAACGGCCGGCAAAATACGCTGCTACAGTGCGTTTGTTCAGTTAATGTACTTGTTAGACCAAGATTGAGGTGGGAGAATAACATTAACGATTATTTGAGGGAAGTAGATTATACAGAGGATGATAGGAAAACATTTGCTCAGGACAGGGCTGTATGGAGAGCTTATGTTCGCGCAACTTTGAACCTGCCGTTTCAATAGAGCCAGTGAGTTAGTTAATTTAGTTGAGGACGACGGCACCTGTCAAGGTAGTTATTGATTTTATTATTTTACTTTATGACTATTCACCTCTCTTTTTATTATGATTTTATTAATTTTGAATATTCTATAAGGCGAGGACCTTTGTAAACATATGTCTGAGGCGTATTTTAAATATAAGATGGCCGGAAATAATATGAAATGAAAGACTGTGGAAAAAAAACAACCAATCTCCCATATGTCTTACTTACTTACTTACTTACTTACTTACTCACTGGCACTATCGAACCCGAAGGTTCAGCCGCGCGGACATAAGTTCTCCATACATCCCTATTCTGAGCTAATGCTTTCCAATCATTTCCTGTATAATCTACTTCCCTCAAATCATAGTTAATCTTATTCTCCCACCTCATTCTTGGTCTACCAACTGGGCGTTTTCCCTCTGGCTTTCCTACAAGAAGCTTCCATGCAAGTCTTTCATTCCCCATACGTGCAACATGTCCTGCCCATCGCAGTCTACGAGACTTAACTGTTCTTATTGTATCTGGCTTCCTATAAAGACCATACAATTCATTGTTTAGTAGTCTTCTCCATTCACCTGTCTGTTCATCTCTCCTTGGTCCAAAAATGTTCCTAAGTACTTTATTCTCAAAAACCTGTAATCTCCTTTCCTCCCTTAAAGTAAGAGTCCATGTTTCGCACCCATATAATATAACTGGTAGAATAATAGTTTTATATATTTTCAGTTTAACGTTTTTTGAAAGGAGTTGGGAGTCAAGAGTCTCTGCAATGCATAATAGCACGCATTTCCAGAATTGAGTCTATGTTTAATTTCTTTGTGCATCTCATTCCTATTTATCTCCCATATGTCACCAAATAAAACAAAGAAAGTGGAATTAGCTGGGCCACACGTTGAGAAAACCAGACGGAGCCATCGAAAACATTGCGCTAGATTGGAATCCGCAAGGAGTAAGACAGAGGGGACGACCTAGGAAAACTTGGAAGCGATCAGTAAAGGAGGAAGCAAAGGAAAGAGGGAAAAGCCGGAAACAAGTGAAATGACTGGTTGGAAGCAGAGTACGCTAGAGGAACTTAACTGCGGTACTATGTTGCATTTAGGAATTACAGGAAATAAATAATAATAAAATAATATGAAGTGAGAGGTTAAGTTATGATGAATAAAATTATCTAATATATAAAAATGAATGTTTGTTTGTTCGAACTTTGTGCGCGGCCATAACCGTTCATTTGATTTTGATGGGTTTTCTTTTTGTAAAATGTTCAGGAGATACCTTAAAAATCGCCCTTTGTAATGAATAACGTGAAAAAATAATCCTTTTTTGACGCTTAAATGGCTTCGCTGCCTAAATAATAACCAAAACACAAAATTAATTTACACAGAATTGAATATCTCAAAAACCTCTACGGATAACTGACAATAACCATTTTTATGTTTCATTGATGCCAAGGAGATGGGGATAAGTAGATTCTCGGGCAAACATGTGCTGCCATACCATTCATCCGATTGTCATGGATTTTTTTGTAAAATGTTCAGGATTTTCCCGGGAAGATTGTAGGTTATAAAGGAGTTTTAATGCTCAAGCCCTTCACCCTTAAAAATCACCTTCTGCAGTGAAAAACGTGAAAAAAATGTCGCTTTTTTATAAGCTTAAATGGCTTTCGCTGTCTAAACCGTAACAAATATACAAAATTATTGTACACAGAATTGAATATCTAAAAAAACTCTACAGAAAAGTCCGCGACAGCATATGTTTATCTTTTAAAGCTAACTCAAAATAACGCATTTTGTCTTTCAGCTCATTTATGCCAAGTACATCGGGATGCGTAAAGTCCACAGACGAAGAGAATGAAAGCACGGGACGAAGAGGGGGCACGGGGAATTGCAAGCGATACAATGGCATACTACCTGAGAATAAAGGAACACTCATGACGTATGAAATACCTACTGCTTTCATTCACTTCGTCTGTGGACAGTAGATTCCCCGGCAACGCCGGATAATCAGCACGGGCTTTCTAAAAATAGTAACGATATAAATTTATATTTATTTTTCCATTGACTTATTCAACTAAATGCAAAAACACATTATTATTTATATAGGTGTAGCAGCGCACGCCGGGTATTAGCTAGTAAATTAATAAAAAATAATGCATTAAAACGATCAATTTATATTTTGCTTTGGAATGTAAGTTCATGACCTGACTGTTTAAACCATGAACTATTTGCTTGGTTTAGCGAAGCAATGAAAATCATTTGTCTTACAAATCATTACATTATATAATTACGTCATTAAATTCTATTTTTTTCGGATTCATTCATGAAGTATGCTTACCTACTGCAGCGCACGAAGTGGTTGCGCTGTCTATCAATGAATAGAAGGAGTGGATTACATCTCCCCTCTACCAGAACATTCTGCAACAAAATAAAATATTCCGTTCATTCTTCCATGAATGAAAATATTCTGACCATGAGAAAATGGCATGCATAACAAATGTGCTTATTTTCTATCAGATTTAAGAAGAAAATTGTTATAATCTGTACTTCGAGTATACTTTACATTGGATAATAAAAAATCCATTTTTTTTGTTTGCGTTACATTTAAACTTAATAGCTACCATATCCAACAAAAATATCCTATCAATCATCATCATCATCATCATTTTCTTTCGCTCCTAGCCGGAGCATAGGGCCGTAATGAAATGTCTCAATTTAGCTGTATCATCTGCCAACCTCTTCACCCCCAAACAAAGGCAGCTCCTTCACTGACCTTACCCTGCGTAGGGCCCGTAACGCGGCCAGTGGACACTTCATCTACTGGCAAACATCAAGAGATAAACAGGACTAATCAAATATTATTACTACTATATACAGAGTGTCCCATTCAAACCTCCCATATTTTAAATAATCATAACTAACAAAGTATGCGGAATTATGAAATGAGGCCGGTATTGAACGAAACAGAAACTCAAAGAATTTTCATTGCCACATACTATAATACCTCTATATGTGCACAATTTCTTCAATCTTTTCTTCTGAAATACGTGTACGAGCACCTTCTGATACTTTTTTAACGCTTCCAGTCGCCAGAAATTTTTCAAGCCATGCCTTAATGGTCTTCCCATTAGGTGCATTTCCTCCATATTCTCTCCGGTAATTTCTTGCACTGTAATTATTGACTTCGTCTCTGCATACCAGAAAACAGTTTGTGCTCGTTGCTGAGGAGTCGCCATTTTGTTTTATGTCATTATTGTCCAACATGCGACAAATGAATTAACTGCAACAATGAAAACAAACATTTTTTGAGTTTCTCTTTGTTTTAATACCAACCTCATTTCATAATTCCGCATACTTTGTGAGTTATTATTACGCCCTCTTTATCCTCTGAAGATTTGATTGGACGTATAACTTACATAGAGAATGTATAACAGAAAAAAAAGCTAGTGTACATATGTATATATCAACTGTTGAAATGTAATCAGTATGGGTGTCCACAATAGTATTAAACAAGTGAAATGGGCCGGCAGACTTACAAAAAAAAACAGGAGGATGACTTAACCTATAATTTAGATAAATATTCATAGGATGCTAATGATGGCAAGAGGGGAGGTGCAAAGGTGATGGATCGTGGTTTGTGTACCTCTAAGTATTTACACAAGAACACGTTTCTGACTCTAGTGTGAACGAAGCTTTTTTTCTGTGCAACAATGAGATAACTGCAACAGAATAATTGTATTTTTGCAAAAAATAATTTCTCGTATATTGATACGGCGGACCGCACTGAAAACGAAATCATGCATAACTGTTATTATTATGTATATTGCGCATTTCCAAACACATTTCAGCAATTTCTTATCATTAGCTTTCTTCTGTTTTATTAAAACTAATAGATAAATTAAAACAATTTATGAATACATTACGAATTTAGAGGGTTAAGAAAAGAGGATGATATGAAGCAGAGAATATGGATGTATGGAGAAGTAAAATTTACAATAGGATGTAGGGAAACTGCTACATTGTAGAGAAATTTGTAATTAAAAATTTATTATTATTATTATTATTATTATTATTCCTTGGAATCAGCCAACTATGGAATATGTTATCTCAACTGTTTTGCTTTAGTATGCCTACTTTGCAATATTCTCTAATTCGTGCTTTTTTATTTCCTCAGCCCCCACTTCTGCAATTTCATTCGAGGTTTGTCCTGGAATTTCCGATATGCTGTTTCTTCATAAAGGATTCTTGCTCTTTAATGTCTTCCTTTGTTATCGTACTCATTGAATGTCTCTTTCCGCCTCTGTGACCTATGCTCCTTGCATCTTTTTATTCCTGAAGTAAGATAGAATCGGTTACTTAAAATGTTCTTGATCATTGAGACATACAATACCATTTATCTACATACGAGTTGATTTCGGAGTTATAATATATATATATATTTTTTTTACATTTATGAATTTCTTTAATAAGACCCACATTTTTTCACTATATATTTTTTTACTATATATATATATATATATATATATATATATATATATATATAGACTTTTAAATTTCTATTCTGCTTAGAGTTCTAAAAAATATATAATTTTGGTTTACATGACCAATAACCTTAATTAATTCTATTTAAAATCTATATTTCATCATCATTAGCGGAACAACACTGGATGGGTAAAGGCTACCTTCAGATTTTTTCTCCAGGCTTATTTATCTCTGGCAACCGTTCACCAATTCTTGAGTTTTAAAGATTTGACATCCTGTAGTACTCCATCCATCCATTTCAAATTCGGTCTTTCAGTCCTCCGTCTTCCTTCTGCTTTACCATCTATAATTCTTGTAACTACTTCATTTTTTGTCATCCTCTGCGTATGTCCTACCCATCTTGTCTGTTTAGTTTAATATCTGTAACGATATCTGATGATTTAAATAATTCATATAATTTCCTGTTATATCTAATTCGCCACTCTGTTATGTCATTTATGTGTGTAATGTGGTATCGACCTTTTCAGGTCATGACCCTGTATTTTTGTGCTTGTAAGTGCATGTGTTTGTATTTTAAATTTTACTAAATAAAGTATTCCTCTCTTTAGTTTCCTTGTTCAAATTTTGCATTTTTTGTTTTATCTGTCGAGAAATTTTCTGGACTGACGAGGAAGAAATTTCATTTTCTCGGTCTTAAAATCCTTGTGTGTGAATGTAGTATTAATGTGTAATAAGCATCGGTGTTCTATATTGTACTCCACTCTTCTTAATAGGTCCATATATTCTGAGTATCTTACTTTCAAAAACAGCCAATCGAGATTTATCTTGTTCACTCAGAACCCAGGTTTCACTGCCTTAAATTAAGATTGGTTATATATTTCATAGGCTTAGATAATTTAATCGTAAGTAAAAGTAAAGTGATCCCACAACAGGCCCGGAGGCCCTTGGGGTAGTAGCAGGTTAAGGCTCCCACTTTTTTTTAGACAATCGGCACTTGATATCAGCCGGGTTGTCAGCCCTGCTTGACGGCCGCCTTTGTGATGGATGATAATATATTTTTATGTATTTTCTCAATTCATACATTTAATTATTTCTTGCATTTCCTATGTGTTACTTGAATATCTTATGTATTTGAAATGTAATTATAATATTATTTATTTGTTTTGGTTGTTTTATGTTATTGCAAGATGTATATATGTCGATACGAACTGTCACATACGGCTTATTGCACTAGGTACGTAATCCATTAGTAAATAACTCGGTATTGCAATGGTAAAGTGATACCAGTTCTACTCTAAGCCATAGGAGGTTAAGGCTTCCACTTTTTCTAGTCAATCGACACAAGCTGTCAGCCGGGTTGTCGGTAACTGTGTGACGGCCGCCTTTACTCCCAGGACATCTGGAATTTATTTCCATTAGAGGCTGAGTCGACTCAAGGGCCATGGTGCCACCAGAATGTTTGGGCCAGTTTAAAAATCTTGATACCACCAGGACTTGAACCCTCGATCTTCCTGTTTGCATCGTATTGATTTAAACCAACTACGCTACGGCGTGCCCAACTCTGTATTGTACTATGTTTTTTTTTAGTCTGATAAACTTCTATTACTACTACAGACTGCGGAAATGCTATTTTTATGTAATTGAAAGGATGCACAAGAGCGGATAGAATAAGGAATGAAACTATACGAGAAGAATTAAATATATATAAAATTGAAGATAAAATCAGCGAAAATAATAAGAAATAGACAGAACACTTAATGAGAATGAACAACGAAAGAATACCAAAACGATCCTTCCTGTATAATCCCAGAGGAACAAGAGATGTTGGCCGACCACGTAGAAGATGGACTCCACTTTTAACTTCGCCGGAACAGGCTGCATAGCTGAAACCTTGTAGTAGAAGGAGAAGAAGACTACTATTTTTTTAAATTGAATATATATGCCAAGTATGGTTCGAAAACAAAAACAAAAATTGCGGCCGAATGAGCGTTAACACGAATACATACATCATTTTCGGTGTCTAATAAAACACAAATATAATTAACTTCATTACAGCACAAAGATTAGACTGGATTGGACACATATATAGAATGAACGATGAAAGGATGGTTAAAGAGATCTGGCATCAATTCCTAAATATATTGGACGAACCAAGAAATATGGGAAGATGATGTTGTAAATAATATAAAATTGACGAAGATAAAAAATTAGAACAAATGTGTCCAGAATAGAAAAGTGTGGAAAGAACTTGTTGAGAAGGCCAAAAAATACTCCAATTGAAGCCGTAGCGCCTTATTAAGAAGAAGAAGAAGAAGAAGAAGAAGAAGAAGACTAAATGGAATCGATGAGGAATGTTAAAAAATAAAATGTCAGAAATATTTCCATGCCAGTGAAAATTGGACTCTTAACCGTTCAGACAGAAGAAAAATAGAAACTGCAGAAATGAAGTTCTTGCGTTCAGTAGCAGGTGTCATAATTTTGGACAGCAAAAGATATGAAGATATTAGAAAATATTTAAATATTTTTAATTTAACAAATATAATTGACTCTGCCAGTAAAATAAAGCTATTATTATTAATATGAGAAACAACTGGAATGAACATGTTAAAAGTATGCCTACAGATAGAATCCCCCAGATGTTATTAAAGTACAAAGCCAATAGGACATAGAAGTGTTGGACGCCCATTTACTAGATGGGAAGAATCATTAAATCCCACTTGATGTGAAAACAGATCAAGAGACCTAATTTCATGAAGTAGAAGAATAAGAAGAAGAAGATATTTCCACGAAAACAACCTCAACAGCTACAATTCCTTCGAAATTCGGTAAAAGATGTTTCCCTTCTTTATTCACAGGCAGATCGTTAATGGTGTGTCATTAATTTAATTAATTTTCCATTTCTCACATGTTTTGTCCAATTTCCTATTCACAGTTAGCTATCATTTATGTAAGTGCAATTATACAAAGTCAATTATTCAGCCCCCGTGACCTACTTTGATTAATTGTATAGCCACTTGGAAAATTAATGAGTCTCTCTAATTTGAGAGTAACATTAGCTGATTATTATCCCTTTGAAACTGGCAGTAATTGTTAAACTAGGATAGTCTATATTGGAATTGCTGATTGCACCTCGTGGCTATAATTCCTTACATCAACAGAAAATTACTTCACATGTACAGACATGTGTAAAGACAGAGAACGCAACTGTATGTGAAGTGATTTCCTCTACATCATCAAAGTTTCTAACATTACGATGATTGGAGCTAAAAACGGGAAGATAATTGCACCACTGCAGCCAATTTAACATCAACATTATCATTATCATCAACAACAAGAAAAATAGATCTATTAGGGCATTCGAAAAGTAATAACACTGTTATAACATCATTATGAATCTAATTTATATGACGCACTTCATCTGCAGCACCATTTCTGGATGTATCTCTCATCTGATCTATCTAAGTTTTGCGGATATCAACTCTTGGTTGAAATCAAATGCCTGGTATAAGTCTTGATCTTTGAGAAGAAAAAAGTTATATTCGCAAGGATTTCTGTCTAGTGAATTTCATGGATGTTCGAGTATTTCCCAATTCCATCTTCTAAGACCAAGAATGAGGTGGGAGAACAACATTAACTATGATTTGAGGGAAGTAGATTATACAGGGAATGATTGGAAAGCATTAGCTCAGGATAGGGATGTATGGAGAGCTTATGTCCGCGCGGCCATGAACCTACGGGTTCGATAATGCCAGTGAGTAAGTAAGTAAGTAAGTAAACAAATTCTCTACTGACCATCTTTTTAGGACGGTATTACTTGCTAAATGTGAGAAGCAGTGAATACATTAAAACACATTGCTATTGCGAGACTTTGAATATTACAGATTTATATAAAAAGATGAATCAACAATGTACTACAAGATTACTATGGTCGCCACTAGGATCGCTCATTTACAAGTGTTGCTATTACTTATCGAATGCCCTAGTAATTATAACTTGTGGATAATGAAATGGATGATTTGCTGATCAGTAAAGGGTCACAATTCCTTCATCAGTTCCCTTCACAATCTGATACACGACTAATATGATACGCTACTGAGTTAGAAAAACATTCTATCATGACCTAAATAATCAAATTAATGACAAATTTTGGAAAGAAGCTCTGTAAAACATTCTGTTGAAATATTCCAGAAAAGTAGCGTTGCATTACACCAGTGCGCACTGTAAATGAGCACGATTGTATATAACTTGGCAGCGAACAAAATACAGTACTGAAAGATTCTTACCTTGACTGTATATCTCTCACTAGCCAGACCGATGTTCTCCTTTATCCTCATTTTTTCTACCAATCAACGTCAATACCCTTATCACTTGCACTGGAAATGGTATAACCAGGAAAACACACCACGCTATAACCAAAACCAACTATGCTGATGTAATTGAACGCCTCCAAAAATTACAAGTACACCGGGAGGTCGAGGGCTCGAATCCCGGTGAGGTCAGGATTTTAAACTGACCCAAACCTTCTGGCGGCACTATGACCCTGGGTCAACTCAGCCTCTAACGGAAATGAGTACAGACGCAAGTTCTGGGGTAAAGACGGCCGTCACGCAGGGCTGGCAACCTGGCAGACATCAAGTGAAGATTGTTCAGAAAAAGTGGAGGCCTTAACCTCCTACTACCCCAAGGGCCTCCTGAGGACTGCAGTGGGATCACTTTACCTTTGTAACATATTACGGGAAATCGCAATGAAAGATTGATGGAAGGGGAACATTGCGCCATATAATTCTAACGCTTGCGGAGCACAACTGCATTTTGTTCGCTGCCGAGCTATAGATAGCCAACTTCATCACTTAGATCTTTACCATGTATTCTACTGTACGATGCCTTGGATGTAATCGCTGTCGGCAAGCACTGATAATCGGTCGGTATATATATATATGTCCACCGCTATGGTCTCGAGATAGCGTGCTGCCTTGTCACGCAGCGGGCGCGGGTTCGATTCCCGGTCGGGACAGGCTCCTGGGTGAGGTTTTTTCGGGTTTTTTCCTCACCTGTAAGACAAATGTCAGGAAGCGTAGGACCCAACGGTCCCCGAAAATCATCCGGCCATCACCATCATCCTTATCATTATCATCATCATCCTTCACCGGTATGGAGAGCAACGGGAAGCTACCACACCTGTAATTTCCTAGTAAATCTGCAAAACATAGCATGAAAATGCTATGATTGCAGTGAAGGACCTGCCCTCGGGCAGAATTACTATGGATGGATATATATATATATATATATATATATATATATGTGTGTGTGTGTGTGTGTGTGTGTGTGTGTGTGTGTGTTAGAATTAAATTTTTTAACATTGAGCAATGCAAACTTCATATGATATGAATAATAAATAAAAATTTGCAACTATTTTTCTTATCATGTCATATATGTGTGTGTGTGTGTCTATGTATACTTGTCATAAATAAGGTAAAATGGTCTAACTACAGGCGTTAGGAGGTCCTTGGGATTTAGGAGGTTAAGGCTCCCACATCTGTGGTCGCCAGAGGGTTTGGGTCTGTTTAATAATATTGATTCCACCGGAACTTGAATCCTCGACCTCCCGGCTTGTAGCGAAAATTCCTGCTGTTAAATATGACGAATAAAATGAAAAAAATATTGGTTTGAGGGATAAATACATCTGATACATAATCCACTGTTTCGTAAAACAAATAAATGTGTATGAATTGTGTTTGTCCGTTCATTACGTGAACGGTGTATTGTGCGTGTTCATGAGACACTACCAGGAAATGATAATGATTCTTTGCGTTCCACCTGAAGGACTAACAGTCTTTACTTCCTCATCACCGCAGCTCTCTTGTCAATCAACGACAAAATTCTTTTTAACAGACAAAATATTCCATTCTATCAACGACATGCAACAAGTACAATGTAAAAAATAAGGAACATCACGTAATTATAGCTCGCGCACTCTAAACTGACGTCATTGTTGTACTTTGGAAACAAGGGTGAATTGGTACTATTAACTGACTTTGGCCGTTTGAGATGGAATGTACATGTTGATAGAATGTCAAATAATATAATCATATATAAAACATTAAAGAACAAAAGAACAGGAGAAACTAGATTGAAGTTTTATAAAACATTGGCAGTTCCTACATTACCTTATGGGAGTGAAACTTGCGTAATGACCAAAAAATTACAAAGTAGAATATAAAGCGTAGAAATGAACTTCCTTAGAAGAACAAAAGGCTGCGCAAGATTGGATCGGATAAAGAATAAAGATATAAGAACAGAGTTAAATATATATCCACTGAATGATAAAATCAAATAATATAGAGATAAATGGTTTAGACATGTAGAAAGAATGAATGTAATAAGATTACGAAAAACAGCATTTAACTACAAGCCAAGAGGTTCAAGGAATATAGGAAGGCAGTGAAAAGATGGATAGAACAACTGTGAGGCGGAACAGGCAATTTGCCTAGCCCGTGAAGTGAAGAAGAGGAAGAGGAAGAAGAAAAGAAAAAGAAGAAGAAGCCAAATTATAGAAAGGTGAAACAAATCTTCTGTTCACTACCTCAAGCAATCAAACTGAGAAGAAGACCTAAGAATAGATTGCGTAATTGTTAGCGCCAAGGTCTTAAAAAAGTCGAATAAAGCACTAGGAAAGACTTTCTATGGAGAAGGATGTCTGGAGGAGACTCATTGAGGAAGCTAAGTTCCTTATTGGGCTGTAGTTTCATTTAAGAAGAAGAACTGACATAAAATGATCGACTTACATGTTACTACCTATTCAACTAAGCAGCGTATGCCGGGCATTGGAACTCAATATTGCAAAATCCAAGCTAATCCTTTTTACCAAATTTTTCCAAACGCCACCAGTTCAACTAACAATTGGTGCACAAATTCTCCGCTCCGGTTCTGGTTTGTTGACGGTGACTTGCACCGTCCGGTGTGCTGCATACTGTTACCCAAGATGTATAACTTGGCAGCAAATTCCTTTGTGGCTATCAAGTAGGGGTTGTGGATTATATAACCTCAGCCTTTGGTGACAATATGTTTTACCTAACAGGTTTAGGTTAGAATAATAGTGGAAACTACTACACTAGAAAAGGGCGTCATAAACTACGCCGCCGGCAAGCAGAGAGTCCGAAAACCGGACGGTGTAGAGTGAGCCACACTCTTCCAGGCGAGTAAACCTCGCAACTATTATGTAGATAATCTCTCCTTTAGTGGTTAATCTGCGAAACACAGGTTTACCAGTCGGTTCATGAAGAGAAAACGCTCCATGTGACTAGACAGTTCAGCCAATAAGGGCTGAATATCCCGAAGTATTTCTTCTCCACGCACACTTAAATTACCTATTGGCAATTGTTGGCCCTTTGCTTTAGCGGTGCTATTCTCTTTTAATGTTCTGGAAATAGTGCCAGTCTGTAGATGAGCCTACAGTTAAATACCTTAGTCTGCATCTGGACTCTTAATTAACGTTCAAACATTATATAAACGATGTACAACAAAAATCAAACGCAGCAATAGCTATATTATATCCATTCTTCAGGTCCACATCACTACCGCGGAGGATTAAGATTACATTATATGTAACTGTAATCCGGAGCATGCTACACTATGGCTGCGAGGCTTTGAGTATCCTTGCTAAAAACATAAAAAGAAAATTCAATTAATTCAGAATCGATGCCTCAAATTTATATTTTCGGCTCCTATGTACACAAGGATAGCAGAGCTACATGATGCAGCTGAATTGCCCTATCTTGATGCTATAGTGAAAGATCAAGTTACCAAAATGCATCATAATATTTTGGAACATGATAACCCAATAGTACGCATGATAGGACAATTACCGCAATGGCGTACAGTCCACAGAAACATGTTCACCCTAGAACAACCTCCATAAGGACAGAAAGTGGTGAAAATATAAGCACGTGACGCTGAAACACCATCACAGCGCATGTCCACAAATCCGTAACCATATCCAGCACCAAATTCCTAAAAAAAATGCCGTTTAGGCCAAGGTTACACTAAGAAAGCCACTTACTGATAGCCATTAGTAATTTAGTTGTCCAGGGATGAAAAACTTTCCCAGCAAACAGCATACTGGACGGCACAAATGCTGTCAAAAAAACGGACGGACGGACGCCGAGCATTAGATAGTAAATTTATAAAAATCAATACTTGTAAGATTAAGTCTTCTCAACATTTTAAAACTTTTAAATATTTCATATTGTGACGAATATCTGAACGGAATTTTATCATGAATTTTACTGATGTACACATCTTTTAGGCATGCGGATGCAGAGATCAGTTATATGACTAATTAAACAATATGACATTGTTTATGTTGGAGTAGTTAGAGTTTAAAATCTACATTATGCAAATGACATAGTATAGTGGTATTTGCTGACACAGTTCCTGTCACTCTGGCCATGTTCATTAGCGGAGTGGCTTGGTTGTGTCTATAGAAACAGGCTTGCTAATGACTACACACTCTTTATTTATTCAAGCATCCGTCCTTCTCCTTAGTAAATGAGAAAATCTCCTCCGACTTCATGTAAGGATCATCTACTGTGGGAAAATACACACACCACAACCTATGTTATGACTGAAGAGTACATTCTGTGCAGTTTAAACTCTCGTCTCTGTGATTACATAATAATAATAATAATAATAATAATAATAATAATAATAATAATAATAATAATAATAATAATAATAATAAATATATTTCATGCAATAAACAAGCACCAAAATACCTGGAAACCAAATATGGAAAAATTAAACGAGTCGCATTATTTAAAAAATCTTGGTGAAATAATTCAGGAAAATGGAATTGAAACTAAAGTCAATAAAAGTAGATGCCAAAAAATGGAAACAGCATTTCGGCTTACTCACAACACTTATAATAAAAAATGCATATCTTTACATACAAAATTACGACACTACAACACTGTAATTAAACCAGAATGCCTCTATGGAGCAGAAACATTAATTTTGAACAGAAAAAAGATATCGAAAATATAAGATTTAAGATTTAAGATTTATTTAGCCTGGTGGAGTTAAGGCCATGTGGCCTTCTCTTCCACTCACCAGGACAAACATATATTACATAAGAATATAACATGTTAATTAACTCTAATATAAACACTAAGTAAAAATTTGATCAAAAGATAATATCTAATATACATATTACGATCTATAATACAACCAGTTAATATTAGTTAAAATTAAGACTAAAACTAATAATAAAATGTATACAAGCAAGACATATTAAATTGTCCCTGTCTAGTGTATATAAAAAAACAGGAAAATAATGAGATATAGAAAACTAATTTTACGATTATACAATATTTAAAACAAAACAAATAAAAATATTTGTTATTCTTAATATTATTTACATAAATAATTAAATATATTAATATTGCTAAAATAATACTATCAGTGAGGTGTATAAGTCAGTTTGTTATTAAATAATTCTTTAGTTTGTTTTTGAAGGATGTTATAGTTTGACATCTCTCTGACATAGGGTGGAAGGGAAATTCCATGTTTTTGGTAAGTGAGACCGTAAAAGATATGAATAATATACAGTGTGATGAGGCGGGATAATAAAGGACAATGTGCTGATGGGATCGAGTGTCAAGATTATGTGTGTCGGATAGTCTGATGAAGCGGCGTGATAAATAATTAGGCGATGATGTGTGAAGTATTTTATAGAGAAGGGATAGGGAATGGACAGTTTCTACGATCTCTTAGACGAAACCACGATAATTGTTCCAGGGACGGTGTAACATGGTCAAATTTGCGAATACCACAAATAAAACGTGCGCAAGAATTATGAACACGTTGAAGTCTTTGAGTGGAAATAATATTTAAGTCTGTAAAAAGAGTGTCACAATAATCAAAATGGGGCATTGCAAGTGTTTCTACTAACATTTTCCTAAGGGCGAATGGCAAACAATTCGTACACGATTTAATGAATGTATTATTGAGAAGACTGTTTTGCATGTATGGTTTATTTGTGTATTCCAATTTAAGTTTTTGTCAATAAATACTCCTAGATTTTTACTGTCTCACTATAAGGATTTGAACTCCATTTAGTGACAACATGCGAAACTGTGTTTAGGTTAATTGTAGATAATAGTCTCTGATGACCCATAATGATTGATTGTGACTTGTAGGATTTTAATTGCAGTCCATATTTAACTGTCCAAGTCATTAGTGAGTCAAGATCCTCGTTAATTTTGGCAACAGCGTCATTTAGTGAATATTTGTCTGTGTGGATGTAGATTTGCATGTCGTCTGCAAATAAATTATGTTTGCAATGCTTTAGGGAGTTAGATATGTCATTTATGTAGATTGAAAAAAGCAAAGGTCCAAGTACCGAACCCTGTGGAACCCCAGCTTTACGGAAGGACCAGAAGAACATAATGTATGATTCCTATAACAGATTGCTGGCGCTCATGAAGGTAGGATTATGAACCATTTCGTGGCACTATCAGAGAGTAAGAGGTTTTTAAGTTTATGCAACAATAAGTCCAAGTCTACCGTGTCGAATGCTTTACTAAAGTCCAGTAATGTAAGAATGGTAAGTTTTCGATTATCAGCAGCTTCGCGTATGTCTTCGCAAATATTTAGTAGAGCAGTATTTGTATTGTGTCCTGTCCTGAAGCCTGACTGAAATTGATCTAGAAGGTTGTAATCATTTAGGTATTCAGTCAGTTGTTTATGGACTAATCGTTCCAGAGCTTTTGAAAGAGTAGGTAAAATGCTAATGGGTCGAAAGTCGTTCGGGGTTGAGGGCGTTTTAACTTTAGGCAGTGGACGTACGAGGGCTTGTTTCCACAATGAGGGATATGTAGACGTTTGTAGTGAGGAGTTAAAAATATGAGTTATAGTAGGTAGTATAGCTTCGATTATTTTATTCAGTAAAGTAATATTTATACGGTCAGTTCCTTCTGCTTTGGTTTTTATTCGCATGATGGCTTTCTTTACGTCGTAGTCTGTACATATGAGAAGTGGAAATGTTCTCTGTCGGGTTGATTTGTCAGTGATAATTCATTTATTGTTTGTTCTTATCCTTTGGAGTAGTAGTTTATACCTGTGAAGTGATATATTGAGTGTGTCCAGGGAAACAGGTAATTTGTCTACCTGTGTGTCTTTTCTCCCAATTCCCATTCTATTCAAGTTTTTCCAGATTTCTGAAGTATTGGTATTTGTTAGGTTGTATAAATGTCAAGTTTGGCGTTTCTTATAGCTTGATTTGTCTTTACGTAACTGTTTATATTGAGTGAGACTGTGTGTCTGTTTTGTTGAGTCTATATTTCTTAATATAGACTCAACAAAACATAGTGAAAAAAGAATGCAAAATTATAAGAAAAGTTTTAGGTCCACAAGTCATAGGCGAAGCATTTAGACTCAGAAGTAAAAAGGAAATAAAATATATATACAGACATTCATAGTGATATTAGAAAACGAAGGTTAAAATTTTATGGCCATATTAAACGAATGAACTCAAATAGGCTTACAAAACAAATAATGGAAACAGAAGTAAAGCTCCGGTGGATACTATGAAGTGGATTAATGAAATCAAAAAGGACTTAAAATTGGCAGGAATTACTAAAGAAGATATCCCAAACAGAGATATATTTAGAATTAAGGTGAATAAGTGGCAAGTTGACCAAGAGGACAAACCGAAGAAAAACACAAACTACTTGGACAGATGATAGAAAACAAGCTCATAGCAAAAGAATGAAAGAAATTTGGGCTCAAAGGAAATGCCTCTAAGTACTTAGCGTAGTCCTACATGGACTCGTCGGCAATAAAAAAATAAATATAATAATAATAATAATAATAATAATAATAATAATAATAATAATAATAATAATAATAATAATAATAATTGAGCGATAGAGATAACATTCTAAGGGCCAACACGCACACTCTATTGAGTAACACTAAAAATTGGAATTGGAGGTAAACATCAATAAAATTAAATATATGTTCACAAACAGAAATGCTTTATATAATGGAAATGGACAACTAATGACAAATTAGGGAGTCTTGATTCCTGTTGGGTTTGTCTTCCGGGCTAAATAGCCGTGGTCTGGTTTTCTTAAAACTCAAACTTTCGTATACTTCTGCGGTAGATATCCTCAGGAGATTCTGCGTGCTGTATGAACTCCTAACTCTTCAACTGTAGGCTGCAGAAAGCCTACAGTTTTACATAAATGAGGGAATATTTGAAGAAGTGGCTGAATTCAAATAACTAGGAAAAATAATTGCAAATAGGAACGAGATGCACAAAGATATTAAAAATAGGCTTAATTCTGGAAATGCATGCTATTATGCATTGCAGGGACTCTTGACGTCCCAACTCCTATCAAAAGCGTTAAACTGAAAAAATATAAAACTTTTATTCTCCCAGTTATATTATATGGAGCCAAACATGGACTCTTACTTTAAGGGAGGAAAGAAGATTATGAGTATTTGAGAATACATTTCCGAGAAAAATGTTTGGGCCAAACAAACAGATGAATGGAGAAAACTACTTAATAGGACGTACATGGTATGTTAGGAAGTCAGATATAATAATAACAGTTAAGTCTCGTAGACTAAGATGGGCAGGACATGTGGCACGAATGTGAATGAAAGACGTTCATGAAAGCTTCATGTAGGAAAACCAGAGGGAAAACGCCTAGTTGGTAGACCAAGAATGAGGTGGGAGAATAACATTATCCATGATTTGAGGGAAGTAGATTATACAGAGAGTGATTGGAAAATATTAGTTCAGGATAGGGATGTATGGGGAGCTTATGTCCGCGTGGCCATGAAACTATGGGTTTGATAGAGCCAGTGAGTTAGTTAATAATAATAATAATAATAATAATAATAATAATAATAATAATAACTAGAGTCAGTCGCACTATCGTACCTGTAGGTTCACATAAGCTCCCCACACATCCCTATCCTGAGCTAATGTTTTCCAATCATCCCCTGTGTAATCTACTTCCTTCAAATCATGGTTAATATTTTCTCCACTTCATTCTTGCCTTACAACTGGACGTTTTCCCTCTGACTTTCCTACAAGAACCTTCCATGCCCCTCTTCTATTCTCCATTCGTACCACATGTCCTGTCCATCGCAGTCTACGAGACTTAACTGTTTTTATTAAATCTGGTTTCCTATTAAGATCACGTAGCTCATAGTAATGTAGTGTTCTCCATTCACCTGTCTGTTCATCTCTCTTTGGTCCAAAAAGTTTCAAGAACTCTATTGTCAAATACTCGTAATCTTTTCTCCTCTCTTAAAGTAAGAGTCTATGTTTCGAAACCATATAATATAACTGGGGGAATAACAATTTTATATATTTCCAGTTTAATGTTTTTGATAGGAGTTGGGACGCCAGGACTTCCTGTAATGTATCGAACATTAATAATAATAATAATAATAATAATAATAATAATAATAATAATAATAATAATAATAATAATAATAATAATAATAATAACGATAATAATATAAATAATAATAATGAACAGGTTTACAATGTGTTACCACACCTTTCTCTGACCAATGTTCTACATTCTTATCCTTTTCCTTCAGGTATATATCTGCCATCCCAGTCATGTACCAAATTTTTTTTTCATTTTTCACTTGCTTTATCGTGCAGCCAAGTGTCTTTTTATCTACCTCTATCTCACCATCCATTGAAAAACTATTTTTCGTAACCTTTCGTCATCCGTTCGTTTTACTTATTCATTCCATCAAAACATTATTTTACAATACGTGTTATTGAATTTTTTTTATTCCTATGTTCCGTAATCACTTGATTTCTCCTTATGTTCGGTTTAGAACGACTAGCTGAACGCCGTAAAAAATTATTTCTAGTGCTAATAATACTAAACACAATATTTTATTTAGTTTCCAAGTATATATTTCGGATTCAAATCTCGCCTCAGGCATTTATTTTTCTTTTTAACTTATACTATATATATATATATATATATATATATATATATGTGTGTGTGTGTGTGTGTTATAATTAAATGTTTAACATTGAGCAATGCAAGCTTAATATGGTATGATAAGAAAAACAAATGCCTGGACGGGATTCGAACCCGGATCTCTGAGTCTGTACCTCAGTGTGATACCCATTACACCACCAGGCGAATCCGATTCAAACAATTATTTTTCTTATATATGTATTATATTCTCCATTATTACTAGATGTCGCGAGAACTCGGTCTTCACTGCCATCTAGTAGCTGACTATAACAAGTAAGCAAATTAAAGAGAACATTTTTACTTTATAGCAGTGACGCTTTATCGATGTTATAATTAAATGTTTAACATTGAGCAATGCAAGCTTAATATGGTATGATAAGAAAAACAAATATAATACATATATAAGAAAAATAAATGTTTGAATTGGATTCGCCTGGTGGTGTAATGGATATCACACTGAGGTACAGACTCAGAGATCCGGGTTCGAATCCCGTCCAGGTATTTGTTTTTCTTATCATACCATATTAAGCTTGCATTGCTCAATGTTAAACATTTAATTATAACATCTATAAAGCGTCACTGCTATAAAGTAAAAATGTTCTCTTTAATTTGCTTACTTGTTATAGTCAGCTACTAGGTGGCAGTGAAGACCCGAGTTCTAGCGACATCTAGTAATAATGGAGAATATAATACATATATAAGAAAAATAAATGTTTGAATTGGATTCGCCTGGTGGTGTAATGGATATCACACTGAGGTACAGACTCAGAGATCCGGGTTCGAATCCTGTCCAGGCATTTGTTTTTCTTATCATACCATATATATATATATGTCCACCGCTGTGGTCTCGAGGAAGCGTGCTGCCTTGTCACGCAGCGGGCCCGGGTTCGATCCCCGGTCGGGGCAGTTTTTCTGGGTGAGGTTTTTATCGGGGTTTTTCCTCACCTGTAAGACAAATGTCAGGAAAACTTTAAGGCCCAAACGGTCCCCGAAATCATATGGCCATCACCATCATAATCATCCTTATCATTATCAGCATCATTATCATCCTTCACCGGTGTGGAAAACAACGGGAAATTACCACACCTACAATTCCCTAGTAAAGCTGCAAGCATAGCACGAAAATGCTATGATTGCAGTGAAGTACCTGCCTTCGGGCAGAATTACTATGGATGGATATATATATATATATATATATATATATATATATACCGGTTTGTTAAAAAATAATCTTATTCCGTAATATTTAATGAACATTTGTGTTACTAATGTTCATTCATTTACTCTATAAAATAATAATAATAGTAATAATAAATTAAAATTAAAATAAAATTTGCCAACAAGCTGTTAGCAGTAGAAATGGATTTTTGGAGGTGATCGACAAGAATTTCAAGAAGGGATAAGATCAGAAACAGCACAATAAGGGAAATTATGCAAGTTGAAAAATCATATTAGAAAAAATGGAAGAAAAACATTTGAAATAGTATGGGCACCTCATAAGAATGGAAGTAGATTGAAACCAAAGAATATCCTTAATTGGAAAACTAATGGAAGAAGTGGAAGAGGCAGGCCTAGAAAATTAAGATTTATTTAATTTTTATGTATTTGGGTACGTGGGACTTCGAGCAGAATTTTTAGGGTCAAATCCACACTCGAAGGGGGGAGATTTTTCTCGATCTTCAACCATTTTTTTATAAAATTGAGGCTAGACTACCTAATCCTATGGTATTAACTTACCCTAATTCTTAATTGGTTGAAATCAAAAATAGAGGTTATTACTGTTAATAATATAATTGAATAATCATTCCAGCCTAGGAAGTATGTGGGTCAGGATTTTATTTATAAGTATACCTTTTTGTGTAATCTTCCTTGGATGCGATGTGCTTTAATAAAATTGAATTTAATTATTAAGTAAAAGCTTAAATAGATGGAGTAAGGAGAAGTATGGAAGCTAGCGATTTGAGGAAAGAAGATGCTCTAGACAGGAACCTGTGGCGACAAATCACTTTGCGTTGAAGGAGAAACACTGTATTGTGGAATATTCCTAATAAAAAAGCAATAATAATAATAAAAATACATGTCACGACAGGCCTAGTAGACCCTTGGCCTATCAGACGGCTGCAGCCTTCACATTCAAATGTTTTAATCACAGATATGGATGATCATCTAGCGAGTATTCAATAGTATATTATATAACATATAATACATTAATTTGGAATGGGCACGTATGACAAATGCAACAAGAAAGGTTACTCAGATAAACATTGGAATGGTGCCCACCTGGAAGAAGAAGGAAAGGAAGACTTCGAAACTGGTGGACGCAAGAAATAAGAACTGGAATGAGAACAAGAGGACTGGAGGACATAGAGTGAATGGACAGGCACGAGTGGAGAAAGAAAATAAAACTTAGGCACAGAAAGATGTGTAAACATTGAAAATCTGTGTATAAATAAATAAATAAAAATATAAATAAATAAAATTATTATTATTATTATTATTATTATTATTATTATTAAAGTAAAGTAATCCCACTACAGGCCTCAGGAAGCTCTTGGAGCAGTAGGAGGTTAAGGCTCCCACTTTTCTGGACAATCGGCACTTGATATCAACAGGGTTATCAGCCCTGCGTGACGGCAGCCTTTACTCCAGAACAAGCGTCTGCTACTCATTTTCGTTAGAGGTTGAGTCGACCCCAGGGCCATAGTGCAGCCAGAGGGTTTGAGTCAGTTTAAAAATCCTGACCCCACCGGGACTCGAAGCCTCGACCTTATTATTATTATTATTATTATTATTATTATTATTATTATTATTATTATTATTATTATTATTATTATTATTGTTGTGAATACATAGTTCTTTATATAGATTTTTTATTGTTTTATAGATTATTTTAATTATTCATTCAAAGTCTTGATTGAAGCTGACTGTATTGAGATAGAGTATAGTTCAGATCAAAGTCTTGATTGAAGCTAACTGTATTGAGATAGAGTATAGTTCAGATCAAAGTCTTGATTGAAGCTAACTGTAAACATCCCTACATTTAGTTCCATTGGAATGTTGGTAGTACAGTTTTAGGGTGACTTCAGGTCATTTTGAAGTATATAACACTTTGAGAAGTGATGGGCCTTCGGTCTGTCTGTGTTGTGTTACGGCTGGAGGGTAAGTCACCGACCATTTTTTTCCTTTTCCTTAATAATGTAAGTCAGAAAGATCCTTTAGATTTCAATCAAGTAGCCTATAATTTTTTTGAAACTATTATATTTTCAAAAGGGAAGATATTTTTAAAAATATGTAGATTTGGTTAGAGTTCAAAAATTCCACACTTCCCTTTTCCCCCCTCAATCCCCGAGATAGTACTGGGTAAGTTTAAATAAATAGGCTTAGAATAGGAAATTATAGCAAGAGGGATATTTAGGATTTTTCTAATTATTTTTAACTTTAGTATAAAAAATAGGTTTAGATAAGACCCTTTTTGTTGATTTTTTCAATGCCATTTAAACTGTACATCCTCATACTAACGCTCGGCTAGGAAACCGCTACCAGATTTTCCAAGTCCCGAAGGTCCTTTAAGCCTAATAAATCCAGTTGAAACCATAACATTGGTGGCAGCGGTGGGATATCACATAATAATGTTTTATTATTTTTTTATGATAGGGAAACGGACCCTTGCAAGCTTTCTGGACCGTTTGGAATACAATAAAAATTAAAAGTTTGTGATACGTACATTTTTAGGTTAAAATCAGCAGTGTAAGATTTATGTAGAACATAGGAGATTTATTATTTAATAGAGATGAAATAAATAATTTTTTCAACGTAGTTATAATTTTGAGCAACTATTTTTTTTTCTTGTAAATCTGTGCATGGTAGAGTAAGAGAGTATACTATTTATTTTGTGTAGGAAATATGTATGTTAGGACTGAATAGGATAAAAATATAAAACCATTATACATTGGCAAAAACTCATGGCTGAAACGTGGCCTGAAACGGGATATGTCGACGTATGCGAACCGAACTCGCGGCTTGTGGAAGGGGATGACACGCCATCATACTAACATGAATATTTTTGCCGATGGTGATTGTAACCAATAATAATAGTAATAAAATAATTTCTCTGCAATAATAATTGCGAATAAAATAGCATGAACTAATTACCTTCGTGGAAAATTACTTCCATATAATACTGAAGTACAAATGGTTTAAATGTCTCGGGTTATTAATTACCTCAGGGCAACTCAAGCGATACCAACATATGAACGAAATGTTGAATTAAATGAGAAAATTTAGTAACGTTATATAGGAATTATTTTTAGATCTTTCCTGCGAACAGATCGTTTCTGCATGCGTTGGAAAATATATTAATATGGAGATTAAATAAATAAACGGACTGTGTCACTCCTATGTTGGCAATACTAAATGTCAAGTCGAAATCATACCGACGTTGTTTAAATTAGTGAAACATGACAGGTCATATATATATATATATATTTATGTAGCATATGAAATAATTTACGGGGTAACTACAGGGTATTGTTGAGAAAATATTTGGAGAAAGGAGTCTCGGGTTCGAACCTTGGTGACTAGCTTTACAAGATACCAGTCGTTTTTATTAGATTTCTTGTCCGAGAACGGTAAGCCGGAGTGTTCAAAATTACCTATAATACAAGTATATTTCTAGTAGGAATGTTAAGAGATGTCCGAGGAATATTTAGTTTGAAATATGTCCCCGTATGCGAGGCTATCTAACGGGATTTTGATGACGGTTCGGGAAATTTTCCAACTTGAATGAGGGAGGTACACTTCAAGTAATTCGCTCTACCCTATATATATGTGACCAAATCATCAGATCAAATATCCAAAATCATAAAGAGTATCAAATTTTTTTTTAAAACAGATTGATCCGGCAACACGTGTAATGTGTTGGCTAGGATGTCGAAATCTCACTTCAGAAGGAAACAAAAAAAAAATAATATCCACAAAATAAATTAATAAATACATGGTATTGTCTATTAATCCTAACCCCAAGTGATATGATACAACATAACCAGGGATTTTTGCGTTTCTGTTGTGAATTAAGTCTTATGTTTTATCTACCTTATAAATTTTCTTTTGAATTTTCAACCGACTTTATACATTAATTAGGACTTTTGAGTAAATGTTTGAATACCCATATGGTGAATGGTGACTTGCAGTTTCCCCAGAGAGATTTTTATGCAGTGAAGAGTTTGGATTAAGTCAAGGGTGTCTAGTTGGTTTAGGATTATCTTTTAATGCGACTACATATTTAAAACGATATAATTTCGATAGGTGGCAGCATTTTTTTTGTAAGATTATGAACTGTTCCGATAAACTTTATAATATTATTGGATTCTTTAATTTCATAGTGAAGTGAGCAATCTAGTCGTAGATCTTTTAGACCTTTTATTGTAGCAAGCGAAGTTGATAATTGAAACGTGGTGATAATGCCGGCGCGACCCTAGAACCCTGGAAATAATTTCTTGTCATTCAAGTGCAATTTTTGAATATTGAGTAGTGAAGCAGACTTAGTGGTTTAACCTAATCCGTAAACGCTCGATCATCATAAAAAAAAAAAAAAAACTTTCATTACGTATATTCCAAATGAAGGAAATATTTGAGGAATGAGAACATGTGGGAAGTTAGAACTCAATCAATGGATGCTTTAATAATAATAAATAACCAATAAACAATGATATCATTAGAATAATAAATAATAACCTTACTAAAATAAGCTAAAATCTGTGAATTTAAACTAACTAATTTAAAGTAAAACATGGATGGTAAATGAAACTAACTGAGGAAGCGAGTAGATAATCTTAATCGCTGCAATCAATTAAACCCAAGATTATGAGAACCGCAAATAAATATGGACTAACTACGAGTAATCTCAACAAACTAAATTAAATAATATTACTGAGTAATTAATAATAAAGCAGTTTGGCAGGTATAAAGGAGCATCAGATTACGAAGACAGGTCATGAGGTAAAGAGGATGACCGAGACTCAGTGAATAATCAACGGGCAATCTGAGCTATAAAAGTAAACCAGGATAACTAATCGACCTAATAATGGAAAAAAATGATAATAAAAATAGTAATAATCATAATAATAATAAGAATAATAATAATAACCATAATAGCTATATTAATAAGAAAAATAAACAATGATAAAAAAAACCATCAGTAATAACAGTAAAAGTTAACTATCATACTGCATGAATTAATAATAAAATAATAATAATAATTCATAGGAAAATTAATAAACAATAATAATAATAATAATAATAATAATAATAATAATAATAATAATAATAATAATGATACCAGTAATAAAAATAAACAAATTACAATAACAAATGATTAGCATGAGATGTTATATCGATACTTAAAGTGATAATTAATTATATGAGAAACACTCAGATTGAAGGACCAATTTGTTCATGATGATGATGATCAATTATATATGGAACAATCAGATTGAAGGATTGCGGATAAATATTGAAAGGACAAGGGCTGAAAGTCGTAATACTGAGATACCAGATAGGACTAGCAGTAATCCTTATATCGCATTTAAATAATAATAATAATAACAATAATAATAATCATAATAATAATAATGACAAATACTATATTAATACTATTAATAAAAAGATAACAGACATCAGTAATAACAATAAACCTTAACGATCATAATAAAAAAAAATAAAATAAATAAATAAAATAAAATAAAATTACCAGTATTAATATAATGTATAATGATAATAATAAAACACAGTAAACTTACAACTAACAATAATAATAATAATAATAATAATAATAATAATAATAAATATAATAACAATAATAATAATTCGCGGTAAATTAATAAACCACAATAATAATAATGATGATGATGAAATAAGAGCGAACTACCAGAAATAAGACTTGAGTTTATGAATAAAATAAAAGATAACGGAAACCACAATCTCAATTTCAGCAATTAGGACTCATTTAAGAGTGAATGGGTTCCGGGATAAGTAGTAGGCTAGTTTGCGAGAAGATAACGTGAAAGCAATCCAGATAGAGGCATGTAGTATGTTAAGCTATAACGGAAGACGAATGATAGGTTCAATTAACCAACAGTTATGCCAACACGGAGGGTAGAAATTATTTCACATCGCAAGTAATAAGGAGTGACAACAGTTCAGATTAAGAAGGGAGGATGTGCATTATCTAACTTGGTTTAAAAATGTATTACAAAGAGAACGGAAGAGGGGCATGGGAACTTAGGAAAATTTATAAACTTTTTTGAAACGAAATGAAGAATAGGACAAGCGTTGAAAGATTTCCCCAGAATTATCGAGTGACAAACATGTAGAAATGATCGAAAACAAATAAATTAAATTATTCCCATAGTAATTTAGAAGATGGAGGTTAGGATACTTCACCGATAGTTGGGTGTCTTAATCGATCTAGTGGAAAGTATTATCATATAAATTTGGGATTTCAAGGGCTACACTGAATATATTTCTAATGGAAATTACACACAATTATTATATTCGGCTGATCATGACACTTGACTGAGGTGCATACAGGAGGAAACAGAAAGAATCTGCGGCCGAGATTTTTCCCTCTGTATACCCTGATAGCATATCAGTGGACCTAGTGACCAGCTGAGAATAGACACACACACATATACACACATTGGATTTGAAACTTATTTTAATAGTAAATGACCACTAGATCGCCTTAAGGCTCGCCAGACTTGGGCCTACAAATCACTCGGAACCATATAAAGATAAAAACGAGCGAACAGACTGTAACCTAGGTCAATCTTGGCTAAGCGATGTTAGGGAAATATCACAGAAATCCAATAAGTTAGAAGAGTAACAGAATTAGGATAGGAAGCAAGGGAGGCATTCTATCTTCGAGGAGGCCTAGCCTACGCTAGAGCCACTGGGTAGGGATGCGAACAGCGACCCGTAGGAGAAAAACAGTGCACAGGCGAGAGAGACAGAGAAATAGGGAAGAGTTAGGGAGTGCGCAATCGGAAGGTGGGACACCCCCGTAATAAAAGGATCTGGAGTCACAGACCTCCTCGGTGATCCTGGGGCACTGGCAATAGCACCTTGCCGACTTGGCACTGACGTTTAGGACCAGGGAACAACAGCAGATAGAGAGTTAGGCATCGGAGAACGAACATTTAACGAGAACACGGATTCTCGAGGAAATAAACTTAGTCAAACACCCGGGTGATAAGAAAGGTGAGCAAGATACGAACCCTGTCACGGGAAATCGGATCAAATCCACCCCCAATGACGCAACGGTGATTCGGTGAAGCCACTAGATGTCAGAGGAAAATTCTGAAGGATCTGAATGAGAGGGTGTGTTAGGAGGAACTCGGGACCCCTTTGTCGAGAATGGTGCTAATCCCACTTCCTTGAGGCGATGGCTCGACTAACCTCGGGACCCCTTGGAAGTAAGGGAGAGCCGTTCCCCGCCATTGAGGCGATTCGCTCGACGACCTTGCTAACACGACCATGAAACAGTGCTAGGGAAGCACAATTGGGAGTGAGGAAGACGGAACTCGGGACCCCTTTGTCGAGAATGGTGCTAATCCCACTTCCTTGAGGCGATGGCTCGACTAACCTCGGGACCCCTTGGAAGTAAGGGAGAGCCGTTCCCCGCCATTGAGGCGATTCGCTCGACGAGCTGTCTAGGGCCTCCCCCGTAGTGATGATGATGATGCCAGGAAATCCGCCGGTGGTGAGAAGCGGAAAGAAATACCGCGAAGGAAGACGTACGCACAGATAGAATGTGGTCCTAACGGGTAGATAATAAATACTAGCAAAATAACACCGGAAACATTAGTGCACTAGAGGGAACAGAAGGAAAATTGGGAAACGCGCATACATACGATTGTGCCATCGACAGACAGAGCAAGAGGGGGTCAGAATGAGCGGGAGTACGGTAGGGACGAATTGGGCCCCGAATGGTCAGGGCGGTGATGGAACCCCTCCCTTGAGGCGATTCGCTCGAGTTTTCTTGGGCCCCGAAGGGAGTAAGGAACTAGCGCCGTCCCCCATTGAGGCGATTAGCTCGACGAGTCCGCCAGAATAAAACGGAAGAGGGACAGATTGACCTAGGATGGAAAGGGAAGAGGACGACATAAAAACGAGAGGTTAAACACCTATGGTGGTGTAGAGATAAGTTAAGCGCATAAGCAGTCTAAAGTAAAGTAGAGCCCCTAGGATACAAGCAGAACAGATAGGAGTAGTTCCGAGTGAAAGAAGAAGTAAGGAGAGAACCCTGGAGTAGGACGTGGATAAATATTTCAGAGTAAGAAGAAGAAAAAAAAAAAATCGAACCCCAATAAATGATGATATGTATGTAATGGGAAATCAAGGAAACCCCGGAAGTAAGAAGTAGAGAAAAAAAAAGCAGTTTAAATGCATGTAGATCAAGAAACAATCAGGGAATAAAATATACAAAACGTAAAATAAATGTATAAAAATTCAACAAATCAGCTATGAGAATTTGCCAATCAAACAACCAGTTAGGTGGGGTAAGAGTGTAAAGCACGCCGTATCAGAGTTACGGCAGCAGAAGGGAGAATGAGGACAAGGAATCAGGTTACGTAACATCACGGTGACTTCTAAAATTGAATCAGTAAGGATTTAGAGGTTAAACTAAGTGGACTGATATATTAGCAGTAAGATCAGATAGTCCGGGAAAATAGACAATGAATAATGAAAACCTGAATCCCTGTCCAGACACAAGTAGCTTAAAAATCATATCTCAATTAAAGAACCATTAAGACTAGGAAAGGGAGAGTTAAGAAATAGAGGCAGTTATTTCAGAAGTGGAGGAAGGAAAGAATGCTCTCAAACTCAGGACCCTAAGGGAACGATGACGTAAATTCAGGATACGAATATTAATTGGTGTTTGTAAGGACTAAATAGGCTTTGGTCAAGTAGCATTTACATGATAAATAAGTGTAGTATATGTCCTTCCAACTGATGTGAAGACGAGCGCACCCAGTCGAACCTAGGACTATATTATAAAGAAAGGGACTAGATAAAACCCTTAGAATTAGGCAAAATTTAGGCTGCTAAGTATAGCAAGATATTGACCGATATAATTATGGAAATTATGTGTATATATACACCTGAAGTACTGTCAAATTGAAAGTTTTAGGGAAGATAAAAGATGATTTAGAAACTGAGATTTGTTGATGATGGCTATGCAAATTGATAGACATAAGAGCACTCTTTTCGGTTTCCCGTTTAAAATCTAGCAACGCCAAAAGGTAAAACAGGGATAACATTTGTATAGGAACGAGGTTGGCAGTAAGTTTAATGCAAAATACAATTTCGCTGGTTGCACCATTGAGATATGACTAACTAAAAGTAAATTTAGAGGAACTGAACGTAGGAAAATTATAAAAGTAAAGATGTACATGGTTGCTCAAGATTCGGGGTTGAGTTAAGAGGGATACTATTCGTAGTAAGAAACTAGGATTTGGTTTTGAGACCCCAGAAGGTACTATTGATTCATTTCTAAAAGTCCATATGGAATTTATTAAGAAAAAGGTAGTGCAAACCCATAGTTTTAAACGAATAAAAATAAAAAAAAGGAGAGAAAAACCAACAAAACGAAACAAAATAACGGTATACAAGTAACAAACCCTCAGCACAAGAAGAACGACTACGCACACGATCTGACACTACGAGCACGACTGGGCTAACTAGAAACGACGAAGGATGTTGAGTCACCTAGGACATCCCCCACACCACGAAACATAGATTAGCTGATACCAAAAACAAAAAGGGCCTTAAAAGACCCTTTCTTGGGATTGAGAAGGGGGGAATGTTGTGAATACATAGTTCTTTATATAGATTTTTTATTGTTTTATAGATTATTTTAATTATTCATTCAAAGTCTTGATTGAAGCTAACTGTATTGAGATAGAGTATAGTTCAGATCAAAGTCTTGATTGAAGCTAACTGTAAACATCCCTACATTTAGTTCCATTGGAATGTTGGTAGTACAGTTTTAGGGTGACTTCAGGTCATTTTGAAGTATATAACACTTGAGAAGTGATGGGCTCGGTCTGTCTGTGTGTGTACGGCTGGAGGGTAAGTCACCGACCATTTTTCTTAATAATGTAGTCCAGATCCTTTAGATTTCAATCAAGTACAATATAATATTTTTGAAACTATATATTTTCAAAAGGGATATTTTAATTATGTAGATTTGGTTAGAGTTAAAAATTCCACAACTCCCTTTTCTCAATCCCCGAGATAGTACTGTAGTTTAATATAGGCTTAGAATAGAATTAGAGCTAGAGATATTTAGGATTTCTAATTATTTTTACTTTAGTAATAAATAGGTTAAGATAAGACTCCTTTTGTTTATTTCAATGCATGTAAACTGTACATCCTCATACTAACGCTCGGCTAGGAAACCGCTACCAGATTTTCCAAGTCCCGAAGGTCCTTTAAGCCTAATAAATCCAGTTGAAACCATAACAATTATTATTATTATTATTATTATTATTATTATTATTATTATTATTATTATTATTACATGAAGGAGAATCATTTACAACCAGGAAATTTAACGGATCGACAAAATTGGCTATTAGGAATCCGATTATGTCAAACCGATGATCTATCTATCTATCTATCTATTATTATTATTATTATTATTATTATTATTATTATTATTATTATTATTATTATTATTATTATTATTATTATAAAACGATTTCACAGTAACTGATTCTATATTTTATTATCTCCGCATCAATATGTGCGCATCGAAGAATTTTTTCGAGCGAAAGTTCACACATGTTGCATTAAAGTCACATCCGATGGCAACCTTACGCTTATATAAACACACTTTTATTTTTTTTTTCTCTCTCTGCTTTGATTAAAATCCTTTACCTCAAACACCTGTGTGTCAGACTTGGGAATTAAGAATGCTCCACAGGACCATTCTGCTGGAATTCCACTCAAAACCATTAAAAAATGACTGAAGTTGTAACGTTTCTCCCATAAGAGATGAAAAAAAAACACATCATGGACCACCACCCTAGCACTTCTCTTGGTCTGCCTTTGTCCTTTTGTTGATCTAATGGTAATTTGTATGCGAGCCGACCGCCATACGCACTGTGTATGTTAACACTTCCAACTCCAACCCCTTCTAGTTTAATTTACACATTTTGTATTATACCAATTAAAAATGTCCACTGCCTTGCTATCTTGTGAAAATTCTGTTAGAGCTAATTCACGTCTGAGTGTGTTGCGTTTTTTTACATCTAGGGCAAACCTTCATCCTCATTATTATTATTATTATTATTATTATTATCTGCCAGAATACATGCTGCTGAAATGAGATTCCTCAGACCAATAGCAGGATATCAAAGAACAGATAAAAAACACAATGTAGAAATAAGACAACTAAAAATAGAGGAATTAAACTCAACAATAGATAAATACAGAACAAACAGGAAAGAACACTTGGCAAGGATGACTGAGAATAGAATACCAAAAGCAGCATACAGCTATTCACCACGAGGAAGAAGAAGTTTGGGAAGACCAAACAAAAGATGGAAAGAGCAGCAATTTGGAGCCGGAACAGGCTAGTAAATAAGCCTAAACCGTGAAGAAGATTATTACTATTATTATTATTATTATTATTATTATTAATAATAATAATAATAATAATATATATATATATATATATATCTAAATCTAATGCCATCATCATCTCATCATCATAGTACATTCACGAATTTAGGCCATTTGTTGACCTGTTTCGGCCTCAAGAGAAACACCATCCAGAAGTCTTTTGAGTGGTCGTCCTGTTCTTCTTCTTCCTGCAGGTTGATATCTTAACATTTGTTTGGGTATCCTGTAATCTTCCATTCGATGAACATGTTGCATCCATCTTGACTTATAATCAGAAATTTTGTTTTCTAAAGGTTCCATGTGTAATACTTCTAAGATGTCTTCATTTTTTTTTGTGATCTAGTAGTGTGTATCCTGCAGTCCTCAGAAGGTATCTCATTTCAGCAGATCTAAGTCTCTGTATATCCTTCTGTTTCAACGTCCATACTTCGTTGCCATACAAAAGAATTAGAAGAGCCAGTGTTTTATACACTTTTAGTCTTAAATGTTTTTGCACTAACTGTGACTTGAAGATAGAATTTATTAACCCTCTAAAAGTTCTTAAAAATTTGATATTTTGCATTTACATCCTTTTCTTCTTCATATGAGACATTGCATCCCAGATATGTAAAATTATTCACCTGCTCCAAAATTTTATTGTCAAGTACAATTTTACTTCTGACAGGATCTACACCTTGAAATGCCATAATTTTTGTTTTCTCTGTAGATATCTTCAATCCATATTCTTCTGCAATTTTGTAAGTTCATACAGATCTTTCTGTAGATTATCTTCTGAATTTGCAATTATTATTTGATCATCTGCAAACAATAAGGTGTTTAATTTTGTATTTTAAATATCGAATGTAATAATATAATTATATAGTAATAATCATTATTATAATTGAGGCATTGACATGGGAAAGGTAGTAAGTCGTAAAAAATTACTAGGGAAGGTAACAACAATTTCCCCAACATTAATTTTAATATAATTTTGACACTACTATACAAGACATTGTATAGGAAAAATATCTACAAAATATCCATATTAGCTTTACATAATATATTTAAACTGAAAAGCGTGAATTTTTTTTTTTTTTGCTTCCCTTGTAAAATTTTATGTTTATGACTTAATACCTTTCCCATGTCAACGCCTCAGTTATTATTTATTATTATTATTATTATTATTATATCATTATTGTTATTATTATTTAGATTCCCAAGAATGATGCTGATTAGGAATGCTGAAAGCAGGATGAGGAGGAGGGGGAAACCCTAGGAACAGTGGATGGATGAAGTGAGAAGAAACATGATCAGCAGAGACCTCAAAGAAGAAGGTGCTGAAGATAGAAATCTGTGGCGGAGCAAAATACATTTGGACTGAAGGATAACTACTGTAATGTAGAGAAAATCCTTAACCCATTCGCCTCAAAAGACGAGGTACACTCGCCGCTAGTTAAATGACCTTCAACTCAGAAGACGAGGTACACTCGCTTAATTCTGCTGTTATATATTTTGCAATATTTTGTACATCCCTTTTCAGGGAAATTTTCTGTTAACATCTATGAATAGTAGAGGAATGTGTTTTTGCCTTCAACCTTATTGTAATCTCAAGTACCGTTATATTTTGTTTGTTTTGAATGTCTGAAAATAGACAATATATTTTATACGGTAACTTAAATCTGGGAAAATGCATTGAGTATTTAAACCTGAAGCGAAAGGGTTAAGTGACATAATCCACTACAGGTCTCAGGAGGCCCTTCGGGTAGTAGGAGGTTAAGGCTCCCACTTTTTTCAGGACAATCGGCACTTGATGTCAGCCGGGTTGTCAGCCCTGCGTGACGGCCGCCTTTATCCCCAGAACAAGCGCCTGGAATTCATTTCCGTTAGAGACTGAGTCAACCCCAGGGCTATTGTGAGGCCAGAAGGTTTTGGTCAATTTAAGAATCCTGACCCCACCGGGACTTGAACCCTCGACCTTCCAACTTGTAGCGCAGTGCCTTAACCACTACGCTACGGCGAGAAAATCCTTAATAAAAAGTATTATTATTATTATTATTATTATTATTATTATTATTATTATTACATGGGGCAAATATGTTTATGATAAATTAAAATTCATATATGTCTAACTATGTATACAAATTCGAGGGTGCGAGTCCCGGTGGGATAACGATTTTTAAACTGACCAAAATCTTCTGATGGCACCATGGCCATAGGGTCGACTCAGCCTCTAACTGAAATGAGTACAGACGCTTGTTCTGGGGGTAAAGATGACCGTCACACAGGGCTAAAAACCCGGCTGACATCAACTGTCGATTGTCTAGAAAAAGTGGGAGCCTTTACTTCCTGGTACTCCAAGGGTCTCCTATGGCCTGTAGTGGGATCACTTTACCTTATGTCGTATACACATCTAAATGTGGTGGCTCATTGAACAGAAACACTGAAGTTAAACCATTGTAATATAGTAATATTATTGTATTAATATATGGAATGTTCATTGTAAATATTTTACTAATGTTCAATTATGCTTTAACTCAAGTTACTAGAACAATGTTCTTTCTAATAAAAATAAGCACATCACTTAAAATGTTTTTTTTTTCGAAATGCCCCAGGTGGTCTTTCGACATTCCTGATTTCTCTCCTGGCATAGCGTACTTGTAACCCACTTCTGAGGTTTGGGCCTGAAAGGCGGGGTTACGTTGCCCCGATGATATGATGATGATAATGGTGTGCCAGGAGAGTCCCTAATCCTAAAATGTTAATTGCATTGATGCAACATAAAAAACTAATTTTATTTAGCTCGAGGTGCGTTAATTGCCGGTATTTATATGAAAACAAAAGAATCTGGAAGAAACAATAACTTGCTCAAATTATGTTACTTAGTGTTGTGATGATGATGATGATAATAATAAAAAAAAATAATATTTTTTTAATTTGAATATTCCACAAAACAGTGTTTCTCCTTCAACCCAAAGTGATTTATCGCCAGAGGTTCCTGTCTAGAGCTTCTTCTTCCCTCAGATCTCCAGCACCCATACTTCTCCTCACTCTATCCATCCAACGTTCTCTAGGCCTGCCTCTTCCACTTCTTCCATTAGCTTTCCAATTAAGGATCTTATTTGGTATTCTCTCTTCTTCCATTCTTATGAGATGTCCATACCATTTCAAACGTTTTTCTTCTATTTTTTCTAACATGTTTTTCAACTTGCATAATTTTCCTTATTGTGCAGTTTCTGACCTTATCTCTTCTTGATAAATAATAGTAATAATATTATTATTATTTGGGAAATGTATTTATATATGTAATGAATGTGTTACTCCAGAAAGTAACGAATTCATTACATGTATAGATACATTTCCCTATAATAATAATAATAATAATAATTATTATTATTGTTATTATTATTATTATTATTATTATTATAATATATCGCTGACTGATGGGCAGGACATGTGGAACGAATGTAGAATGAAAGAGGGAAAGCGCCCAGAATTTAGGTCAAGAACGAGGTGAGAGAATAGCATTAGCCATGATTTGAGGAAAGTAGATTATACAGGGGATGATTGGAAAACATTAGCTCAGGATAGGGATGTAAGAAGAACTTATGTCTGCGAAGCCATTTACCTATTGATTTGATAGTGCCAGTAAATTAATTACTTAGAAAGTTAATAAATTTGTTAGATATTTGACCTACTGACAAATATTCATGGATTTCATCGAATAGAAAAGTGGTCCTTTTACCCATCAAAAAAGACGATCGTTTGTTCGAGAAAGCTCATATCAAAGTTGAAAGGTAGTTAACTTTTGCTTCTGAAAGAAGATAAAGGAGATGATAAAGATTTGGTAAGAGCATCAGAATATGGAAACCATTTACCAAACAATTGTAGAGTTGCAACCTTCATGCTGTAATATTGAAACGATCCAAATTACTGCTAAGTGCTTAGGATAGGTATTGGAGCTTATACCTTGTTATTACGGAATTTCTCTCGTTATGTATAAAAAAGTATCGGACCATTGTCCTATTATAAGGTGCAATGATTGTGGTTTGGAGGCTGATGACGCACGTGATGTCAAGCCAAGTCACGTGGTGTTTTCTCACGGTCTCCACAACAACAATAATAATACTTGTTTCCGTGAACTGTTACCCTAGGTGAAAATGCCATTCTTATAAATAGTGAACAAAACTCATCTACTAAATCTATGGCTTATGGAATTCGCATTCACTAACACACTCTATCGTACCCAGTTCGCTAACATCCTTCCGAATATTATCATCCCATCTACGTCCAGGATTTCCTAACGGTCTTCTTCCCAGGGGCTCACCATTAAAAGTTTTGGAAAATATAGTAGGCTACTGTCAACCACTCGAGCTAAATGCCTAGCAAATTTCGATACACTAGTTTTAATAATAATGAAAATATTAGAACGGTAATAATAATAATAATAATAATAATAATAATAATAATAATAATAATAATAATAATAATAATAATAATAATAATAATAGTAACAATAATAATAATAATAATAATAATAATAATAATAATAATAATAATGTCCAGCGAATGGAAAAGGATCGGCTACCAAAATCTGTTTTGAAATGGAAACCTGAGGGAAGACGAGGCAGAGGAAGACCTAAAACCTCCTGGAGTCACGGAATATATTTGAATCAGTTATTTCGAAAAGGGATCATCTACAGCTGATCAAATTTTACAGGAGAGGCAAAAAACTGATTCAATTTCTCCAGGATAAAGCTTTGAATCTGAAATTTCTACTGAATAATTTTCATGCCCATTCACGTTTACTAACCGATTTACAAGACTTTCTTGTTGTTGGTTTTTCCGGAAAACTAATTACAATTTTCCGGAGATGATCCCTTTTCGAAATGAACGAAGAAACGTTTATTAAATTTAACACATTTCGTTGAAAAAGTTTATTATTGCGAAATAACTACATACATGGAATAATATTGTATACATTTTATTACTTGGAAGTGATTATAAAAAAAAGTACACCCGAAAAATTTCGTCATTGAACATCTTCGGCGTTCTCTACTACTTCAGCTGTAGTTGTAGGCCATTTGAATAAATCATCATAAAATGTCGATGGATATCAGAAATATAATGATCAAGTTTATTTACATCATCCATTTTTTTGTGATTGATTGATACTTTGCTGGTGTAGGCAGGGTGTGTTTTCACATTTGGTAATTGCAGTATTTCTGGGGACTTTGGTTTGAGCAAGTTGAACTCTTGTTCCCCGAAAATGGCGTCAATGAATTTCCGACCGATTACGATTCCAGGCTTGTCACTATTACACTCAAATTCGTAAAATTTATTTATTGTAAAATAATGTTTTTGTTCATTTGGAGCAACTTTACCCATACTCTGTATGGACAACACTTTATTTTTGAAAAATATTGGTCACCATTGTTGAAAATTTATAATGTCCGTATGATGAATTTTCTTCAAAGAAAACTTGTTGGTTTGAGGACAACTACTTATGAAGCCCTCATATTCCTCTGGAGTATAAACGCGGTCGTGACGGCGGATTTTGCGTTTCACTACAGCAAAATTTCTATCGCAGTCATTGGAGTAATTACCTGTTTGGGAAAGTATATTATAACTTTAGTGAATTTTCCTGTCATCGGAATGGCGAGAATGACTGAAAGCAACGGCGTGGACATCTAAAATTGAATTAATATTGGAATTTAAACTTAATAATGAAATAAAATTGTGCAGGTACAGCGTTTTCAATGTTAGGTTCAAACTGACTTAATATTGCTTACCCACACTCTTCTCCTGTTAGAAGTGGTTTCTTTTTGTTCGTTTTCTTCTGATTTATTTAAAATATTACTAACTAAACCAACTGATGTACCTAAAAGGATACATTACGAATTTAATAATAATAATAAAAATAATAATAATAATAATAATAATAATAATAATGCTTTATTTTAGCTAGCAGAGTTAAGGCCATAAGGCCTTCTCTTCCACTCAACCAGCGAATAGTAAAATTATACAAAAAATTACATACATATTACAATTTTAAGATATTAAAATACAGACTAAACAAAATACAATGATGATGTGATCTAATACTAGCTAATGCTAACAAAAACATAGAATATAATAAAATTAAAATGATATAAAATAAAGTAAGTAGCTTCCTACATGATTATTAATAGAAATGCTCTATATAGTTGTTATGTAGTTAATGTTTCCATTGTGTCGAACTTAAGATATCAGTTAATTTGGATTTAAATAATGATAGCGATTGACAGTCCCTGACATGACTGGGAAGTGAGTTCCAGGCTCTAGCCATAGATATTGTGTAAGATTCAGAGTACAGACAGGTCCTGTGCTGTGGTATCAAAAGTAAAGAAGAGTCTTGTGATCTTGTTCCTAAATTGTGATGAGCCGATAAATGTTGAAAACGTGTTGTTAAATAAGTTGGTAAATATGTGTGCAGAATTTGGAATAGTAAGGTATGTGAATGTAAAGTTCTTCTGTCATTTAGGCGTAGCCATGATAAGGCCTGAAATGAAGGAGACACATGGTCATAACGACGGAGATTGAATATAAATCGAATGCACGCATTATGAGCACGCTGTAGTCTGCCAGATAGATCAGTTGTCAGATTAGTCAGTAATATGTCGCAGTAGTCGAAGTGTGGCATTATTAGAGTCTGTACAAGTATTTGTTTTAATTTTGTAGGAAGGAAGTTTTTAAAACTATTTAGGGAGTGAAGAATTGAGAACACTTTCTTGCAGGTATTATTCACCTGGAGCGTTAAGACGCGCTCACATTGATACTAAACATGGCGAATAAGATAACGGTTATGATAAATGATATTCGCGAACAGTTTGGGCATTACATTTTTCTGACATTTGTCTTATAGGTGAGGAAAAAAACATCACCCAGGAAATTAATAAAATATTAATAACATTAACCATTGCCAAGTGTAATTTTAAGTTACCTTGGAATACCATAATGGATTTTTACGTCAAAAGGAACCTTGAACCGTGAGATATGTCTGGTTTCGGTCATTTGTTCTCTTAATAACAGGAAAATAATTATTGAATTTGTGTTGTCTGTGGTATCACTGGTTTCAAGAAAACAATTACCTCCAGTAGTTTCTACCGTGAAATTAAAGTAAACATAATCGCTCTCTAAATACTTGTACTCAAACTCTAAACATACTCATTGTAAAATAACGCAACAATATTAGATGTATGTATGTATCGTAACTATTTTGAAGTTTTACAAAGTATTGGCAGTTCCATCTCTTATCTATGGATGTGAAGCCTCGACATTAACAAAGGCAGATAGTAAACAAATAGAGGCTGCTGAAATGAAGATGTTGAGAGCAATAGCAGGATACCAAAGGACCGATAAAATGAAAAAATGACGATATAAGAACAGAACGTAATATATTTAATCTCTGTGAAAGAATAAAATATTATCAAAATGCTAATCTTCAGCACATATTACGAATGAATGAACAGCGCATACCAAGAAGAATCTATAATTATAAACCAAAAGGGAGAAGAATGTTGGGAAGACCATTGAAGAGTTGGAAGGACCAATTCGACCTATAATGAGATCGAAACAGGCTATTGGGCTTAATCCTTGTTGTTAATGATGATGATGATGTATGTATCGTTTCATTTTCTTTACCAAGTTATATAGTTAAGTTTATTTCCCCACATATGTCAGCGAGTGACGTGGTCAGCACATCGCTTCAGTGAGATATGTAGTAGGGAACTAAGATATTAGCTGGATGGAGAAGGTCGGTTAAATTTTGATCATAAGCACTAATTTAGGCTTGAGTTCTTTTACGACCCCAAAATATTCATTGTTCCATGGATTTTTCCATCATAAAAATCTGAGAAGTGTGACTGGCTGCAAATTTCTAGATAAAAGAAGTGAAGATATTAGAAATTAGCTAAATATTTGTAAACTTTTAGATAAAATAAAAAATCTAGAACAAAACTGAAAATAACATGTTCAAAGAATGAAAGATGATCGTATTCCAAAAATTATACTTAATTACAAACCAAGAGGAAACAGGAATATAGGTAGAACGAAAAATAAATGGATCCAACTTTTTGAATGAGATTCTATCAGACCGGAACAAGCCACATGGGCTTAATCCGTGATTGTTGATGATGATGATGATGATGAAAAATCCACCGACCCCGGCCAGGTTTGAACCCCTAACCCTCGGGATTAAAAAGATTATTTTATTTAAATAATAACTATTATGAAATAATCCTTATAAAATTAACAAAAAATAAATCAAGTTATATTGAATTGCACAATAAAATTCTCAATGTAAATGAAACTTCTAACTCCTAGAATAACTTGCCTAGTTTCCTCCTCTATTTCCCTCCCTTTTTTATAAAATCATCAATTTATTTAAACATTCTAAGAGGCCAGGAATATAAACATTAGACCACTGAGGCCAATGACAGGATTAGAAGAAGAGGGTGCGAGACCTATCGTCATTTGACACACAATGGTAAAGTCTCTTTTTTTTTTTTGGTCATCCAGAAGTTTATATTTTGATTCTTCCTGGGTTTGGAATAATTTCTCTGTTCTCACATTTAAATTTCACTTTTCTGCATCTTCACTTAAATTGTATTATTATCATCCATCTCTATTTAAATATCCATTCTTTCTCTCTCTTTGCTCTAGTTGAACTCTTCCTTAATAGGAACCTTCACATGCCCTATGCAACTGAGCCTCACAGAACACGACCTATCAGGAGAGATTTGTACCTTTTTCCACACAAGGATATGGAGGTCCTTTCTGAATGAATGATTAGTTCAATAGCAGGGCCACCTCCGAGACAACACGAACTTTTAAGACATTCACAGTGTTAGAGACTTAACTTTTCTTACTGCCTCTCCGCAGTTCATATCTTGAAACAGCATTTCGTGCTGTTGACAGCGATTCGCTCGTTGGATGGGGAAGTTAAAGCCTAGCTTAACGTTCTTAGCGCTTATCGATTGGAGTAGGCTATGTGCCGGCACTGGGTTTCACTTTCTCCCTCATATAATACTCCTCACACTACACCAACACATAAACAGAGACTCATCCAACACCAGGAGATAATTACTTGAAATATGCTACTGGTCTTAAACTTTTGTTAGGTACTGTAAGGGTTTAGAAATAAATCTGGGGGAAATAATGAACAGCATAAATTAATATTTTGCGAGTTAAAATATTTCTGAGACACTCCAGATATTTACATAGGTCAATACTCTTTACATTACACAAACACATAAACAAACAGAATACGAGAATACATAATCTATATAATGATATTATTTCAAGCCCCGCGTCATGCCTAGTCACATGTATTCTGAAGGCTTCAACACATTAACACAAAAAGTCAAGAAAAGAAAATCTAAATTCAATAAACGTCTGATGAAGGGCTTTTTAGTGTCCAACCACTGGACCTTTGGTTGTCGATTTGCGGCTGGTCATTGTCGGCACTAGATAAATCACTCTCTATCAACTATAAACATATACCTAAAGGCCTAAAGAGGGCAAATAAATCCCTAAAATAGCCGGAAGGTTAGGTTTTTGGGCCAGAGTATCCTTTATCGGCTACTTTGGGAACTTCCAGGAAACTGGATGGACCCTTGGCGGGCTCGGTGAAGGGGTGCCTAATGGAAAAGTGTTCCAGCTTCCAACACATAGTCTAGTCTAGTCTAGTCTAGTCCCCAATTTCTTAATATTACTTAATAGAACGGGACAGATTCCTCTAAATGGACTAAGGTACCGCCAAATTCTTTAAGTTTCAAGACCTGTGTAATTAATATTCAACTATGTGATTGTAAATGGCTATTTTTCGAATTAGAATATTTCTGAGGTAATCTAGATATTATAATCTATTATCTTGAAGAAGATATGTTAGATTCTAACAATTTATGCATATATTTATGCATGATTACAGTGTTCCAGTCTCCTTAGCGTCTAGCCATGCATAAATGACACAAGAAACAGTTAAGTACAATGTGTAAATCATAGGGTTATATTGAATGTAAGACAGTTTGCGGTCAAAATATTTACCTCCACTTCTTCTTATGATTATTCCTGTTTGTTAGCATGAGAAGATGACATGCACGAGTTCAGAGAATAAGCTGACATGTAATTGACAAAATTCTTCAGTCTTTTTCTTATGTTTCACTTTAGAGACAGAAATTAGCCAAGTTGTACTATTGTGTCAAGAACCTCTGAGAATTACATGAATTTGATTTATATGCGCGACCAAAACCACAGCCATTTGTGATGGAGCGTACTTTTTTATTATAATTTCCCTTGTGAATGGGAGGACGCTCAGGCAGGTTCATTGTTTGAATGAAGCAACCGAATTCTGCCTTCTTACAAATAAACACCTTTTTAACTGTGGATTTTTCAGAAATTAATTTATATACTTTTGATACTTCCATAACCTCTTTAATATATATATATATATATATATATATATATATATATCCAACGATTTTAGTGTACTTGAGCTCGATACCATTTCGATAACTTTTTTTTTTGCGCGATGGTGTTTTCAAAATAATAAATAATAGTCAAATAATAACACATTTGTTGGAGATATTTGCCTTCATTATAAGCAATTGACTAACGTTAACAGTGTGGGCAATATTTATTAGTTGAAACAACAGGAGGCCTTGAGAACAATTATTGATAACATGACCGCAAGTACGTATTTATTGTTGTATATTTTTCAAATAAAGTTCAGTTCATTTAAAATGCAGTGATTGGTTTCGTATAATGTATATTAGCACTATCTTTTGGATATTTTTTGTATATACATTGTACGTAGTATACATAGAGGGCAGTGGTTTTACTTCCCGCACGTAGGTGTAAATGTAATATTACAGTATAGTTATTTAGGTTGGCAATCCCGAAATGCAGGAAGTTGAACTTTCAATCATGGTCGTCATTGCTGTAAGTACGACAAAACGCACTATCGCGCAAAAAAGTATTAAATGGTAATACCTACAGTATAAATATTGTTTACAATGTATTTTGATTTACTCTAGATTTAACGAATGAAATATAAAATTACAAGATAATAAAATACTATTAAAGATATAAAATAAATTTATGTTCTAGAAAAAAATTAACAGCAAGTAATTGTATAAGTGTGACAAAGTGGTAAATGTGCGGAAACCCTGACATCTTGACGGAGGAAATTCCAGGAGCGGACAGAGGATATGAAAATGTGAAGAGCTTATGTCTGCAAGGACATAAACTTTGGGATTCGATAGTGTCAGTTATTATAAATGATATACGCAATATACAAGCTCTAAACCTGGATCAGCGATGAAACTATTCAATGCAAAGATCGTCCCATTAATAACTTAGGGATAGAAATCATATGGCTACATCTTACAGAAGCTAATCTGAACACGCTGGAAAAAGTGAAAGCTACATACATAAAAAGACCAATAGGAGTATCAAAAACGACAAGAAGCCGACTAGTGTACCTACTGGCAAGGGAGATTTTCCTTATCGAGGACTTGAAAACAGCCTACCTACTACCAACCAAGAAACCTTCGGAACATGCGCTACAAAGACTACGCAGGAAAAGAGAGAAAGTATGGCCGGAATTCTTCAGCACCGGAGCGCTGATAGACAGGAACTGGACAGAAGCAAATTTCCAGATACGACACGTCATCACAAGATTAAGCGTGCATGGATTCCACCACCTAATGTGTAGAGATAAAACATTCGATGGCCCGAAGACGTCATGCATATGCGAAGTGTGTGAACAGAAATGCGAAAGATATCACATCGAAACATGTGCACAAAGAACAAAAACAATTTGTGATTCCGCAAGACAAAGCCAAAGTGTTAGTGATTGTTAAAAGGCTGTGTTATCACCTGTGCACATTTGTGCGCATACAGTGTCAGTTAGTTACTTAGATACAACATTTTTCAGGCGGGCTATTCAACTGTAGAACATAACGTAAGCGAACGTCCATATCAGGCAAGAAACCGACGTAAATCCTAGTTTCATACTCACACAATTCCTCACAAACATGGAAAATTCCTACAGTACCTACATAGAACTGGAAAAGCAGCTTCACCGAAGTGCCCTTGTTCAGAAGACAACCAAACAGCTAAACATACTTTACTTCACTGCAATGTACAAGAGAAAAGAACAGACCAGCGCCCATGAAGAACCCCAACATATTGCTGCAAAAAGTTATCTAAATGCCATAACAATCCAGTTTATAAATGAAATACTGAAGACACTGGAATAAACAGTATACATTAATGTACCAAAGTGAATAACTGCAACGCAATAACCCAAACACTGTGTAATGAAGAACCAATTTTCCATATTTGGCAAAAGGAGCTAAAGAAGATATACCAATGAACGGGAGAAGAAGAAAAGGAAGACCAGCCAAGAGATGGATAGACAGTGATTGCACGTCCAATGCGTCTTCCTCCGAGGAGTGATTTTGGAAATAAACAGAATGAAAATCCTATAAATTATGAAGAAGAAGAAGACAATACCAAGCCAATTACTTAATCAAATTATAGGTTATTATTATTGTTATTATTATAATTATTATTTGGGCTTTAAATGCACAAATGAAAAAAAAAATTGCTTGCCACTGAAATGGACTACTGGAGACGTGCTGCAAGAATATCCAGGAAGGATAAAATCAGAAATTCATATATAAAAGAAAAAATGCAGGTACAATATACAATATTAGATTTTATAAAGAAGAAACAATTAAATTGGTACGGACACATTAGAAGAATGGAAGAAGGAAGACTACCTAAGATAATCATGGATTGAGAACCACAGGGAAGGAAAAAGAAGGGTAGACCAACTATTACGTGGATTCAGGGAATCAATGAAGCTAAGAGGGAATGGGAAATAGAAGAAGATATATGGATCAACAGACAGGAATGAAAAAATGTGCTGAAACAAATGTGTAGTTAACTGTGAACATGGGTACCGGAAAAATGTATATTCATTGTAAAAGCCGGAATAATAAAAAAAAAATATTATTGTTACTATTTTTCTTTCTTTCCCTTGTCAACTTTATATTATGTAGCCTATATCTATTAAGTGTCATTAATCAACATGTAGATAATTCATAATTGTTATTATATTTATAATTTATCCCTGGTGAAGTGGAAGGCAAGACCTTACGGTATTAATCCATCAGGTAAAATAAATAAACACTTACTTACTCAGTGGCACTATCGAACCCGTAGGTTCATGGCCGCGCGGACATAAGCTCTCCATACATCCCTATCCTGAGCTAATGATTTACAATCATTCCCTGTATAATCTACTTTCCTCAAATCATAGTTAATGTTATTCTCCCACCTCATTCTTGGTCTACCAACTGGGCGTTTTCCCTCTGGCTTACCTACAAGAAGCTTCCATACACGCCTTTCATTCCCCATACGTGGAACATGTCCTGCCCATCACAGTCTACAAGACTTAACTGTTCTTATTATATCTGGCTTCCTATAGAGACCATGTAGTTCATTGTTATGTAGTCTTCTCCATTCACCTGCCTGTTCATCTCTCTTTGGTCCAAACATTTTCCTAAGTACTTTATTCTCAAATACTCGTAATCTCCTTTCCTCCCTTAAAGTAAGAGTCCATGTTTCGCATCCATATAATATAACTGGTAGAATAATAGTTTTATATATTTTCAGTTTAATGTTATTTGAAAAGAGTTGGGAATTCAAGAGTTTCTGTAATGCATAATAGCACACAATTCCAGAATTGAGCCAATTTTTAATTTCTTTGTGCATCTAATTCCTATTTGTGATTATTGTTCCTATATACTTGAATTCAGCCACTTCCTCAAAATGTCCCTCATTTGTCATTAGCTGTTCATTTCCATTATGTAATGTATTTCTACGTGTGACCATATATTTAGTTTTATTGATATTTACTTCCAGTCCTAATTTCTTAATGTTACTCAATAGTGTGTGTGTGTTATCAAGCCAATTACTTAATCAAATTATAGGTTATTATGATAATAATTATTATTATTATTATTACTATTTTTCTTTCTTTCCCTTGTCAACTCTCGTTGAAATAACTGTTTAATAATAATCAGAGATATGCATTATTTCTACCAAGGGTATCTACATAAGAAATCACTTACGAACTTTACCCTCATGATAGAGGATGAAAAATGCAATATTTGTGACATATTAATATACAAAATAAAAATTACTAAAATTGGACTTACTTATTTTCACCATAATGCCACAGAAATATCCCGCCATGTACCCACAGGATAAAACGCAGGTTATAAGAATTTGTTTAAAAAATGTTAAAAAAATTTAACAATTTTCGCATGTGGAGGCACTTGCCCTTCATGGGACATTCATTCATTCATTCACAGAAATGAGAAATAGTACGGTATAATGCTGGGTGCAGATAACAGCGTAAAGCAACAGGACGGTAAACTCGCAGTGACAGTGTTGCGGCGCCTAGGTAGTTTGCCTTTTTGATGGCCCGTCCCTCAGAACATCTCCCATTCATACACGGCGTCACGTGTGTAATAACAACCCATAACTCATAGCAGTACATGCGGTGCAGGGTGCATATGAATGGGCGCATTTTCTTATCCAGGTCTGCACACCACTTTTATGTCCTGGACACGTTGTCTTCCCTTAGAAACCAATGACCAGGGACTAAGACATCCGACAGCGATAACTTATTCATGTCCTACTACATTTTAAATTTTAACTTTTTGCAATGTTTATTCATTTGTTGTAGTGAATTCCGAAGAAAGGAAACCATTGAAAAGAGTTAAAAAAAATACATATCTTCACCAACCCTACTTATTGAGATTGAAAAAGACCACGACAAATATACTGCATATTTCTGTTAAGCTCTAACTAACTAACACACTCACTGGGACTATAGAGCCCATAGGTTCATGGTCAAGTCGACACAAGCTCTCCATACATATCTTTTCTGAGCTAATGTTTTCCAATCATCCCCTTTATAGTTAATGGAAAATTAGGGAAAGAATTTAAAGAAGGGATAAAGTTAGAAACAACACAATAAGAGAAATTATGCAAGTTGAAAAAAAATAGAAAAAATAGAAGAAAAAAATATTTGATATGTTATGGACACCTCATAAGAATCGAAAATGATGAATACCTAAGATGGAAGAAGTGGAAGAGGCAGACCTAGAGAACGTTGGATAGATGAAGTGAGGAGAAGTAGGGAAGCTAGAGATCTGAGGGAAGAAGATGCTTTAGACAGGAACCTCTGGCGACAAATCACTTTGGGTTAAAGGATAAATGCTGTATTAGGAATATTCCTATTATTACTTACGTATCCGAAACATGGACAGTGGCAACACAACAATCTGCCAAAATACAAGCTGCTGACATTAAATTCCTCAGACCAATACCAGGATATCAAAGAACAGACAAAAACACAACACAGAAATAAGACAACTGTAAAAGTTGAGGAATTAAACACAACAATAGTGAAATACAGAACAAACTGGAAAGAACACTTAGCAAGGATGACTGAGAATAGAATACCAAAAGCAGCATACAACTATTCACCACGAGGAAGAAGAAGTTTGGGAAGACCAAAGAAAAGATGGAAAGAGCAGCACTTTGGTGCCGGAACAGGCTAGTAAATAAGCCTTAACTGAGACGAAGAAGAAGAAGAAGAAGAAGAAGAAGAAGTGGAATATTGCTAATAAAACAAATTCCAGAACAGTTTAAATGTTATGAGGCTTTAACTATTGTATTTAACGAAAATTTGGTCTAAATGTATACAAATCACGAAAGGAATAATATTAAATTCTCGATTTTGGAATCAAATGAAGAAACAAAGAAAATATACGAAAGAAACCCTATAATATCTGTGGTTTCCAGGCAACACGATGTAACAAAAGTCATTAAAAATATAACGATCTGTTTCGTTAGAAAAGTTAGTGAGGGAGGTGAGGTATAGATGTCTCTGTCGCACACCGGAAGAGTCGGGGAGGATGTGATTACAGAAAGGGGGAGAATAATTGTGTAAATTCACATCACTGGATGAAATTGGCTATTCATCGAGATTTCTCTTGTATTTTTATATATATAGAATAGTGGAAACAAAAAGTGCTGCCCCCTCCCCTCCCACTCTCTGGAGCCCATGATGAGTGATGGGAAACAAAAGAAAGCAGCAGTTAACTAACGGAGAGGAAGCCAGACAGTTGAGCGTCCCATTGTCTACCACTGACAAAACTAAACATCCAGCTGCACACCAACTCATGTATGTTCAAAAAGTTACCGTACCATTTCTTCACACATACATAAAACCGCTGTGGTCTCGAGGTAGCGTGCTGCCTTGTCACGCAGCGGGCCCGGGTTCGATTCCTGGTCGGGACAGGCTCCTGGGTGAGGTTTTTTCGGGGATTTTGCTCAACTGTAAGACAAATGTCAGGAAGCTTAGGATCCAACGGTCCCCGAAAATCATCCGTCCATCATCATCATCCTTATCATTATGAACATCATCTTTCACCAGTGTGGAAAGCAACGGGAAGCTACCACACCTATAATTCCCTAGTAAAGCTGCAAAGCATAGCATGTAAATGCTTATGATTACAGTGAAAGACCTGCCCTCGGGCAGAATTACTATAGAATAGAATATAAAACTGGAGAGATTGTTTTCTACCACCGTCTCCCATAGCCTAAAGAGAAATAATAGAGTACCTAATATTAATGTAAGACCAATAACATATTTCATTGGAAATTTTCTGATCAAGCACTTCCTCTTATTATACTTCTTTCAAAGTATCTTCTGTCCGCTCCTGGAATTCCCTCCCTGAAGCTATCAGGGGTTGCACGTTTAAGTCACGCATATCAAATTATTTGTTAAATAATTTATTTTTCTCTATAACTAAACTTATTCTATGTCATTAATAGCATTTTTCTCATTTTTCTGTCTTAAACAGTTTATATTTAATTCGCTAAATATAGAGTGTAGGTTGCTATCTTGTCATGCAGCGTTCCCGGATTCGATCCCCGGTCGGGACAGGCTCCTGGGTGAGGTTTTTTCGAGCTTTTTCCTCATCTGCAAGACAAATGTCAGGAAGCTTAGGGCTCAACGATTCCCTAAAATCATCCGGCCATCATCATCATCCTCATCATTATCATAATTATCATTTCATCGGTGTGGAAAGCAACGGGAAGCTACCACTCCTATAATTCCCTAGTAAAGCTGCAAAGCATTAGCATGAAAATTCCATGATTGCAGTGAAAGACCTGCCCTCGGGCAGAACACTATAGATAAAAATATAGAGTAAATCATAATATATTGTAAATAATATTTCTATTGTACATGTATACTATGTAAACATGTTGTTTATTATAATTTAGAGGTAATAGAAGTATTTTCTTTTTGTATGTTTATTAATCTGGTTGAGTGGTAGCAAGGCCTTAATCCCTTAACTCTGCCAGTTAAAATAAAGTTACAATAATAATAATAATAATAATAATAATAATAATAATAATAATAATAATAATAATAATAATAATAATAATAATAATAATAATAATAATAACAATAATAATAATATAATTATATAATAATAATAATAATAATAATAACAATAATAATAATATAATTATATAATAATGTTATAATAATAATAAAATTATTATTATTATTTATTATTATTGTTGTTATTATTATTATTCGTCCTAACTCCTTTCAAAAAACGTTAAACTGAAAATATATAGGCCTAAAACTATTATTCTACCAGTTATATTATATGGGTGCGAAACATGGACTCTTATTTTAAGGGAGGAAAGGAGATTACAAGTATTTGAGAATAAAGTTCTTAGGAAAATTTTTGGACCAAAGAGAGATGAACAAACAGGTGAATAAAGAAGACTACATATAACAGTGAACTACATGGTCTTTATAGGAAGCCAGATATAATGAGAACAGTTAAGTCTCGTAGACTGCGATGTGAAGGTCATGTGGTACGAATGGGGAATGAAAGACGTGCATGGAAGCTTCTTGTAGGAAAACCAGAGGGAAAACGCCCAGTTGGTAGACCAAGAATGAGGTGGGAGAATAACATTAACTTTGATTTGAGGTAAGTAGATTATAAGGGAATGATTGGAAAACATTAGCTCAGGATAGGGATGTATGGAGAGCTTATGTCCGCGAGGCCATGAACCTACGGGTTCGATAGTGCCAGTGAGTTATTATTATTATATTTTTGTTAGGAAACTTATAATCAGGATAAGGAATACGTGTCATGTAAGGTACAATTTTTATTGAGACATTCTTAGTTAAATTTTGACTTCAAACAAGAGAGCAGTTTAATTTAACTCAATGCGCAGGGAACCTTGCTTTTTCAGTATATGAAGCTAAATGTGAACAGTGCATTATATCGTAGGCCTGTCACTGACAAGGGAACTGTCAACCAATACTTGCCGACATCTACCTTGACATTTTTTGTCAATTTAAGGGTTAAAGACATTTATTGTAGTGCAATAGTCAAACACACATAGGCCTATACCAATAATTTTGTTACACTACATCTAAATATTATCTGTTTCTAAGCGTGAACGAAATCGGATTATAGCTGCTGGTAACTTTTTAACCGTAGCGCTGGAGTACATTCCATACAAATAATTTTATCCACAAAAGAAACTGATTTTAATTCGTTCCTGTCCCTCCAACATGTACAAAATTGTGACGATAATAATAAAGATAATGATGATGACGATAATTTCTGTACTTGCACTTCCCATGCATCTGGCACTGATTTTCATGCCACTTTCATTTGTCACTAAAATAAATCAGTGAATATCAAAACAATGTTCATAAGTAACATGCAAGTTAACACGAGAATGTAATTATTACTTTAAATTCAATTAATCGAGAAATAACCAACTAATTCACTGACACTTTCGAACCCTAGGTTCATGGTCGCATGGACATAAGCTCTCCACAATCCCTATCCTTCGATACTCTTTTCCAATTATCCCTTGTACAATCTACTTCCCTCAAATTATGATTAGTGTTATTCTCCCACCCCATTCTTGGTCTACCAACTAGGCGCTTCTCCTCTAGTTTTCCTACAAGAGCTATCATGCCTCTCTTTCATTACCCATTTGTGGCACATCCCTGTCCATCGAGACTTAACTGTTCTTTTTATATCTGGTTTCCTATAAAAATCACGTAGCTTACGTTATATATTCTTCTCTATTCCGCTGTCTGTCATCTCCTTTGTTCCAATAATGTTCCTATGCATTTTGTTCTCAAATACTCGTAATCTTTTCTCCTCCCTTAAAGTAAGAGTCCATGTTTCGCATCCTTATAATATAACTGGTTCATGCGCAGAACAGCGGGTTACACCAGATGGGATCGGAAAAGGAACACCGATATCTTAAAAGAATTGAAGACTACGCCAATTTTGGAATATATTAAACAGTACCAACTAAATTGGAAACACCATCTTGAAAGAATGAGTTCAAATCGGATCCCCAAAGCTGTTTATATTTATATACCAAGAGGACGAAGATCAGTGGGCCGTCCTATGAAACGCTGGAGGGATAATTTTCTATAGGATCGTCACAGGCCTTGGCCTAATACTTGGAAGGAAGAAGAAGAAGAATAAGAAGAAGAAATAATAACATAACTGGGATAATAACACTTTTGTATACTTTCAATTTAACGTTTTTGGGAGAAGTTGGCCCTGTAACGCATTCATACCAATTAAGCGAATATTACATGGATGAAGATTATGATGGTCAGATGATGATCGGGGCGCATATACAGTAGGCCTTATAGTTTCCCAACATTTGTCTTACAGGAAAGAAAAATGAGAGAATTTTACCGAGGATACTTTCCCGACCGGAGAATGAAACTGGGTCTGCTATGTAAGATCTACTGATGTTACCCCGGGACTACAGCAGTGGACAGGTATTTTGATTTTATTAAAAGAGTTTATGAAAGCGAAAACTGATTCCCGTTCGTCCCGCTTTGGACATGGATGCCCCCCTAGTGGGAAGTTTCGTAACTTCACTAATTTAGCAACGATTATTTCCATACATATCTCAGAGAGATAGATGTGGTTTGTACAGCACCTGAGAAGACATATAGTAGGAAACTGAATTATTACTTGGATACAGGAAGATCGGTTAAATTTTGCTCAGAGACCTTTTTTATTCGAGCTTGAGGTTTTTTACGAGCCTGAATATCTTCGGACTCAGGACCCACGGCTTAAAGTCCATCCTAAAAACTAATCGATCTCGGCCGGATTTAAACCCGCGACCATCATAACCATGGACCAGCGCGGCCGAGATTTCACCTAAGTAGGACGTATATATATCCATCCATAGTAATTCTGCCCGAGGGCAGGTATTTCGCTGCAATCATAACATTTTCATGCTATGCTTTGCAGCTTTACTAGGGAATTATAGGTGTGGTAGCTTCCCGTTGCTTTCCACACCGGTGAGGGATGATAATGATAATAAGGATGATGATGATGACCGGATGATTTTCGGGGACCGTCGGGTCCTAAGCTTCTTGACATTTGTCTTACAGGTGAGGAAAAACCCCGAAAAAACCTTACCCAGGAGCCTGTCCCGACCGGGAATCGAACCCGGGCCCGCTGCGTGACAAGGCAGCACGTTACCTCGAGACCACAGCGGTGGATATATATATATATATATATATATATATATAAAATCATCAACATCCTTCACGAATTAGGTCTTTGCCGATCTCACATCAGTTCAGCCTAGCTCAGCGCTTTCTTGGTCTTCCTACTGTTCTTCGTCCTCCAGGATTATACCACCAGTGCCATCTTTGGTATCCTATCCTCTGTCATTCTTTGCAGATGTTCTATCCAATTGTCCCTGTGTTCTTCTATTTGTTTAAGAAATGGTTGTACTTTTAGTTCCTCTCTAATATTCTCATTTCTAATAATTATGTTCTTCTCTTGTGCAACCTTTCACAGCCCGTAAGAAATTATATATATATATATATATATATATATATATATATATATATATATTCAATGCTATGTATAGTCCACCACTGTTGTCTCGAGGTAGCGTGCTGCCTTGTCACACAGCGGGACCGGGTTCGATCCCCGGTCGGGGCAGTTTTTCTGGGTTAGGTTTTTATCGGGGTTTTTCCTCGCCTGTAAGACAAATGTCAGGAAAACTTTAAGGTCCAAACGGTGACTTTTTTCAACTAACATAAAGATATTGGAACCTTATACTTCATTTTTGGAGCATGAGATGAAACTTGTCCCTACTAGGGATCGAAGCCGGGCATCCTGCATGACAAGACTACCTCGCGACCGCAGCGGTGTATAGTGGGCTATGAATTATATATACAATTCTCCGGTAATAGCTTGTAATGGAAAGAAATCTAGTTATTTTTGTGAACTGGCTGGAGAACGGTAAGCCAACTAATAAGAAAATGAAAGCGTTAATTTGTAAACTGCCGGATGTAGAACGTCAGCGTATTTTAACCTCCGACATTGAAACGGAAAACTAAAATCAAGATGTCGGGGCGTCCAGTATTAAGAACGTTATTAACACAACTAGGGTTACGCTCTTAATGAAGACATACGTCTTTTGTTCGTTCACTGCTTAAACAACACTCCATTTTTCTAAATCTCCTCTATAATCAAATATACCTACTTCCTCTTCTACATTTATTCTATAATGTAGAATAAAAAAAACAAAACCGTGCTACAATATTAATTTAAACAACTTGGAGTCTACAGGAAATTATCTTCACATCAATCCTACTGGGGTTCGAATTCCTAAAAAAGTTAGTTAGACTTATATGAATGTGTCTAAATGGCACAAAGAGTAGGGTGTGCGTGTAGACAAACAGTTTTCGGCTACTTTTGAAATCCTGAATGGGTTAATGCAAGGAGATGCACTATCTCCTCTACTATTTAATTTTGTACTAGAGCATGCCATCAAATCTTTAGAGAATGAGGAAGGCTTACAACTCAATGGTATTAATAAGCTGTTAGTTTATGCTGATGATGTAGTACTATTGGGCGATAGCGAGGAGATACTAAAGGCCAACACGCACACACTACTGAGTATCATTAAGAAATTGGGACTGGAACTAAATATCAATAAAACTAAATATATGGTTTCACATAGAAATACGTTATATAATGGAAATGGAGAGCTGATGACAAATGAGGTACATTTTGAGGAATTAAAATACCTAGGCACAATAATCACAAACAGGAATGAGATGCACAAAGAAATTAAACATAGGCTTAATTCTGGAAATATGTGCTATTATGCATTACACAGAACTCCTGACGTCCGAAATTCTTTCAAAAAACATTAAACTAAAAGTATGTAAAACTATTATTCTACCAGTTACATTATATGGATGTGAAACATGGACTCTTAGTTTAAGGCAGGATAGGAGATTAAAAGTATTTGAGAATAAAGTTCTTAGGAAAAATTTTGGACCAAAATAGATGAACAGACAGGTGAATGGAGAAGACTTCATAACAATGAACTACATGGTTTTTATAGGAAGCCGATATAATAAGAACAGTTAAGTCTCGTAGACTACGATGGTCAGGACATATGACACGAATGGGGAATGAAAGATGTGCATGGAAGCTTCTTGTAGGAAAACGAGAGGAAAAACACCCAGTTGGTAGACCAAGAATGAGGTGGGAGAATAACATTAACTATGATTTGAGGGAAGCAGATTATACAGGGAATGATTGGAAAATATTAATTCAGGATAGGAGAGCGTATGTACGTGCGGTCATGTACCTACGGGTTCTTTAGTGCCAGTGAGTTAGTTCAATATATGTTTCAAAGCTAATAGCCTACATTGTTAAACTAAAAATGGCTGTCATAGCTGAGCTATGTAAACTGATGAAAATACTCGAGAAGTCGAATTTATGATGCGTTTTAGTTGATTAACTGACTCCATATTACTTCTCTTATTCAGATTATCTAATATACAACAATGAATATTTATTTGTTTGTTTGTACTTTATGCGCGGCCAAACCGTTCATCCGATTGTGATGGGGCTTTTTACAAAATGTTCAGGATATTCCCGGGACCGGGATGAACATAGATTATAAGAGAGGTGTGATACTCAACTCCTACACCCTTAAAAATCGCCCTTTGTAGTGGAAAACGTGAAAAAAGTAGCTCTTTGGACCATGATATTTGGTATACTTGTTATAGTTTAGGCAGTGTAAGCCATTTAAGCGTCCAAAAAGCTACATTTTAGTGCACCGATGATCTTTTTTAGATCACAGTATGCACGGTAATATGTTCTAACTTACAAGTTATACCTTAATTGCCCCGGAAAATTCTCTAAATAATGGTGAAAACCCAACTCAAATCAGTAAAGTAGTTTTTGAGTCCATAAATAATAGACACCCTCATTTTTATATATAAAGATTAAACTTTCTTTCTAGAAGTTTTTGTCTCGGGCACCCAGTATTGATGATGGTTTTTTAGTTAAGTCGAGAGCAATTGTTTTTACTTGTTGAAATATGGAAATGTCTGTTCTGAGACAACAGCAACTAACAGTCATTTGTTTAAAAGAGTTTTTAAATTCACGGTGGCACAACGACTAAAAAAGATGATGAAAAGGTGTGTGTCCAGACTTACGAAAATCCTGAGTGACGGACAAAGGGTGAATACAAATGTGATTGTGGGCGGATAATGACAACACTACCACCCACATGCTTCGGGTTCAAATCAAAATCACACAAACTCAACCTTTCTAACTCACATATAGTGTATAGACATTAATATAAATTACTAAATTACTGTAAATCAGAATGCATTTAAATACTTATATTAGGCCTAATAGGAATCTCTTTGAAAGGAGTTGGGGCATTAACAGTCTCTGCAATGCATAATAGCACGCATTTCCAGAATTGAGCCTACGTTTAATTTCTTTGTGCATCTCATTCCTATTTGTGATTATTGTTCCTAGGTATTTGAATTCAGCCACTTCCTCAAAATTTCCCTCATTTGTCATTAGCTGTCCATTTCCATTATATAATGTATTTCTACGTGTGATCATATATTTAGTTTTATTGTTATCCGCGCGGCCATGAACCTATGGGTTTGATAGTGCCAGTGAGTAAGTAAGTAAGTAAATAGGAATCTCTTTGGTGATACGTTTTGTAGCATGAATGAGTAGTATCCCAGGAGTTCTCGGTTCCATTCATGGTTATAGCATAGAAAATTGTATTCCAGTATTGTAAGGCCAACCGATAAATTTATAGTTCTAGGATTAAGGAGTCCTTATTTAATAATAATAATAATAATAATAATAATAATAATAATAATAATAATAATAATAATAATAATAATCATAATAATAATAAGACTTGAAAGCATAATAATAGTCCCTTCGATAGGTTGCTGGTCAAAGGAAGGCAAGACCAGTGATAGGGCTGCCATCTTATAGCCTCTGGTCAGGCTTTTCTGGAGAAGAAAAAAAATAAAGCAAAATGGAGGGAAGATTTTCTATAGGATCGTAACAGGCCTTGGCCTAATATTTGGAAGGAAGAAGAAGAAGATAATAATAATCATAATAATAATAATATTCTTCTACGTTATGGAATTTGACCATGAACTACTGTTCACATCAAGAGAACATATTATATTTATTTAAATTTATACTATGTCATTAATAATTTTTCTCGTTTTTTTATACATCTTGTACAGATTATACATTTAATTCTTTAAATCTAGAGTAAATCAAAATACATTATAAATGATAATTGTATTGTATTTATAACATGTAATCGTTTATGTGTATTGTAATTTAGATGTAAGACCATTTTTTTGTATTTTTTTTAATCCTGGTTGAGTGGCAGACAAGGCCTTAAGGCCTTAACTCTGCCAGTTAAAATAAAGCTATTATTATTATTATTATTGTTATTATTATTATTATTATTATTATTATTATTATTATTATTATTATTATTATTATTATTATTATTATTATTATTATTCCTCCGTCTAGTTATGGGGCATCCAATATTTCTTCTTTATTTAGGTTGGTAGTGAAGCAGCTATATAATATGGATGCGAAACATGGACTCTTACTTTAAGGGAGGAAAGGATATTACGAGTGTTTGAGAATAAAGTTCTTAGGAAAATGTTTTGTACAAAAGAGAGATGAACAGACAGGTGAATGGAGAAGACTACATAACAGTGAACTACATGGTCTTTATAGGAAGCCAGATATAATAAGAACAGTTAAGTCTCGTAGACTGCGATGGGCAAGACATGTGACACGAATGAGGAATGAAAGACGTGCATGGAAGCTTCTTGTAGGAAAACCAGAGGGAAAACGCCCAGTTGGTAGACCAAGAATGAGGTGGGAGAATAACATTAACTATGATTTGAGGGAAGTAGATTATATAGGGAATGATTGGAAAACATTAGCTTAGGATAGGGATGTATGAAGAACTTATGTTCGAGCGGCCATGAACCTAAGGGTTCGATAGTTTCAGTGAGTTAGTTAGTGAATCAAAATGTTTTGGAATCTATTGGGTGTCATTCTTTGTATATGTTGAAGCCAGTTAGATCTTGAATTTTGAATTTTATCTATAATATTGCCGATGTTTAATTCGGTTCTTATTTCTTCATTATATTTCTTATCTAACAATATATTCATTTATTTATTTTACCTGATGGAGTTAAGACTGTTCCACTTCACCAAGGTTAAATTATACATATAATAACAATTATGAATTACCTACATGTTGATTATTGATAGTATAGCTACTGCTACTGAACGTAAAAATTTCATTTCAGCTACCTCTATTTTCCTTTTATCTGATCTATTAAGTGTCCAATTTTCACAAGCACATCACAATAATAACTTTACTTTACCTGTCAGAGTTAGGCCTTAAGGCTTATCAATCAATCAGGTTAAATTAAAATTTCAGTAAATTATAACTAAATTACATTAAACATAAATGATTTCTCGGTATGCCAACAACGTTTTTAAGAATTTCGAATTCCAAGAAGATACTATACAATTCATCCCTCTTAATTTAATCGTGTGCAGTTTTGAAGTCTCATATAGTTGATATAGAGTGCCCTCATATTCCCATGTCGTTTGTAGATTGTATATTATACTTAATATACTAATTATACAAAACCTATAGTTTATATCCTAATAAAACACAAAATACGCTATTAAAACATAAAATATGGGTTCAAAAAACGTAATATACACTTTAATGATGATTTCATATGACTATATAAATAAACTTTCCTTGGCTTTCCTGGAAGTAGATATATTAATAGTTGCATCTCAGATTGCTATTAAATTTTTTTCCCTGAAGAAACGTGAAAATCACCTTCTCCACTCTTTTTACACGCTTTATATTAGCTTGACCTGTATCTATCTATCTATGTAACTGAATCTTTCAACGCGATTTTCACCCACTTAAAATAATTGGATCGATTTGAAACTTTGTATACTTGTAAAGAACCCGTGACAATATAATAATTTCATATTTGTTTTCTAAACTCCTGACCAGAATCATCAGAAAATCAAAAAAGTGTCTTTGTATTTATGTAACGGAATCTTTGAACACGTTTTTCACCCACTTAGAAACATTGGATCGACTTGAAACTTTGTATGCTTGTAAAGGACCCGTGACAATACAGTAATTTCATACTTATGTTTTAAAATCCTGGCCAGAATCGTCAGAAAATTAAAAAAAATGTGTCATTGTGTCCATGTAACGGAATCTTTGAACACGATTTTCACCCACTTAGAAACATTGAATCGACTTGAAACTTTGTATACTTGTAAAGGACCCGTGACAATACAATATTTTCATATTTGTTTCTAAAATGCTGGCCAGAATCATCAGAAAATCAAAGAAATGAAAACTGTTATAATAGGTTGCGGACTTGTCGACTGCTTAGTCAACCGTTGTAAGAGCTCAGTTGTTAGAGCGGTAAGGTAAGCTCTAGTGGTATATAATTTCAGTACTCCATAGGTCGCTGGTTCAAGTCCGGCTGGGAGGATTTTTTTAGAAGAGTATTACTTTTAGCTCATACTAAAATAATATCGAATTTAAAGATATTTACATTTTTATCTTATTCTGTAAAATATTAAAACTAAAAAATAAATAATAAATAATATATTTAAAAAAACTAAAACAACACGCTTTATTAGAAAACCGAACTAAAAAAATGAAAAAATAATATTCATTTCCAACACGCTTGGGGTATAAATAAAGTGGTCAACAAAAACATCATCTCCAACACATATAGAATAAAACTAGAGTTATCAACAAAAATAAAATAATTTTACCATCAAAAGCGTGGGGTGCTTTTTATGATTTTTACATTTTATTCTTAGATACTTTACGTTTACCAATATTTGTTTATTATCAAATATATTAATTGATATAGAGCACCCCACGATTTTGATGGTAAAATTATTTTATTTTTGTTGATAACTATAGTTTTATTCTATATGTGTTGGAGATGATGTTTTTGTTGACCACTTTATTTATACCCCAAGCGTGTTGGAAATGAATATTATTTTTTCATTTTCTAGTTCGGTTTTCTAATAAAGCGTGTTGTTTTAGTTTTTTAAAACAATTATTTATTTACTTTAAATTATCATATGAAACAAGCACGCAGAATTGCAGAATATAACAACAGTGTTCGTTGATTTATTGTGTTTTTTTTTCAAAGTTACTCTTTCTGTAAATATATTGTTTCCGCAATAAATAAATTTAATTACATATAATTTATAATTATAATGTAAAATTATATACATTTTCGGTCCGTCACCTCAACCGTCGAAACATAAAGTTACTGTAGGCCTTTCGTGACTAGTGCCATCATCAGCAGAAAGTACGTCTGCATCAACTGGCTTCGAATGTAAGACTAATTACACGCTTTATATTAGCTTGACCTGTATCTGTCCATCTATCTATGTAACGGAATCTTTGAACACGATTTTCACCCACTTAAAAACATTGGATCGACTTGAAACTTTGAATACTTGTAAAGGACCAATGACAATACAATAATTTCATAAGTTGTTTATAAAATCCTGGCCAGAATCATCAGAAAAAAAACGAAAACCGGTAAATATGTTGCGGAATTATCGACTATCTAGTCAATCGTTGTAAGAGCTCAGTTGGTAGAGCGGTGGACTGTAGTGGTATGTAATTTGTAGTCCATAGGTCGCTGGTTCAAGTCAAACCCGAAGGGTTTTTTAAGAGTATTACTTTTAGCTCATACTACAATAGTATCGAATTTATAGATATTTACATTTTTAGAAAACCAAACTAAAAAATGAAAAATAAATAATAGTTTTAAAAAACTAAAACAACACGCTTTATTAGAAAACCGAACTAAGACATGAAAAGTAATTTTAATTTCCAACACGCATGAGATAAAATTAAAGTGGTCAACAAAAAAATCATCTCCAACACATATAGAATAAAACTAGAGTTATCTATAAAAAAATTACAATCAAAAGCGTGGGGTGCTCTATATCAATTAATATATTTGATAATAAACAGATATTGGTAAAAATAAAGTCTCTAAGAAGAAAACGTAAGAACCATAAAAAGCACCCCACGCTTTCGATGGTAAAACTGTTTTCTTTGTAGATAACTCTAGTTTAATTCTAGATGTGTTGGAGATGATTTTTTTGTTGACCACTTTAATTTTATCCCAAGCGTGTAGGAAATTAAAATTATTTATACTTCTAAATTGTGAATACCTCAGTGGAGTTTATAATGAATCTTAATAATAATTAAACCTGCTAAATATATAACATACACTAAAATACTCTAAACGTAGATAAAATATTGTATACAACACGTTACAAAATTAGGTTCAGCAACTGACTGCTCTTAGAACATCCCCCTGAACATCTCGTTATTAAACCTCTGCGTTTTAACTAGTTGTCTAAATAACTGTAATATTGAGACGCATATAAAGTTGAAAGACGTCCGTTAGTTGGGTTTATTTTAAATTCCGCATCATGTTATGAACACATACATACATTATATCTGTTAGACAGACGAATGTTATTGCTAACCGCAATCTATTTATTTAACGAGGGGATTAACAGTCTTGTAGATCCGGTCTCCATACTTATAATGTCAACTCCATGTTTACCGATTTAAAAAGCTTTGATAATTCCCAAATGAACGTTAATGTCGCATATATTTTTCATTTCACGATGTGAACTAGACGTTAAAACAGACATCACGTGGATAAAACAAATATTCTTCATATTTCGAGCATTACTTTTAATGTGACACAGATTTCTGTGTCTAATTTTACGTTCTAAACGTTGCTTTGATCTATTTCAATTTAGGGCGATGTAAAACAGATTGAAATGTCAAAATTCCCTGTGAGTCTTGTTAACACGGTCTTCTTAAATCATCAGTGCTTTTTTTATATCACTTTGTTGCAGCTTAGGAAGCGTATCATAAATGTGTATGGAAATAAATGAAATGATTTATCTAGGTAGCGTGGTTTTATTTATACAGAGTGAAAATTATTTAAACCGACAAACTCCGGGAGGTTGTAGGGGACACCAAAACAAATATTTTTCCCTAATGCCATTTTCGTATGAGGATTATTTAAACCGGTAGAGGGCGTATTACGCTCTTCAGTTGTCATGACTGTAACTGCTGTTGATGGTAGGAATTGTTTTGTCCACCAGTGTAGTAGTGAATTGTATATGTTTACTAATGGAGCGATAGACCTGGAGTGAGTACACTGATATGTGTGGGCCGGTGTTTAATTGGGAAATGTCTCCTACCTAGGCCATTAAATGGCAGGCACTATTACAATTTTTTCGCCACATCATTGCCAGAAATGCTGGAAGATGTCCCGCTCCCTACAAGAAAACGCATGTGGTTCCAACATGACGGGGCGCCGGCACATTTCAGTCGTCGTGTGCGTCGATTCTTGAACCAATGGTTTTCAGAAAAGTTGATTGGCAGAAGTGGTTCTGTGCCATGGCCTGCTCGATCCCCAGATATGACCCCTTTGGATATTTGTGTGGGGAGAGATGCGCAACCTTGTTTATACAACTCCTGTTCCATCAGAAAGTGATCTGGTTGCCGGGATAGTAGCAGCAGCAGGAGCAATTAACGATACTCCTGGAGTTTTTTGCCCGTGTTAGACAGTACATGATCCGCCGGTGTAACCTTAGTTTACATGTCAATGGAGGCATTTTTGAACCTGTACTGTAATTTAAGTATTTGCGTTGTGTTAATGTGTTGTCTCTTGGTAATAAAAAATGCAAAAGTGTTTGTCGGTTTAATTAATTTGCCGCCAGAGAAATCTTCCTCTACCGGTTTAAATAATCCTCATAGGAAAAAATGACATTAAGGAAAAATATTTGTTTTGGTGTCCCCTACAACCTCCCAGAGTTTGTCGGTTTAAATAATTTTCACCCTGTATATTATGGGTTTCTTCTGGATTTTAGCTAAGATTAGGATATAACGTAACACCGTAACCCAAGACCGGCCAAGACTGACTAGATTATCTGGAAAATGGAACAACGTCTCTACGGTAGCTAAGTGAAATATTTACATTTTACTAAACCTCGTAATAATTCCTATTAATACAGATTATTTCTACAAAACATCATATAAATATATATTTCCTATATCAATTAGAAAGCAATAAAGAACCAAACTGACACCGGGAGAGAGGGGGCGAGAGAGCCGTTTTTCTTAATTTAGATTACTATACTTATAACATGATACCTATTTTAACTTAGACTTGATTTTATTTTATATTTATTTCAGTATCAATTTAGGCCCATTTTATAACGCCTCATTAATTTTATTATATCAAGTTAAAATAAGAAGAAGTTCTTCTTCTTCTTCGTCAGGCTCTACGACTTCCAGTGGAATGTCTTGGCCTTCTCAACTAGTTTACGCAATTTCTTCCTATCTTGTGCAATAGATTTCAAATAAAAAATCCTCATCTCTCTCAAATCTTCAATTACGTCATCCTCTCATCGATCTTTGGGTCTTCCTCTTGGTCTTGTTCCCTGTGGCAATCTTCCTTTTGGCATTCTTAGTGTATGTCCAAACCATTGTAATCTTTTGGAGTTGATGAAACTAACTATATTTTCTTTATTATTCTTTAGGTATAATTCGTTATTCCTTCTTAACCTCCAAGTTCCATTTTCCTTTACTGGACCTAGCACTCTTCTAAATATTTTCCTCTCAAACGTTAATAGTCTTAATTTATCTGCTTCTTTTAGTACCCAGGTTTCAGCTCCATAACATATGATTGGTCTTATTATTGCTGTATATAATTTGAATTTGACATTTTTTTATATTAATTTGCTTTTGAATATATCGAAATTAGCAAAATATGCTTTATTCCCTTGTGATATTAAGAAGAGGTTTTGTTCATAAAATGTATTTTATATTTATTTCAGTATCAATTTAGACCCATTTTATAACGCCTCATTAAGTTAAGCTCTTTTACTATACACTTTTAGTTTATAAATTATGGAATACCTGCTAACCCTAGAAAATGTTGAAGAAATAAAGTTAGATTTACTCCTGTAAATAAAATTATACATTGGAAATTCCTAACTTTTTTCTCCAACTTAGTTTAACCTCTCTCCTCATAGGTAGGCCCACTTTTACGTGTTCAACGCCACCCGGATCTTACAATGGCACGACGTGTCGTGAGAAGTATTTTAAACTTTGGTTCACACTCTTAATTTTTTTGACCACACATTGACATTATTATTATTATTATTATTATTATTATTATTATTATTATTATTATTATTATTATTATTCAGTGATATGGAGTAAAAATATTACAAATAAAACCAATACATTGATATTAAAATCATTAGTACAATGTGTTATGTTGTATGGTGCAGAGACCTGGACTTTATGTAGACAGCAAGCAAAACTATTATTGACAACAGAGATGGATTTTTGGTCAAGGGCATCAAGAAAATGAAGAAATGAGAAAATTCGGAACCAAAAAAATAGAGAAATAATGAATGTTAAACATAATACTACAGAAGTAGTAGAAGAACGAAGGTTGAAATGGTATGGACATCTGAAGAGAATGGAGAATAATAGAATCCCAAGAATGATGCTGGATTGGAATGCTGAAGGCAGGAACAGGAGGGGTAAAACCAGGGAACAGTGGATGGATGAAGTAAGAAGAAACATGATCAGCAGAGACCTCAGAAAAGATGATGTTGTGGATAGGAATCTGTGGCGATGCACAATACATTTGGGCTGAAGGATAACTACTGTAATGTAGAGAAAATCCTTAACAAACTTTTTTTTTGATTGCGGATGAGCCCATGTAAGACATGTTTCCTTTGAGCCCAAATTTCTTTCATTCTTTTGCTATGAGCTTGTTTTCTATTATCTGTCCTAGTTGTTCCAGTTTTTTTCTTCGGTTTGTCCTCTTGGTCAACTTGCCACTTATTCACCTTAATTCTAAATATATCTCTGTTTGGGATATCTTCTTTAGTAATTCCTGCCAATTTTAAGTCCTTTTTGACTTCATCAATCTACTTCATAGTATTCACTGGAGCTTTATTTCTGTTTTCGTAGAATTCCATTATCTGTTTTGTAAGCCTATTTCAGTTCATTCGTTTAATATGGCCATAAAATTTTAACCTTCGTTTTCTAATATCACTATGAATGTCTGTATATATTTTTATTTCTTTTTTACTTCTGAGTCTAAATGCTTCACCTATGACTTGTGGACCTAAAACTTTTCTTATAATTTTGCATTCTTTTTTCACTATATTTTCGACATCTTTTTTTATGTTCAAAATTAATGTTTCTGCTTATTATTATTATTATTATTATTATTATTATTATTATTATTATTATTATTATTATTATTATTATTGTTGTTATTAGGTAACTTTTATTCAGTGATTTCAAAATGGTTTTACTTACGAAAGCCACAGGTGTCTGCCTGGAATTTACACTAACAGTAAATCGCATTTGCAAGAATATCACGTTTCAACACACGGCTATAAATGCACCAAAATTTTATCAATTCAACAAAAAAACTTAACATATTTTATTAGCATGCTATAGGAAATCACTTGTTGTAACAACTTGTTTCCTTTGTGTTTTAAAAATCATGTAAGAACGTGTGCATTACAGATATACGTGAACAAAATAAACATAGAATTGTGAAATAGGTGAGAATTGATTTTTATTTAATTCTCGTAGCAAAATCCAGATGCAAGAATCAAACTAACATATGTTATTTCAAAGTGTCAATAAAATTTGATAGGCATACATACATGCTGAATGTTATTGCTTGTACAAAAAGTAAATGAAATTAAGATACAAAGCAATGACCATAACCTGAACATAAATGATTTTCAGTTTCCTCGAGAAACTGTGCTTCACACATACAAATTGCTGGCGGGTGATTTACGCGGATAAGAAATGAAGCATGGAGCGGTGAAACCTGACGGATGGATCTCCAGGAAAAAAATACAACAAATGAATAAAAACTAACAGCCATAAGGAATTCAGGAATTACACTTTGAATGTTAATTGCTAGTTTACTTAAGTTATTTTTTCCTCAGAGACTGGATTCTAGCCGATTGTTTTAATATTTTAGAGACGTGATCTTATGAATACATTGCTATTCTTTGTGGAAACTACTAAATTTTATTTTTATTTATTTTTCCCTGAGACTTGTAATTTTAAAGTTAGCCGTCATTGCCAAATGTTTATGGATACAGGATGTGTACATTAACCCATCAGTGACCACTTTTTTATGGTCACTGTTTTCTTAGATTTAATTTTATCATCATTATCCGTCACGAATTAGCCTCTGGTAGACCTGTTTCGGCCCCATCTAGCAGTCTTCAAAGAGGACTTGCTGGTCGACGATGTCCTTTGTGTTTATATTACGTCATCATTTTTGGGATTTTTGAATTATCCATTTTTTTACATGATCTAGTCAGTTTAATTTACCAGTGACTTGTTTTGAGTTGCCAACAAATGATCCTTACACTGCTTTTCTAGGCTTTAAAGTAATGCAGTTTTCTCTAAGATAGGTTACTAGACTTATCGTTAGGTAGTCCAGTAGCGGGGGCTGCCACTTTTAGCCTCTGGACAGGCTTGTAAAAAAAGGTAAAGTGATCCCATCACAGGCCTTAAGAGGCCCTTGGGGTAGTAGGAGGTTAAGGCTCCCACTTTTTCTGGACAATCGGACAGGCGTATAATGTGGTATATTATCCAAAAAGATGCACTATCTCCTCTACTATTCAATTTGGTACTATATGCTTTTACAATAGAGCATGCCATATGGTATTAATAACCTGTTAGTTTATGCTGATGATGTAGTAGTATTAGGCGATAGCGAGGAGATACTAAGAGTCAACATGCACACTTTATTGAGTAACACTAAGAAATTGGGACTGGAAGTAAACATAAATAAACAAAATATATGTTCACACATAGAAATGCATTTGTAAAGTAAATGGACAGTTAATGCCAAATGAGAGAAATTTTGAAGAAGTGGATGTAATCAAGGGTCTATGGACAATATTATACCTCTTTGTTCGTATGTGAGCACCTAGAAAGTTATGGGAGGAGGTGGTATTTTGAAACGGAAATTGTAAAATGAAACAGCATATTCTGGAAAGTAGCTGTTGTCCATCTTGTGTAAATCACTCTAATTCGTATCGTTGGTTTCCCTTTTAACTCCTAGAAGCAGATTACTTCAGTATTATGTTGTGTGTACAAGTATTGTGATTGAGACAGCTTGGAACTTTTAGCAAGATAAGATTCAACATTAATTATACTCCTCGTATTAATAAGAGTGACGTGTTTTTCAATTGTAAATTATTGTTTATTAATTGAACTTTAAAATGGTATATTCATTAATTTGGAATTTTTATTTTTAAATCGTGAATAGATCACTAATATTAAAAATGGCGATTGGTGGTAACATGGAACAAGATTTTCCACAATACAACCCCTTCCTTTATTTTAAGTGCCATGATACGAAGAAGTTAATTAGGACCTGGAAATAAATGTCTGAGGCAAAAATGGCAGATATGATAAAGGGAATAAATACCGTTCGTGGGAAAACAAAACAACAAATGAAGTGTTTCGATGTGCTTAAAGCTACTCTCTACAGAAAGATAAAGAAAGATGTAGATCCCAATATTTCGGCGGTGAATGAAACATTGGAAAGCAATAGACTGTTCTACCGCCAGTGCAAGTGCAAAGAAGCATGCAAGGGATGGCAGTGAGGTGAACTATGGGTCCAAAAATATGCATTTTATATTACAACCCTAGTTCCCACAATCCAAATTTTGTTGCATGATTGAACAAAATGTGAAAACTCAAAAGTCTTAAACATATGTTTAAAAAAGTATTAGTATTTCTATATTATAGTCATTACTAATACTACTAACGATTTATAAGATAATATATTATGTAATTGGAATTCAAAATGTTAACACTAGGTTGCAATTCAGATAGTATATATTATTCAACTGTTTGTGTGTGAAATCAAGACAAAAGACAGTCAGAAGTCTAACTTCTCATTATACTATTCAACTGTTTGTGTGTGAAACCAAAACAAAAGACAGTCATAAGTCTAACTTCTCATTATGCTATGTTGCAATCTTAACTTCTAGTACATAAAAATCCTAGCCCTAGTTACCACAAATAAAGAAGTGATCCATATTACCACCTCCTCCCCCTATTCTGTATTCAGTTGAAAGTGAAATAGGCCACGTTATGAAGCGAGGAAAGAAGACTGGCCACAGAATTGACGTAGCGCAATGATTGTAATAAGAAGAGTTACATCTATCAAGACACAGAGGTCTTTATTTCAACTAACAAGAGCTGAGCTATAGTTAAGTTTGAATGGCTCACAACATAGTCATCGCTATCAGTCATTTTAAAAAGAATCAGAACGGACGGGTGAATGAATAAAAGCGGCCATCAGCAGCTGCAACGAATTACATGACGACATAAGTCTCTCTCTCTCTCTCTCCCTCAAGCTATGTGCTATACCTAAACCTTAATGACGACCTGTCAGTCATTCAGCACCCACATGTGAGGAACCCTAAATCAGGGGTCTACAAAATTAATTACTATCTTAATTGCCTCAGGTTACCAACAAAGGTCAAATTACAATTTCTTTCCACTAGGTACTGTTCTCCTAGACCAATTTCTTAATCATACACTTCTAGAATTACTCTAACGAGTCAAGTAAAGCTGCTCCTGTGTTATTTGTTATTTCATTTAATGACACTCTTTAACAGCTAGGGCCATTAGCATCCGAATTCAAATCTGGAAGAGAAAGAGCCAACAAATTTTGCTCAATAGCCTCTTTTTTCAGACTTAATGTTATTTCACTTGCCACGAATTTAGTTCTCTTCCAAAGGGACCCATGTTCAGGAATTTAAGCACAGTTACTCCCATCAATATTAGGTCCTTCAGTTCATAAAAGTTCTTCACTATTTTGTAATGGGGAATTGAAATGAAACTATAAAAATAATGTGTGTAAAAAGAATGTAAACTAAAGCGAACTGAATAAAAATGCCTCTAAGCAAAATTTACCCACCTCAACGACCCAGTACCATAGTTTCCTGTTAGATGTCTCATTGAGTCGGTGTGTTGACCGCATGCCATTCATGACATATATGAGCAAATAAGGTAACTAAAAATTAACCTTATCTACTAACTCCTTACAAAAGAGAGCCTATGGGCGTATGGCTCAATAATGGGCTAAGCTATTGCAGATATAGAGAAACTAAAGTTAAAATAATCCACTCTGTTGTATAATTAAAGTAATCTACCATATCTACTGTATGTAATGTATGATAAGATTCATAAGTATTAATATTCAGGGAGTATCTGCAATACGAAAATAAAATGCGTTGATTCAAATTAATTTTGTTTGGGCCTATCTCTAAATGAGAAATTATAAGAGTACAAAGGCAAGTTGAGAGTTCGCTTGGTCGTAGATAATAAAATAATCGCAGCTCAGATGAATATTTACCGTCGTAAAGAGAGAAAAATATGTTGGGCGCCCGAGGAAGAGTTGATCCTAAAACTGATGAAGGCGGAATAGACAAGATGGAAAATACTAGCAAGGATAATGGTTAGAGTCCGGGTTTCTATGTAATTCCATTTATTTTCCTTCATATGTATCAGTCTGAGAACTTAATGTTAATCAAGTTGGGCTACTAGGACAATTATATTCTCATGTTCATGTTACAAATTTTTACATATTCCGGTCAATACTACATATCTTAAACATAATTATATATTTTTATACATTATGTCAAATGGTTAATTGAACGCACACTTCCATCTGCTTAAGTTTTTAACAGTGACGTTCACTGTTGTCGAGCGATCATTTTCACATTATAAATAAATCATTTCTGCTCATTAAAAAACCTAATTGCTGAAAATATCGAAAAAATAGCCTATTCTATAGTAACTTACTGTGTTTCCTGCGTCGATACACTCCAGGATGGTACCCATTCTGATAGAATATACTCTATTTATGTACACAATTTGTGTAAATTAATTTTTTTCGCCTTTTTAGTTGCAAAAAAGCGTTTTAAAACTTATTATTGCTTGGAAAAGTGATGAAATTCATGTTCCCGCCATTAGAGCAAATAAATTAATCAATTAAACATTTTTACATATTTTTGCCATGTTTGTAGCTTTACTAGGGGGTAGAAGAGGAAAACAAATTGGATTGGCCACTGGCTAAGAAGAAACTGTCTGCTGACGGATGCCCTAGAAGGAATGGTCAACGGAAAGAAGGTTAGAGATAGAAAAAAACATCAAATGATAGATAATATTAAAATAAATGGTTAGTATGCGGATACAAAAAGGAAGGCTGAGTTAAGGAAAGAGTGGAGAATGCTGAGTTTGCAGTGAATTGCCTGCTTTTGAGCAGAACACTATGTTTGTATGTAACGTCTCTTTATAATTTTGATAATACATATCTATGTTTTTTGTTAAATATTTATGTACATATATCATAGGGCCATACTACATAAACGGGTTCGATCCCCGGTCGGGGTGAGGTTTTTATTGGGTTCTTTCCTCACCTGTAAGACAAATGTCAGGAAACCTTTAAGTCCCAAACGGTCCCCGAAATCATATGGCCATCATCATCATTATCATCATCATCCCTATCATTATCATCTTCATCATCATCACACTTCACCGGTGTGGAAAGCAACGGGAAGCTACCACACCTACAATTCCCTAGTAAAGCTGCAAGGATAGCATGAAAGTGAAGGACCTGCCCTCGAGCAGAATTACTATGGACGGATGGATACTACATAAAAATTCGGCCTCTAATGACAATGAATGGAAAATATTAGAACAGAATAGGGATGATTGAGGGATCATGTCCACGCGATGAGAGTCTATGTATATCTAGGATGGTAAGTTCACTAGCTTGTAAGCATTATGTTGTCTTATAGAAGATACAATACGTGTTTTGTGAACCCCTGAGCTAAATAAATGTAGGCCTACTGCCTACACAAAATCTTTTGTTTTCCTTTACAAAGTAGGTACGTATTATAAAGACGCAATACGTTTCTAAAACAAGGAAAGAGCTGCTATACCCTAAACAATAAACAGCCCTCTTTTGTTAAACAAAACTAGTAAAAAAATGTTAATAAGTTTAATAGTCGAATCTAGTATTAATCAGCGATTGAGGGAGCACTGCAAGTTGTAATTTGGTAAACAGCTGCCAGTAACTCTATACCTGCATCAAAGGATGCTAATTACAAAGGTCTCATTAACTTTCTCCAACAGAAGGGCGTACCTCACTCTCAACTAGGGTTACAAATCTAACGTACTTCGCAATAATGAGTGATTTATAAATGCAACTTCGTGCCATATGGCACAATTTGTTCAGATTGTATTCTTATTAAGTCCGGTGCCGTAGCCGAGAGGTTAAGGCAAGATGCCTTGGCGCAGATGTACGGGACTTGAGCTGGTTCGAGTCTCCATGGGGGAAGACATTTTCTCATGGACTTTTGGCCAGTATGGGACCGGTGTCTACCCAGCATCGTGAGGCATTTGGGTAGCTACAATAAGTAGCGACTCCAGGTTGAGAAGACGAGCTATAACGGCTGGTCATATGTCACCCCTACACTGGCTTGGCTTATGATCGTCTACCTCTGTTATTAATACATGTGGACGTGAGGCCGCAGTTGGCTAGGACTGTCGCCCTTGGAGTTGGAGTATTCTTAAAACATGTGATAAACGTGCAGTTTACTGTTAGTTATGATCAGACATGGGATCGGGAGAACATTAGTAGAGATTTTTCACATGGGGTACTGGGACATACTTCGAACATAAACAAAAGCCATTTAGTCCAGTTATGATTCAAGTATATGGATATGAAATTTATAAAACTTATCCTAATTCCTATACCATAATATGCACTCTTATGTCCTACCGAAAAAAAGAAAGAGAATAAAAATATTGTTCTTCTTCCTTCTTCTTCTTAATTTGTAGGCTTTTCATCCTGTTTATTTCCAAAATCACTCCTCAGAGGAAGATGTATTGGATGTGCATTCACTTCCATCCATCTCTTGGCTGGTCTTCCTTTTGCTCTTCTCCCGTCCATGGTGTTCCTTCTTTAGTTATTTTTGCAAGTAGGTTGTCTTCTATTCTTTCTACATGACCCTTCAAATATTTTCGTCTATCTATAACGAATTTGGTTATGTCTTGAATATGACATTTGTCCCTAATTTCTGTGTTGTGTATCTTATCAAATAATGTTTTCCCCTGAATAGTTCTTAAGATCTTCATTTCACATGTGCTTATTATTTGTTTAGTTTTTGTTGTATCAACTCTAGTTTCTGCTCCATATACGGTAACTGGTCGAACTATCCTTTTATAAATGCGGATTTTGCTTTATATTGACATATGTTTGTTACCCCAAATTAAATCTTTCATACAACCTGATATTTGTGCTGCTTTATCAGCTTCTACTATTTTATCAAATTTTTATTGTTGAATAAAAATATTGATTTATGTAATAAATGAATAAAAATATTGATTTATGTAATTCTGATATATGGAAGTTTTAACATGTAAAGTCATAGAGCAGTAAGGAGTGCATTTTTAATTTTATGTGAATTTTTTACTTAAAGAATTTGCTGATTTTAATTTTGATGATACTTTGAAATGGTGATTATAAGGGAGCTGATTTTTATGTGCTAGCAGTTAAGTTTGAAATTTTGTATAATGATTAGCAAGATTATCTTTCAATTGATCGAACTAACTTGTTTACAGTTTTATAAAATAACTCTAAAAATACTCAGAACTTTTTTTCAAGACAAATCAATACTTTATTTTATTACTTTAGCATTAGGAAACAAATCCATCCATCCATAGTAATTCTGCGGTGGACGGGAAACAAAGAATGCTCTGTATACAAAAACATTGTTCTATACGTTGCTATCTAAACTCGCATTACATAAAAAATGTCCCCCTTAATATTTATGAGAAATTGAATACTGGTAATGAAATTCCATGCCAGAGTTTGGGCAACGATCGATGAAAAAAAAAAATGATGTTGGTCAACAGCAGAGTTTGAACTCGGAATTTCCCGAACAAGTTTCTTAAATCCTACCATCTGAGTCAAGATACTCGTGAAAAAACCAATTATTTTTTTGGAATATTTCTTCTCTCTATCCTAGCTCACTGTGAAGGCCTTACGACTCTAATGGATTCATTATATCAAAACACTCAGACAGCATCCTTGAACAACTGAGAATCTATCACGTTAGAATTTATTAGTTTGTGTTATTATAACAGGCTTGCTATCGTTATATGTACTTGGTTTCAAAGACTAAAAATACTGAATAGTTTCAAATAATTTCTCCTTTATGAGAAAATAAAATATTTGCATTTGCAAACTCTAGGGGAGATGGAATTAAAATGCTTTCCCAGCTTTTGTTAGAGCAAGTAAATAGAATGCGGGCAGCTGTGCCACGCCATGGGTGCATGGTCTAGGTCAGTTATTGTGCTCCCTGACATAGGTCAGTTAAAAGCAACTCTGTTCATCATACATACAAGCTGCAATTAGAACTCGATCTAAAGTTTTCACGGCCTGGAGGTCCAATAACATTTTTCCCTATGTCACTACTTTATATATTTCTGGCATAATCTCCTAGCTTTTTGAGGGGATGTGCTAACCACATATTACTCGTTGACATCTGTAGTTAAATAAGCGTAATTAAATTAGCTTGGTCAAGGAACTCCCGCTAGGGAGCGTGTTATGTCCCCACGGGAGACGTATAGGGTATTGCCAAATCAAATGAAAATGTTGATATTATATTGAAGTTGGATAAGTAAAACAAATAGATCATAAGATTACAATCAGCCATAGGACATAAATTAAAACATTATTAAATTGTGCAAATATTTTAATGTAAGTAATTTTGTATAATAACGAATATAGTATTACTTTCTTTGTAATGGAACATGCTGTAAATAAGAAGTCACACACACACACACACACACACACACACACACATCTTCGTTAGGATTACCCTCACAGGCCGCATTGCCTAAAACGGATTTGTTCGTGATGATATATATATATATATATATATATATAAGAACTAAACCTTGGATGGGTGTACGGCTTCGGAAACAGACCACAGCGTTTAATTATATAAGACCTTAACCTGTGATTCCAACTTATTCTTTGATAATGGTATGTGGGATCATGCCGAAACGTCGGAGTCAGTGGCCAGAGGCCGGAGTTGGATCCATGACGCGGAAAACCCAAGAAAACTTTCTTAATCATATATATATATATATACACACACACACACACACACACACATGCATTTCCTAGCTTTGAGGGAATCATTGTAATCCACTTCTGAGGTTGATGGTCCTGCAAAGCAAATTACGTTACTCCAATGACATGAGTGATGGTAAATGATAACGACCCTTTAGAGTCTTTAAACATAAACCTTATCTAAATTTCAGACCATGATCAACCAAATGAATAATTCTCTTTTAAACAGATCCTAGAGACAAATGAAATTGACATTTTAAGTAAAACATTGCATAAAACTAGAAGATATAAGATAAGATGTAACGAGATTAGAAAGCAGTTAAATACTCAAGCCATAGAGCTTGTTGATTGGGTGGATAGAAGAAGAACCGAATGGAACCAGTATGTTACAGTTAAATGTTTACGAAAAGAAAAGAAACAACAGAAGAAGAACCTAAAACCTTCTTCTGTTGTTTCTTTTCTTTTCGTAAACATTTAACTGTAACATACTGGTTCCATTCGGTTCTTCTTCTATCCACCCAATCAACAAGCTCTATGGCTTGAGTATTTAACTGCTTTCTAATCTCGTTACATCTTATCTTGAGAGAGAGAGAGAGAGAGAGAGAGAGGGAGGGAGCGAGAGAGGGAGGGAGAGAGAGATAGAGAGAGGGAGATAGAGAGGGAGAGAGGGAGATTGAGAGAGAGAGGGAGAGAGAGGGAGAGAGGGACGAGAGAGAGAGAGAGGGAGAGAGGGGGAGAGAGCCTGACTGAGGGAGAGCAGAGGGGAGAGAGAGGGAGTCAGGCCGACCGAGAGTGGCCAGAGAGAGAGGCGGTGGAAGAGGAAGGGGGAGACGCGGAGAGGGAGAGAGAGGGGAGAGAGAGGGAAGAGAGAGAGGGAGAGAGAGAGGAGAGGAGAGAGAGAGGAGAGAGAGGGGGAGAGAGGAGGGAGAGAGAGGAGAGAAGAGAGGGAGAGGAGAGGGAGAGAGAGAGAGAGAGAGACGAGGAGGGGTGAGGAGAGAGAGAGAGGAGAGAGGGAGAGAGAGAGGGGAGAGAGAGAGGGAGAGAGAGGGACGAGAGAGAGAGAGAGAGAGGAGAGAGGGAGAGAGAGAGTAGAGAGAGAGGGAGAGAGGGAGGGAGATCGAGAGAGAGAGGGAGAGAGAGAGGGAGAAAGAGGGAGAGAGAGGGGGAGGGAGAGAGAGGGAGAGAGAGATGGAGATAGAGGGAGAGAGATGGAGAGAGAGAGGGAGAGAGAGAGAGGGATAGAGAGAGGTATAGAGAGATAGAGAGAGATAGAGAGATATAGAGAGATATATAGAGAGAGATAGAGAGAGATGGAGAGAGAGAGAGAGGGAGGGAGAGAGAGAAGGAGAGAGAGAGAGAGAGAGAGAGAAGAGGAGAGAGAGGTTGCATAATAAATGTAAATCAGTATCAGAGATATTGAAGGTGATTCCACAATTCGTAATTTCCTAAGAGAAAATCGTTACCATGATAGAGTGGTCCGAAGAAAGTACTTTGTTTATTAAAAGTGAAATAAAACAATTAAACTACCCACTACACGATCACTCAGCGTATGATTTGACGGAAGTTAATTACACATAGAATGATCGGAAAATATTAACTCAAGTTAGGGATGAATGGAGAACTTCTATCCTTGAAGCCATGAAACTACTGGTTCGAAGTTCCAGGAGTTAGAAAAGTACAGTAGATTTGATGTTTAGCCGCCCAAAAGCTTCACTAACAACTAATATTTTATTTTGATTTTATTTAGCATATTCACATTCACCGAACGTTTCACATCTTCCTCCGACGGCCCACTTAACACTACTCTAGCCATTCACCTCTAACATCTTTCTGCCATCCCATCTCCCAGTCGCCCAATGCCTTTTTCCCTCCCATTCGTTCTCCCCAACCACCATCATTCCACTGCTGCCTAGCAGTTAGGTGTCTGGTTCATCAAGGGCTAAAGGAAGAGAACTTTGATTAAAAATCTCCTGGTCCTCCAGGTTGGAGGTTGACACATCCCTGTTCATTAGAAAAAATGTAAAATGCTAAAAAGTCCAAGAGTGAAAAACCACTAGTATTCTTAGCCTAAACAATCCTTTTAAAATACACATTTTCATAACACAAAGGATAAAGTTTTATTTTTGTTAAGCAGCCCTACTTTATATTATATAACTTGGATGTTAAACTGTACCCTTGGCGAAGAAAAATGCTCACAAGTTTTGTACATTGATAAGTTCAAGTTAGCGGAATTCACTTAACTCTTTACATTTTCACAATTTTTAGGGAAGTTTTTTCCGCACCACTGTGCGACAAGGAAGGAAAAAAGTTTAACTATGGATTCAGATAATGTATTATTGTAATTTACACGACATGTATAAGTTTAGCGAAGAAAGTGTAAGGCAGAGTTTCACGTGACCTGCTACCAGGTCACACCTGGGTCCATCTACAAAGCACTCAAAATTATGAAGATAAAGATTGGATTAAATTGTAGATGGGTAAGCAGGTGTGGCAGAGAAAATAAGCAACTTATCCTATACTCTGTCTTATTCAGATCACAAAGCAAGATTCACATTATTAGCAGTTTTGTGTCTATAACCATACAGCCCCACTTAGCGCAAAAGTATTTCCTTGCAGGAGTATATTAACGAAGCTAATTTACTTATGCTTAATTTCCTACAGATGTCAGTGAGTGGCATCAAAGAGAGACAACTATTATTTGATACATGGATGTCATAAAGATTCAATGTTGATGATAATTAATTCACTGGCACTATCGAACCCGTAGGCTCATGGCCGCGCGGACATAATTCTCCATACAACCCTATTTTGAGCTAATATTTTCTTACCATACCTTATATACCTGTTGTCAAGAGGATTAAAAATCAAATTCTTAAATGGTATGGCCATGTGCAAAGAATGGAAAATGAAAGATGTCCAAAACATATATACCTATGGTCACCCTCTGGAAGAAATAAACGTGGCAGACCAAGATGAAAATGGAAAACCTATGTCAGAACTATAATGAATTATATGAATGTGGAAGAAGGAGATTGGAATGTTAGAAATAAATGGAAACTGAAGACGGCAATCCTGTAAATGGGGAAAAGTCGAGGAAGAAGAAGACCTTGTATAATCTACTACTCTCAAATCATGGTTAATGTTATTCTCCCACGTCACACTTGGTCTACCAACTGGTCGTTTTCCCCTCTGATTTTCCTACACGTACCTTTCATGTCCTGTTCATTCCCTATTCGTATCACATGTCCTGGTCATCGCAGTCTACGAGAGTTAACTGTTGTTACTATATCTGGTTTCCTATAAAGATCATGTAGCTTACTGTTATGTAGTATTCTACATTCGCCTGCCTGTTAATCTTGCTCCGTTCCAAAAATGTCCTAAGAACTTTATTCTTAAATACTCGTAATATTTTCTCTTCCTTTAAAGTAGGAGTCCATGTTTCGCATCCATATAATATAACTGGTAGATTAACAGTTTTATATATTTTCAGTTTAACGTTTTTTGAGAGGATTTGGGATGACAAGAGTCCCTGTAACACTTAATGCAATAGATCAGTTTATTGTACCATTATCTTCCTTTCTTTACCTATCAGCCGATTGCTCCTCACAATCCACTCAGTATAGGGGTGGCATGAGGTCAGTGTTTAGAGTCTCCCAGCCGTTATTGCTGATTTTCTCAACCTGGAGCCACTACTCTTGTAGCTTCCCAAAAATCCTTATGCTGCTGAGTGGTCATCGGTCCCAGAGCCGAAATTTAAAAGAAAATAAATATGTTCCCCATGGGTACTCGAACCAGTGGATATCCCAAACCTCAGACCACTAGACTGTTTTTTATTAATGCACTAGCTAATACCCGACGTGCGCTGCAACTCATAAATAAATGCTAATATGTTTTTTACCACCAGCCGTGCACTGTTCGGGAATCTGCTTATCCCGATATTCTTGGCATCAATGAAAGACAAAAATGGTTATTGTGACTTATCCGTAGAAGATAAACGTATGCTGTCGCGGACTTTTTTATAGAGTTTTTTGAGACGTTCAATTCTATGTACATTAATTTGGTGTATTTGGTATGGTTTAGGCAGCGTAAGCCATTTAAGCGTCAAAATAGGAACTTTATTTCACGTTTTTCACTACAAAGGGTGATTTTTAGGGGTGAAGGGGTTGAGTATTTCAATTCCCTTATAGCCTATGTTCATCCCCGGAATCTCCTGTACAGTTTTCAAAAAGCCCCAACTCAATCGGATGAACAGTATGGCAGTGCACGCTTGTCCGGGAATCGACTTATCCCGATCTTCTTGGCATCAATGAAAAACAAAAATGGTTATTGAGAGTTATCCGTAAAAGATTAACGTATGCTGTCGCAGACTTTTTTTGTAGAGTTTTTTGAGGTATTCAATTCTGTTTACATTAATTGGTATATTTGTTATGGTTTAGGCAGCGTAAGCCATTTAAGCATCAACATAGGGACTTTATTTCACGTTTTTCACTACAAAGGGTGATTTTACGGGGTGAAGGGGTTGAATATCACAACTCTCTTATAGCCTATGTTCATCTCCGGGATCTCCTGAACATGTTGCAAAAATCCCCATCAAAATCGGGCCAACGGTATGGCCGGTATTGAGCTGATCACTCATCCAGGAGGCAGTTCGTTTCCTTGTGTGATTAGGAATATATATACATGACCCAGAGTTAAATATTGGCTTGCCATTGTGTGTCGGAACATGTAAACGAACCAACAAAATGAAAGATTAAGAATGAGAGAGAGAGAGAGACAGACAGAGAGAGAGAGAGAGAGAGAGAGAGAGAGAGAGAGAGAGAGAGAGAGAGAGAGAGAGAGAGAAAGAGAGAGAGAAAGCATCATTTTATTATTAATTCCTTTTTATATATTTAAAATAAATAATAATAAATTTATAATTAATTATAATTGTTGGTAATTTTACAACTTGAAGCAGAAATTATGAAGACATAGAGTGAACTGAATGAGTTGAAATATGTTGAAAGTCTCTTGGAATAATATTCCACTAATTGCTTCTTTCCTCGCTAATTTTCTTTCTCAGTTTTCTTGTGTTTGCTCTTAATTACTTGAATCCCACGACTCTCTGCCATTAATTCATTACCAAGCCACACTCCGCGTTCCTCTGTTTGTTATTTTAATTCTTCAAATTCCTCTTATTCACAGCTACAAAATGTCATCCGCACACTTCCTTTATATTGTCCATATAAAAAACATTCTCTTTAATATAATATATAACTTACTTCATGCCCTAAATTCGCACTAAATATGCTTACAAGAATATTTTTAAATTAATTAAAATATGCTTATAATTATGCACTAGCAAAATTCTACATTCATTGAAATATAAAACAATTAATAATAATAATAATAATAATAATAATTATTATTATTATTATTATTATTTTATTAGGGTTTTTTCTACACTGCAGAAGTTTTTCCTTCAAACATAAAAGTTATTTAATATTGCAAAAATTCTTGTCTTGCGTATCTTCTTTCATCAATTCCATTCTATTCATAATTCTGTTGATCCCATCCATCGATTGTTTCTGTGGTTTTCCTCTTCTCCTTCTGCCTTCAGCATTCCATTCCAAAATCATTTTTGGAATTTTGTCTTATACCATTCTTTTTAGATGTCCAATCCATCTCAATTTTCAATACTTATGTTTTCATTACTCTATGAGTTTTAGCAACATACATTATTTTGTTAGGAGTGGGGGTTAACTACAAATAAACATTTGAAAATCGCTCTAGCAGCCGGTATATTTATTTTCTTCGCCATGTTTGTTTTCTCGAAATGAAACGACTTAATTATATCAAAATAAATAAGTATTGCTTAAATCAGCGAAGGACCATACATACAAGGAATTAGCTTAGTTTATGCAGTTCTTGTGTGACAGAATTTTCAATAAATATTTTTGATCATCGTTGAGATAACTATTCAAGTTATGTTGTACAAAAAGTAATTACCTAAATGAATGACTCCCAACGTACTCAAATATAATTTTAAACTGCGGAGGCCTACATTCTGTAACTCATTATCAACATTCGTCAGCTTAAAAATATAGTTGTGGAAGACTGGTTTATTGAAGTTGGTTTGTATCTATCTAACTTTATAGCACTTAAGTCTCAATAAAACAGCAAAAAAAAAACTAAAAATAAAATAGGCCTATTAAAATAAATACCTGGCAGTGCCGTCGTCTTCAACTAGGTTAAATGCGTTTCTTAAAAATTGTAGACCTTTCAGAAACTGGCTTCCATCTTCAGCAGAAGGATATGAGCCGGTTTCTGAAAAGCCTACTGTTTTATTAAAAAAAATAATTTTAACCTATTTGAGAACGACGTCATCTGCCATATATTTGTTTTGATATTTTACTTTATGAATATTTATCTGAATGGAATTTTATTACGAATTTTATTAATATTGATACTGTGAAGGCATAAAACCATATGATTAAAATAAATTATAATAGAAGGGATTAAGTTGAAATAATAATTAGTATTTGTGTGATGTATCCCTTTCCTTATGAGTAGACACCGGATTTTTATGTACTAAAAGGTAAGATTGCAACATTGTATAATGAGAAGTTAGACTTATGACTCTCTTTTGTTTTGGTTTCGCACACAAACAGTTGAATAATATATACTATCTTCATTGCAAAGCTTATCTTTTATTACATAAAATCCGGACTCTACTCATGAGTAACCGATATAAAAAGATGTGCTAATATTAATTTGATTATATTTTAATGTCTAATGCCACCATACTGTCTTACGACATTTTTGGCATTCTATCCTGACATGCCTACTTCTGAGGTTAAGGAGCCTGGAAAGCGGAGTTACTGTTTTCCGACAGTATGATGGGTAATACATGACAATGAATGAGGAGATCAACACTATAAAATTGATTGTAAATCACCGTTGAGGTTATGTAATAAAATGTTAAAATACTGAAAATAAATACCTGATATGTCAGTCGTCCTCAACTAAATTACATTTTCTGTTTAAAAAAATTCATTGAGTAGTTAAAACTGTACAGACCTTTCAGAAACATGTTTCATTTTATTTATTTCATTTGGTACTGAGGATTTTCTTCTCTTCATGGACTAGGCAAATTGCCTATTCCGCCTCACAGTTGTTTTGTCCATCTCTTCACTGTCCTTCCTACATTCCTTGAACCTCTTGCCTTGTAGTTATATGGTAAACTAACTAACTAACTAACTAACTAACTAACTAACTCACTGACACTATCGATCCCGTAGGTTCATGGCCGCGCGGACATAAGCTCTCCATACATCCATATCATGAGCCAATGTTTTCCAATCATCCTCTGTTTAATTTACTTCTCTCAAACCATAGTTAATGTTTTTCTCCCACCTCATTCTTGGTCTACCAACTGGGCGTTTTTACTCTGGTTTTCCCTTGGTAATCTTGGTACTGAGGTTGGTGTATATAATTATAAGAGTCCATTTTAATCTAAATTCCAAGAACATGTGCTACCGTTATCCAGTAGTCTAAGCGGGAATTGAAGCCGGAACCTTTTGAACTGCATACGAAAGCTAACTAAGTAACTCGCTGGCACTATCAAACCCGTAGGTTCATGGCCGCTCTCCATACATCCACATCCTAAGCTAATGTTTTCCAATCATTCTCTGTATAATCTACTTCCCTCAAATCATAGTTAATGTTATTCTCCCACCTCATTCTTGGTCTACCAACTGGGCGTTTTACCTCTGGTTTCCCTACAAGAAGCTTCCATGCATGTCTCTCATTCACATTCGTGCCACATGTCCTGCCTATCGCAGTCTACGAGACTTAACTGTTCTTATTATATCTGGTTTCCTATAAACTGCATTTGAAAGCACTGATCACAAATCTATGGGTTGGTCACTTAATCTGAATATGGGTGAATAAAATATGATTGCAATATTTCGCGCATTTGTATCGTTATCTGTTCGTCAAACAGGTTAATGCAACAATAATAGTGTTCAAACGTGAAGAATTTAAATACAAAATGGAATGTGTTATAATATTGAACACGTGTAAGCGTAAAGCGTAAAATACATCTCCTATAAACGTCCGTCCTTATTTTAACAAGAAGCAAATTCTTGAGTGATGAAGTTTTTATGACTGTCACATTATTTAGCTCCGGATTTCGTGGAATTTCGCCACAGCATTCGTTGTTTATACAGATGTTGCTAGTGTTACAGAGTAGCAGCCACATCTTTAAATAAAACATTCAAGGATGTATTATCCGAGTCATTTGAATCTCTGCTAATATGTAGAGAATCCTGAGTTCAATTCCAATTTATGTATAACATATTACCTTATTTTTATATTAAATATATTATGGCAGCCAAACTTTTAAATTTGGATCCGACCATTTATTTGAACGATGGAGAAAATTATTTACAAAATGTATGAATGGTGAAAAAGTTCCTGAAGAACGGAAACTAGGATACAGTTCGACAATCCATAAAAAAGGAAAAAAAAAGACCAATGTGAAAATTATAGAGGTATAACAGTAAAAAGTACTATGAGCAGACGCTATAGATGCATACTAAAATGTTATTTAGAAAAAAACTATAGTGATATGGTATTATAGCAAACAGTCAGGATTTAGAGCGGATCGTTCCACAACCGATAATTTATTTTGCATTACTCGGGTAACACTGGTCAACATGATTTTTGTCTCATGAGTACCAATAGTAGTACTTAATGCAGTTTTTATCGTGGTTTCAAATATGTATTCGGAATTTCTCCATCACCTACAGTGTTTTTAATTTCAATTTCAAGTAATGGGTTTAAATAATAATTTTTAATAAACGTTTATTCGTTCACTTGTCCATTGTAAAATAAAACCAAATGAGCTAACTCAAATGATTTCAGCTATGGAAAAGAGATATCAAGGCAAATGGAATCCTAATATGCTGGCTGATTATTGTTGGTCAATCAAGAGGGATGCTCCATAGGCGAAATATAGCATAAAATTGTCATTTTTTACTTTCTAGGTAGGTATGCATATAGAAAATGTTAAAATGTTTGAAATTATAATTTCCTGTCTCTTGGAAACCTTGCGTGATGGAGAAAACCCGATATAATATTTCAATTCAGGAGAAAAAATACTATCGGAATCGCATTTTTTCTTCCTGAGACAAAAAAAAAAGTTTATTTTTTGTTGCTCAGTGTAATAGAAAAGAAAATGCAATATGGACAACCTTTGCACCTACTATTTGTAGATCTTGAGAAAGCATACAACAATGTCCCTATAGAGAAACTATGGATTGCTTTAAGACGTATGGGAATTAAGACTATAATAATTAAAGCCTTACAAATTTTACATGGCAATTGTATATCTACAATTAAAATTGACAGTAAATTGTCACATGGTTTTACGATAAATAAAGGCTTTCGTCAAGGTTGTTATCTATCACAGACTCTGTTTAAAATATATGTATATGAAATATTAAAGAATTGGATGAGAAAACGTTCAAGCATGGGAATTCCTATTTCGAACAACAAAACTTTATACAACTTACATTTTGCAGATGATCAATTGTTAATTGCACAAGATTATGAAGATTTAGAATATATGACTAGAAAATTAATAGAAGAATATGAAAAATAGGGATTAATTTCGAACATGAAAAAAACAAAATATTTATCAATTGGTGAACCAAAACAAAATTTAATTTTGGAGACTAGAGAAACAATAACATCTTGTAGTGAGATCACAGATTTAGGAATTAAAATAAATAAAGATGGAAGTTATGGAGAGAAAATAAGATTATATAAATAATAAAGGAAAATTTGGAATTGATTGCCTCAATGGAATGTTGTGGAATAAAAATATAATTAATAAAAATAAAGTGAATATATATTATGCAATTGTTAAACGCATCGTTACTTATGGAGCAGAACTTTGGCCATTAACAACAAAAACAAATAAGTATCTTTTGGCAACGGAAATGATTTTATACGAAGGGCAGCAAGAATTTCAAGAAGAGAAAAAATTGGGAACTCGGTTATAAGGGAGAAAATGAAGATTGAAGACACTATTTTAGATTATATTAAAACTCAGCAATTAAGATGGTACGGACATGTCCAGCGAATGGAAGAGGACAGAGAACGACGAAGAACTTTAATTAAGGGAAGTTTGTGAATATCTGTTACAAAATGATAGTCTATAAGCCTTTGGTCATTTATGTATTGTTTTAAAACTCATATGCTGGAATAGAACCCCATAAGGTCCGCTTCCGACTTCACTCTGCTAATTAACTTCAAAATTAAATTCAAAATTTAAACCGGGGCTAATGTATTTTACAGGAACCCGGGGTTCTACCTATTAAGGAGGACCAAAATGGATCGCTCACCGCCAACACTTAAGTGATGGCCGCAGAGCTTTCCATCTATCTATCTATGTTAATTATTAAGATTGGTTGAAGAAAATCCTCAATGATGAGGAAAATTCTCAAAAAAAAAAAGCGTTACGAATACTCTATGAAAATCTAAAGATTTGATTAACAAGACTAATTTAACTATTTAAAATAAATACTGCATTTAGAAACTACTCGTAATAATAATAATAATAATAATAATAATAATAATAATAATAATAATAATAATAATAATAATAATAATTTTCAAATTAGGAATATTCCAAAATACAGTGTTTCTTCTTCAACTCAAAGTGATTTGTCGCCAGAGGTTCCTGTCCAGAGCATCTTTTTCCCTTAGATCTCTAGCTTTCACACTTTTCCTATAATAATAATAATAATAATAATAATAATAATAATAATAATACTAAAATAATAATAATAATAATAATAATAATAATAATAATAATAATAATAATAATATATAATAATAATAATAATAATAATAATAATAATAATAATAATAATATAATAATAATAATAATAATAATAATAATAATAATAATAATAATAATAATAATAATAATAATAATAATAATAATAATAATAATAATAATAGTAATGGATATCAAAGAACAGACTAAAAACATAACGCAGAAATAAGACAACAACTAAAAGTAGAGGAATTAAACACAACAACAGTGAAATACAGAACAAACTGGAAAGAACACTTAGCAAGGATGACTGATAATAGAATACCAAAATCAGCATACAGCTATTCACCACGAGGATGAAAAAGTTTGGGAAGACCAAAAAAAAGATGGAAACAGCAGCAATTTGGAGCCGGAACAGGCTAGTAAATAAGCTTAAACCGTGTGAATAATAATAATAATAATAATAATAATAATAATAATAATAATAATAATAATAATAATAAACGTAATAATAATAATATTTTTAAAAATCTTACAAAAATATTTCGCGACAACGTATGGCTTATCTTTTACGGATAACTCACAATAAATATTTTTGTCTTTCAGCTCACTGAAGCCAAGGAGGTCAGGATAAGTAGATTCCCGAGCAACGCCGGGTAATCAGCACTGGGTAACTAAAAATAAATATCCTCAACTCGTGTCCAACTCAGAGTCGGGTCAAAGATGAGATGAGATTCCTATATACATTCAGATATGTGAACTACAAGGGTGCCGGCCGACCACTCGTGACGAACCGTCACAGGGGCAGATGAACGAAATGAAACAAAATGGATGAGGTGAGTATGGAGAAATGGTGGAATGAAATTTGTGGCGGGGAAAAACGGGAGAAGCCCCTAGAAAAACCTACCCAAGTTCCGTTTCGTCTACCACGATACCCACATGAAGTGCACGAGACTCGATCTCGGGACCCGAGCGGTGAGAGGCGAGCGTCTAACCGCTTGCACCACGGAGCCGCCAACTAAAAATAAATACGATACAAATTTATAATTATTTTTCTTTTTACTTACTCAACTAAACATAAAACATAGTTCATTTATTAAGGCGACGCAGCGCACTCCGAGTATTAGCTAGTATTAAATAAAACTTTGGCTGTGAAAAAAAGAAGTATCTTAAATTTAGTACTATATATTAATCGAATAGAGCGAATTAATTAGTGGATCACAGAACGTTTAAAGAATAAAGCCAGAGTGTGAACTTTCAACAACATTAGAGAGTCTTATCCAATGTTTTCTTGAACAATAACAGCAAAAGCAGACGGCTGTAAAAGAAGGCGCGTGGCATCAAATTAACAGCAATTCTCTGCAATTAAGCACCGAGGTTCTAATGAGAACACTTCATCAAGCCACCAGCCACTTTTTGCATGTGGGTGGGGTAAGGGGGCGTATGGAATGTCTTCACCACCTGCCTAATCCAAACACGCTAACTTATATCACTTGCAAGTAAAGTCCATCAAACTTCCGTCCAAATATCCTGATGAGGCTCTCGCATATGAAACACTAAATCAAGATCAGCATGTTTGAGAAATGTTAGATATCCCATCCCTTCCAAAAGAAAAGACGGCCCCTCACCCTGATGCCTGAATTATATATATCTTGTTTCTCAGTACCTAGTAGTAGTAATTCCTGTCACTCCTGTTGGAAGCATAGGACCTTTGCAAAAGTTCGCCACCGGATTCTATTTCTTGAGAAGTTCCTGACTTAATACCAGCTTTTCCTTCGTTGTTCAATTTCTGTTATTAATGCGCTGCGCCATTTAATGTTTAAGCTTCTTTCTCTTCTAGCCAATCTTTGTGGATTCCACTCCAAAGCTCTCTCTGGCGCACTGTTTATTTCTCGAGTTGTGTTAAATCCATTTCCATTTACAATACTTAATCTCATTCCATGCTGTTATATTCTACAATTCTTCATTCCAGATGGTTTTTGGCCAACGGATTCTGACAATACATTTCAGGGATCTATTTATCCACATCTACTTTTGTTATACAAACCCATATACTTTTCACGTTGTTATTGAATATTCTTAATTTAGTATTATTTGAGATTTGTTACAACTGAGAGAATACAACTTTTGATTTTCGAATTTTATCCCATTAGCTAAGGAGACAGATATTGTTTCGGAAAAGAGAGAAGGGCGCAGACAGACAGATAAGTACATAGATAAATAGGTAGATATATTATGGGCGAACGGATACTTGGATGCTGGATAAGAATAGATAGATACATCAATATGGATTGGTAGATGACATTATCTACATACATAGATAGATAATACATGGAACGATAATTCGATAAATAGATATTAGGCAGGCCTAATTGGTACATGAATATGCTAGGCGAATTGATTGACAGACAGATATTATATAGTAGTAGTAGGACTTTATTAGACAAAAGTAAGATATTTACAATATTATTTACAAATACGGGTCGCACGGGCAGATATTATATAATATATACATATAGTCCACCGCTGTGGTCTCGGGGTAGCGTGCTACCTTGTCAAGCAGCGGGCCCGGGTTCGATCCCCGGTCGGGACAGTTTTTCTGGGTGAGGTTTGGGACAGTTTTTCTGGGTGAGGTTTTTATCGGGGTTTTTCCTCACCTGTAAGACAAATGTCAGGAAAACTTTAAGGCCCAAACGGTACCTGAAATCATATGACCATCATCATCATCCTTATCATTAATATCATCATCCTTCACCGGTGTGGAAAGCAACGGGAAGCCACCATACCTATAATTCCCTAGTAAAGCTGCAAAACATAACATGAAAATGCTATGATTGCAGTGAAAGACCTGCCTTCGGGCAGAATTACTATGGATGGATGGATGGATGGATCAGAAATATATTCAATAAATGATAGAATTCAACAACACCGCGTCGGCTGGGAAGAGCATGTTCAGAGAATGGAAGAAACAAGATTGCCCAAAAAGCATATCATTATAAACCAAAGGGATTAAGGGATGTAGGAAGACCTAGGAAGAGATAGAAGGAATCATTGTGAATTCGAAACAGGCGAATCGCCTACTTTGAAGTGAAGAAGAATAAGATGATGATGATGATGATAATGATAAATAGTGGATTCTCAAGGTAATTTTACTATTCAAATAACTATATTCTGTAAAATAAAAATGGTTTTATTTTCGAATAATAATGGTTATTGATCATAAAAATATATAACTCAAATGGCTATTCACAGTAATCGTTTGAATAAAATTAATTACTCTACACTGGAAGTAACATAAACATTATATAAAAAAACTGGATCCAAGCGTGACGAAATAAAAGAAGATTACATGGCTTTTATTTTTATAATGGAAATAAAGAAATGCATGTAGCTGTGATATTGAGCAGTACAAGAGTTTGGTCACATGATGCCAGTAATTATGTTCAGGCGCGCAAGAAACTGGAGATTTTTTTAATAAAGGATTCCATGAAGTTAATTTTCTTAATCTCAGCACACTCGTAGGTGAACAAAATTACAAAACATTTCAAACTGTTCTCCTCTCAGCCGAATTAAATAAATGAATATATACATGATTTATTTATACATTTTAAATCGTGGAAAACTTATTACTAAAAATCTAGAAATGAGAATAAGCATACTGTAGTGTATATTCAACCGCTTTCAAAATTTTTAAACAAAACTAAGAAGGGAACTGTCAACTATTGCATATCGAAACCTACCTTCAAATTTCTCCCAGAGAAGCATTTTTGTGTCCCAAGGCCATGCTAAAAAAATTATCTCTTTTTTAAATGCGAATCACAGAAATCGAAGCCAGAATCCAGCAATGACAATTCACTGTACGGAGCAGATGTATTCCCTACTTGAATAAGAGCGCAGTGGGGTGTTTTGGGAAGCGGCGCGTACGGCAAGTAGTGAGGATTATCCGATCTACCAATTCAGAAGTAGTATTACTTCCTTATAGCTTAAATTAGATATTTGGAGCTTGATTTTTATGACCTGTAGTTAAAAATGACATTTTTTTTTTTTTTTTTTGGGGCACGACCTTTCTAAATCACATCGTTTCTCTGGAAGATATTTCAAGGTAGGTTTCAGCACGCAGCAGTTGATAGTTTCCTTGTCAAGCATAGAGTTCTCAACAGTATCCTGTATATATATATATATATATATATATATATATATATAAGTGCCCGAGGGCAGGTATTTCACTGCAATCATAGCATTTTCATGCTATGCTTGCAGCTTTACTGTGGGAATTGTAGGTGTGGTAGCTTCCCGTTGCTTTCCACACCGGTGAAGGATGAGGATGATAATGATGGCCATATGATTTCGGGGACAGTTTGGGCCTTAAAGTTTTCTGACATTTGTCTTACAGGTGAGGAAAAACCCCGATAAAAACCTCACCCAGAAAAACTGCCCCGACCGGTGATCGAACCTTGGCCCGCTGCGTGACAAGGCAGCACGTTACCTCGATACCACAGCGGTGGATATATATATATATATATATATATATATATATATATAATGGATAATATGATGACATAGAATATATGGCAAAAAAACTAAAAGAAGAATATGGAAAATGGGGACTTTATATAAACGTTGAGAAAACTAAATATCTGTGTATAGGAGAAGAAATGGAAAATATAAATTTCAACAATGGAGAAGAACTAAAACCTAGTATTGAATGCACTTATTTAGGAACAAAATTATACCGTTCAGGCGATAACACAGTGGGAATTAAAATATATATATAAACATGTATATACTTACTTACTTACTTACTTACTCACTGGCACTATCGAACCCGTAGGTTCATGGCCGCGTGGACATAAGCTCTCCATACATCCCTATCCTGAACTAATGTTTTCCAATCATTCCCTATATAATCTACTTCCCTCAAATCATAGTTAATGTTGTTCTCCCACCTCATTCTAGGTCTACCAACCGGGCGTTTTCCCTCTGGCTTTCCTACAAGAAGCTTCCATGCACGTCTTTCATTCCCCATAAGTGCAACATGTCCTGCCCATCGCAGTCTACGAGACTTGACTGTTCTTATTATATCTGGCTTCTTATAAAGACCATGTAGTTCATTGTTAAGTAGTCTTCTCCATTCACCTGTCTGTTCACCTCTCTTTGGTCCAAAAATCTTCCTAAGAACTTTATTCTCAAATACTCGTAATCTCCTTTCCTCCCTTAAAGTAAGAGTCCATGTTTCGCACCCATATAATACAACTGGTAGAATAATAGTTTTATATATTTTCAGCTTAACGTTTCTTGAAAGGAGTTGGGGCATCAAAAGTCTCTGCAATGCATAATAGCATGCATTTCCAGAATTGAGCCTATTTTTAATTTCTTTCTGCATCTCATTCCTATTTGTGATTATTGTTCCTAGGTATTTGAATTCAGCCACTTCCTCAAAATTTCCCTCATTTGTCCATACATTATATACTGAATTTCTACGTGTGACCATATATTTAGTTTTACTGATATTTACTTCCAGTCCCAATTTCTTAGTGTTACTCAATAGTGTGTGCGTGTTGGCCTTTAGTATCTCCTCGCTATCGGCCAGTAGTACTACATCATCAGCATAAACTAACAGCTTATTAATACCATTCAGTTGTAAGCCTTCCTCATTCTCTAAAGAGTTAATGGCATGCTCTAGTACAAAATTAAATAGTAGAGGAGATAGTGCATCTCCTTGCTTCAACCCGTTCTGGATTTCAAAAGTGTCTGAAAACTGTTTGCCTACACGCACCCTACTCTTTGAGCCATTTAGACACATTCGTATAAGTCTAACTAACTTTTTAGGAATTCCGAACTCCAGCAGGATACTATATAACTTCTCCCTCTTAATTGAATCATATGCTTTTTTGAAGTCTACATATAGTTGATGTACAGTACCATTATATTCCCATTTCTTTTCTAAAATATGTCTTATACTAATAAATAATAGTTTTAAAAAACTAAAAGAACACGCTTTATTAGAAAACTGAAAAATGAAAAATAATTTTAATTTTCAATACGCTTGGGATAAAATAAAATGGTCGACAAAAAAATCATCTCCAACACATATAGAATAAAACTAGAGTTATCAACAAAAAGAAAATAATTTTACCATCAAAAGCGTGGGGTGCTCTATATCAATTAATATATTTGATAATAAACAGATATTGGTAAAAGTAAGCTCTCTAAGAAGAAAATGTAAAAATCATAAAAAGCACCCCACGCTTTTGATGGTAAAATTATTTTCTTTTTGTTGATAACTCTAGTTTTATTCTATATGTGTTGGAGATAATTTTTTTGTTAACCACTTTATTTTATCCGAAGCCTATTGGAAATTAGAATTATTTTTCATTTTTTAGTTTTCTAATAAAGCGTGTTCTTTTAGTTTTTTAAAACTATTATTTATTTTTTATTTTTTAGTTTTAATATTTTACAGAATAAGATAAAAATGTAAATATCTTTAAATTCGATACTATTGTAGTATGAGCTAAAAGTAATACTCTTCTATAAAAAAGCCCTTCCAGCCGGATTTGAACCAGCGACGTATGGATTACTGAAATTATATACCACTAAGAGTTCACTGCTCTACCAACTGAGCACTTACAACGATTGACTAAAAACTCGACAAGTCCGCAACATGTTATACTAGTTTTCATTTTATTTTTATTTTCGGATGATTCTGGCCAAAATTTTAGAAACAAAATATGAAATTATTGTATTGTCACGGGTCCTCTACACGTATACAAAGTTTCAAGTCGATCCAATGTTTCTAAGTGGGTGAAAATCGCGTTGAAAGATTCCATTACATTGATACAAAAACACCTTTTTTTAATTTTCTGATGATTATGGCCAGGATTTTAGAAAATAAATATGAAATTAGTGTATTGTCACGGGTCCTCTACAAGTATACAAAGTTTCAAGTCGATCCAATGTTTCTAAGTGGGTTAAAATCGCGTTGAAAGATTCCGTTACATTGATACAAAAACACGCTTTATATTAGCTTGACCTGTATCTATCTATCTATCTATCTATCTATCTATCTATCTATCTATCTATCTATCTATCTATCTATCTATCTATCTATCTATCTATCTATCTATCTATCTATCTATCTATCTATCTATCTATCTATCTATCTATCTATCTATGTAACTGAATCTTTCATCGCGTTTTTCACCCACTTAAAATAATTGGATCGACTTGAAATTTTGTATACTTGTAAAGGACCCGTGACAATACAATAATTTCATATTTATTTTCTAAAATCCTGGCCAGAATCATCAGAAAATAAAAAAAAAGTGTTTTTGTATTTATGTAACGGAATTTTTGAAACCGATTTTCACCCACTTAGAAACATAGGCTAGACTTGAAACTTTGTATACTTGTAAAGGACCCGTGACAATACAATAATTTCATATTCATTTTCTAAAATCCTGGCCAGAATCATCAGAAAATCAAAAAAAAGTGTTTTTGTATTTATGTAACGGAATTTTTGAACCCGATTTTCACCCACTTAGAGACATTGGACCGACTTGAAACTTTGTATACTTGTAAAGAACCCGTGACAATACAATAATTTCATATTTATTTTCTAAAATCCTGGCCAGAATCATCATAAAATAAAAAAAAAGTGTTTTTGTATTTATGTAACGAAATCTTTGAACACGATTTTCACCCACTTAGAAGCACTGGATCGACTTGCAACTTTGTATACTTGTAAAGGACCCGTGACACTATAATAATTTCATATTTTATTTCTAAATTTCTGGCCAGAACCATCAGAAAATCAAAAACATTAAAACTGGTATAATAGGTTACGAACTTGTCGACTTTTTAGTCAATCGTTGTCAGAGCTCAGTTGGTAGAGCGGCGAACTAGTGGTATATAGTTTCAGTAATCCATAGGTCTCAGGTTCGAATCCGGCTGGGGAGGATTTTTTTTTTTTAGAAGAGTAATAATTTTAGCTCATACTACAGTAGTATGGAATTTAAATATATTTACATTCTTATTTTATTCTGTAAATATTAAAACTAAAAAATAAAAAATAAATAATAGTTTTAAAAAAACTAAAACAGCACGCTTTATTAGAAAACCGAACTCAAAAATGAAAAATAATTTTAATTTCCAACACGCTTGGGATAAATTTAAAGTGGTCAACAAAAAAATCTTCTCCAACACATATAGAATAAAACTAGAATTTTCAACAAAAAGAAAATAATTTTACCATCAAAAGCGTGGGGTGCCTTTTATGATTTTTACATGTTCTTCTTAGAGACTTTACTTTTACCAATATCTGATTATTATCAAATATATTAATTGATATAGAGCACCCCACGCTTTTGATGGTAAAATTATTTTCTTTTTGTTGAAAATTCTAGTTTTATTCTATATGTGTTGGAGAAGATTTTTTTGTTGACCACTTTAAATTTATCCCAAGCGTGTTGGAAATTAAAATTATTTTTCATTTTTGAGTTCGGTTTTCTAATAAAGCGTGCTGTTTTAGTTTTTTAAAACTATTATTTATTTTGATTTTCTGATGATTATGGCCAGGAGTTTAGAAAATAAACATGGAATTATTGTATTGTCACGGGTCCTCTACAAGTATACAAAGTTTCAAGTCGATCCAATGATTTTAAGTGGGTGAAAATCGCATTGAAAGATTCCGTTACATAGGTAGATAGATAGATACAGGTCAAGCTAATATAAAGCGTGTAAAAATCTGATCTGTTGTAGACCTGTTTCTTCTAAATGCATATTGATGATCTCCTAGAATGTCATCAATATAGGGAGTAAGTCTGCTTACTAATATGTTTGTGAGAATTTTGTACGAAGTTGAAAGTAATGAGATGCCCCTGTAGTTGTTGCAATCAGTTTTATCTCCTTTCTTATAAATTGGTATGATAATTGATTCCTTCCATTCATCTGGAAGAGCTTCTTTTTCCCAAATCATACTAAGCAACCAACGTATCTTGTCCATCAATTTTTCTCCCCCTGATTTTATCAGTTCTGCTGGGATCTCATCTGAATCTGATGCTTTATACATCTTCAATTTTTCAATCGCCATTTCAACCTCTAATGAACTTGGTTCTGCGACTAACATTTCTGCTGTCTGTAACTTATCCTCCTCGATGTCCTGTTCTGTATGTACATTTAATAGCTGATTAAAGTAACTTTGCCATCTATTTAGTATACTCCTAGAATCTGCAATCATATCCCCATTTTATAAACATGTGTATAGGAGAAGAAATGGAAAATATAAATTTCAACAATGAAGAACTAAAACCTAGTATTGAATGCACTTATTTAGGAACAAAATTAGACCATTCGGGCGATAACACAGTGGAAATTAAAAATAGAATCGCACAAAAAAAACAAGCAATAAATGTTTTAAACTCTTTTGGTGGAGCAAAAATATTACAAAAAATATAAAATTATATATGAAACCATAATTCAAAGCATTTTAACATATGGTGCTGAAGTTTGGCAAATTCCTGCCAGGGAAATGAAAAGCATTTTAAGTATAGAAATGGATGTTTTAAGAAGATCAGCTGGAAAATCTAGAATGGATAGAATACGAAATAAAGAAATAAGGGAAATTATGGGTGTACAAGAGGAGCCAGACATCATAGACATTATAGAAAAGAAAAGATTACAGTGGTATGGCCATGTCAAAAGAATGCCAGAGCAAAGATTGCCTAAAATTGTTATGGAATTGATCCCAATAGAAAGGAGGAAGAGAGGAAGACCGAAGAAAGCTTGGATAGAAGGGGTACAAGCAGCTATAAATATCAGAGGATTGGAGGAAGATCAATGGATGGACAGAGGGGAATGGCGTTTGATTTCCGGAAGACGGCGGCAGCTGTCATGATACCGGATGATGATGATGATGATACGTATAAAAATAAGGCATGAACATTAGAATATTTAAAACATCCTACATATATGGGAGTGGGGCTTGGGCACTAAACAAAGATAATTTAATCATATCTAACGACTTAGGAAAGAAAAAAAAAGAGGAATATATATATATATGAACCCAAAGTTCTTAATAGAAATTGGAGAATAGGATATAACAGGAATTGAAATACACCTGTTATTGAAGCTGCAATTAAGCCTAAAGATTGGAATGGTTGGAACATATGATCAGGATGGAAGAGGACGGTATTCTAAAAATTATCTTTAATTCAACACCGAAAGATCAACGTAATGTGGGGCGACAGAAAATGAGATGGTGGATTATTTCGAGTCAGATTATATATATTAAAAGTTTATATTTTCTGGTTCCCTTGAGACTTCTTTTTATGTCGCCACACAGATAATTAAATTTATTTATTTTATTTACAGTCTCTTCACATTTTCTACATGACACTTTGTATCCTATAAAATCAAAATTATTCACCGGTTCAATTGTTTTATTGTCTAATGAAATATTTACTTTTAGCGATTCATACCCTAGAAAATCTATTTTAGTAGATATTTTAAAGTTGTATGCTTCACATATTTTACTGAATTTGTAAATTGTCCGTTGTAATAGAAATATCTAATATAAAAAAATGAATGTTTGTTCGTATTTTATGCGTTGCCATACCGTTCATCCGATTTTGATGAGGCTTTTTGCAAAATGTTCATGAGTTTCTCGGGAGGGTTATAGGCTATATAAGAGAGTTGTAATAATCAATCTTTTCACCCTTAAAAAACACCCTTTAGTGAAAAATGTGAAAAAAGTAGCTTTTTGGACTGTTAAATTGCTTACGCTGCCTATATCATAACAAATACACAACAGTAATGTACACGGAATTGAGTGTCTTAAAAACTCTACAAAAAAAGTTCCCGAAAGCAAATGTTTATCTTTAGCAGGTAACTCACAATAACTTTTTTTTTCTTTCATTGATGCCAAGAAGATCGGGATAAGTAATTCCCGAGCAAACGAAGCAGCGAACGGCGGATATTCTTTTACGGATAACAAGCAATAACGAATTTTGTCTTTTAGCTCACTTATGCCAAGAAGATTAGGATAAATAGATTATCGGGCAAAGCTGGGTAATCAGCACGGGTATCTAAAAATAATTATGATATACATTTTCCTTTCACTTATTCAACTAAACATAAAATTCTTTAATTCTAGTCTTTCAACTCATTAATGCCAAAAATATCGGGATAAGTAGATTCCCCGGGCAATTTTGGGTAATCAGCACGAGGTATCTAAAAATAATCAATTGATTTGGTGTTTACTTGATGCAAATCCATTATGTTTAGTGATTAAATAAAATAAAACTGTTACAGTTTTATACGATTTTCATATTTATTCTAATAGAAATTCGTTACAGATGTTTCAGTACTTTGTACCTTCTTCAGACGAATACTACGAATACAAAATGTTTCACTGAGAACAACTTATAGTTACATTCCTTTGAAATATGGAACAATTAAAGTTCGTAAGAGCATGAGGAATAAATGTGGGGAGTTATACATATTTATGTTAAGAGAGAAGACTACATAACAATGAACTACATGGTCTTTATAGGAAGCCAGATATAATGGGAACAGTTAAGTATCTTAGACTGCGATGGGCAGGACATGTGGCACGTATGGGGAATAAGAAACGTGAATGGAAGCTTCTTGTAGGAAATCCAGAGGGAAAACGCCCAGTTGGTAGACCAAGAATGAGGTAGAAGAATAACATTAACTGCGATTTAAGGGAAGTAAATTATACAGGGGATAATTTGAAAACATTAGCTCAGGATAGGGATATATGGAGAGCTTATGACCGCGCGGCCATGAACCTCCGGGTTTGATAGTGCCAGTGAGTTAGTTACTTAGTTTTATTTATTCAAGTAAATATAAAAAGTATTAATTTTAATTTATTTAGGCGTAGCAGCGCACGCCGAGTATTAGCTAGTATCCATGAAATGGGACCATAATTCGACTTGCTGAGAAATTCGCTTAGTTTAAGCAGTTTTTATTTTATTAATGACACAGAACTATAATAGAAAGCATGCAATTCTGAAATATGCTCTCAGTTAATTAGAATTCCACACCCGTCTAGTTTTAATTGAGAGAAGAGAATGCTGATAATTTGCATGCATATAGAGATTCTTTCCTCGGACGCTCGGACCTTAGTGACCACTGCAAGTGATTAAGCAGTTAAAGCATTCTATTCGAGTTGAATTAAGGCTTGTTAAGAACAAGTATTCTCGCTCTCTTTAAATATAATCTGCATAAATGAAGCTGAGAACAACGCAATCAAGATGGGGGAAGTAAAGTTTGTTAAGGGTTGGTGAGGGTGGGAAAGGAATTCCGAGACCTTAAGGCTAATTTCACATTAATTAAAGCTAATATCTAACTGGTCTCAGCGGCTTAATATCATCTTCTGTCGCCCACCCCCTTTTCCTCTTCCTTCTCGTTTTGTGGCGGCTTTAAGTCTTCTCATTCACCCCTTTAACACCCCCGACATATTTTAATCTCCTCTTAACTTCTTGTACTGTCGAGGGAGGTTTATGTGGTTTACGTTGCTTTATGAAAAGAGGGACGAATTTGTGGAGAAAAATTGGAAGAGTGGAACAATGTTAGAGAATTTTAAATACCAAGAAAATAGACAATCCGGCCGAGTTTCTTATGAGTTTTTCTCGAATCTAACTCGCTGGCACTAACGATCCCGTAGGTTCTTTCTTATCCACCCTGATCTAAGCTTTCCATACATTCCTATCCTAAGATAATGTTTTCCCATCAACTCCAGAGCAAGCATAAATACGTTACAGTTATTTGAAATTAACGTAAATAATAATAATAATAATAATAATAATAATAATAACTAATTCACTGGCACTATCGAACCCGTAGGTTCATGGCCCCGCGGATATAAGCTCGCCATACATTCCTATCCTTGGCTATTTTTTCCAATCATCCCTTATATAATCTTCCATGAAATCAGAGTTAATGTTATTCTCGTACCTCATTCAAGGTCCACCAATTGACTGTTTTTCCCCTCTGTTTTCCTACAGAAGTTTCTATGCCCCTCTTTTTTTACCCATTCGTGCCACATGTCCTGCCCAACGCAGTCTACGTGACTTAACTGTTCTTATTATATCTGATTTCCTATGAAAATCATGTAGCTCACTGTTATGTAGTCTTGACCATTCGCCTGTCTGATTACCTCTCTTTGGTCGAAAAATGTTCATAAGACCTTTATTCTCAAATACTGGTATTCATTATTATTATTATTATTATTATTATTATCATTATTATTATTATTATCATTATCATTATTATTATTTATTAGAATTACTATATTATTATTGTTATTATTATTATCATCATCATAATCATCATAGTACATTCACGCATTTAGGTCATTTGTTGACCTGTTTCGGCCTCAAGAGAAACACCATCAAAAAGTCTTTTGAGTGGACGTCCTTGTCTTCTTCTTCCTGCAGGTTGATATCTTAACATTTGTTTGGGTATTCAATGAACATGTTGCATCCATCTTGACTTATAATCAGAAATTTTGTTTTCTAAAGGTCTCAAGTCTCAACATGAAAAAAACCAGAAGGAATTGAAATATGACGACCCACAGCAAAGAAATATGGTTAAAAGAAAACGGCACAATGATAGTGTAAGATATGCAACCTGGAATGTCCGAAGCATCCATGAAAAAGAAGAGGAACTAGACAGTATATTTAAGAATAGAAACATTGATGTTGCAGTAACCACAGAGACTAAGAAGAAACTTAAAGGAACGAAAGAAACACAAAATTATGTACAAATATATAGCGGTGTCAACAGGAAAACCCATGGGCAAGCTGGAATAATGATTTGGATTAATAAAACCATAAGAAATAAAATTCAACACTACACTTACTGGAATGAAAGAATATTAGAGCTTCGACTGAAAATAAATAGAGGTAATTTGACAGTTCTTGGTGTGTATGCGCCAGAGGAAGGCCGCGAAGAAGATAATGAAGAATTCTATAAAATATTACAAGAAATTTATAGCAAAATAAATAGAAATGATTACATTCTCATAATAGGAGATTTAAATGCGAGAGTGGGCAATGCTCAAGTCAACAATAATATTGGAACGTTTGGCGAACCAACCAGCAATAGTAATGGGACAAGATTAACAGATTTTGCTATATACAACTAAGGATAATGAATACCTTTTACAATCATAGAAACATACATAAGTATACCTGGCATCGTCAGGACTCAAAATCAATCATTGATTATTTCATTGTAAATAATAAGATTTTAAAATTGTTTCTCGATGTCAGAGCCTACAGAGGATATGATATTGGTTCAGATCACTACCTAGTAGAAGCAAAAATAAGATTTCCACCAAGATGGTTAAAAAAGAAGAAACAACAACAGAACATAGAACAAAAGTACAAGGTAAAACTTATTTATGATGACAGCATTAAATGGTTATATTCGAGAAGAATTCAGCAATATATGACTACAACTCCAGAAAGTAATGATGTCGAAGAAGAATAGAAAAACATTAAAATGATAATTCAAAATGCAGCTAATGAAACTTTAGGAAAAGTAAATATACAACAAAGAAGAAATAGAACTCTAAAAATCTGGGATGATTAAATAAAACAATTGATTGAAGAGAAAATGCGCTTATAAAAATATTTGAACACAAAGAAAGTAAAAAATGAAATAGAATTCAAAACGCTGTAGAGCTATTGTTAAGAGGGAAAAATAATTATTTATTGTTATTATTATTATTATTATTATTATTATTATTATTCGCTTCACGGGCTAGGCAAATTGCCTGTTCCGCCTCACAGTTGTTCTGTCCATATTTTTACTGGCCTTCCTACATTCCTTGAACCTCTTGGCTTGTAGTTGAATGTTGCTCTTGATAATCTTGAAACATTCATTCTTTCCACATGTGTAAACCATTTCTCTCTATATTCTCTGATTTTCCCTTCCAATGGATATATATTTAACTCTGCTCTTATATCTTCATTCCTTACCCGATCCAATATTGTGCAGATTTTTGTTCTTCTAAGGAAGTTCATTTCTGCGCTTTGTATTCTACTTTGCAATTGTTTGGTCATTACCCAAGTTTCGCTCCCACAAAGTAATGCAGAACTGCCTAAAACTTCAATCTAGTATCTCTTATTGTTTTATTCTTTAATGTTTTATGTATAGTTCCGCATATCATTTGAAATTTCGATAGTTTCATATGTATGTCTCTTTCAGTTTTTGTGTTTATAGTAAAATTACAACCCAAATAATTAAAATGTGTTACTTGTCCCAGAGGTTTGTTGACTATTACGATTTTTGATCTTATATGATCGTTTCCCCAAAATGCCATTATTTTTGTTTTTTCTTTTGATATTTTGAAATTATATTCTTGACATAACTGATTTAATTGATGTAAAGAGTACTGCAAATTATTTTCATTTTCTTGAATAATAACCACATCGTCAGCATACGTAAAACGGTCCATTCTTATACCTATATTAACAATACTTTTCCAATTTTGGATGATGTCATTAATATATAGAATAAAAAGGGTAGGTGATAAACTACACCCTTGTCTTATACCTCTATTTATTAAAATAGCTTCGGTCTTTGATGTGCCTATATTTATTATAATTTGAGACTTTACATACAAACTTTTTATCACATAAATTAATTTTGCGGGGTAGCCATGTATTTCCATTATTTTCCATAACTTATTTCTATCAACAACGATCAAATGCCTTCTCCAAATCATATACAGCAACATGGTCTTTGGTAGGTTATGGTTATTAGGATTATTATTATATTAGTTTATTATTATTATTATTAAGAAGGGAAAATGTAAGTTGAAAACAAATTTAAAAAATAGAAGAGAAACGTTTGAAAAGGCATGGACACCTCATAAGAATGGAAGAAGGTAGAATACCAAAGAAGATCTTTGACTGAAAAGCTAATGGAAGAAGGGGAAGAGGCAGACCTAGATAACGTTGGATAGATGGAACGAGAATAAGTATGGAAGCTAGAGAGTTGGGGGAAGAAAGTATTTTACACAGGAACCTCTGGCGACAAATCACTTTGAGCTCAAGGAGAAACATTGTATTGTGGAATATTCCTAATAAAATTATTATTATTATTACTATTATTATTATTATTATTATTATTATTATTATTATTATTATTATTATTATTATTATTATTATTATTATTATTATTATTATTATTATTATTATTATTGAGAAATGGATGTTTTAAGAAGATCAGCTGGAAAATATAGAATGGATATAATACGAAATAAAGAAATAAAAGAAATTATGGGTGTACAAGAGGAGCCGGACATCATAGACATTATAGAAAAGAAAAGATTACAGTAGTATGGCCATGCCAAAAGAATGCCAGAGCAAAGATTGACTAAAATTGTTATGGAATGGATCCTAATAGAAAGGAGGAAGAGAAGAAAACCGAAGAAAACTTGGATAGAGGGATACAAGGCAGTTATGATTGTCAGAGGATTGGAGGGAAGATCAAAGGATGGACAGAAGAGAGGAATCGCGTTTGATTTTCCACCGAAGAAGAAGGACGCGCGCAAGCTGTCATGGATACCGGAGATGAGGATGATGATGATGATGAGTGCTTATTATTCTATTATTTATTATTATTATTATTATTATTATTATTATGATTTATGATTGACCACTATACTATGAGAGAAAAAATGATTAATTTGAGAGATAATGATACTTAAATATTTTAGCAAGTCAATTCAAATTATGAGGAGGAAGTTTGATCACAAGTGATTAACATGAGCTGATGAGAGAACTATAAGGATGTGAGGGTAATTGAAACCCAATGAATATTATTCCGTACAAACGGTTATTAATTATTTCTTAACCTCTAATGAGAAGGACAAATCGCCGTAAGTGACATGAGCTTAAAAAGTTGTTGTTGTGTTGAGGTTGTTTTGTTTAATGAAGGGGTGAATGAAAGAGAAGGGGAAGGTTAAGTGGTGGCGTGGCCTGGAGAAAGAGGAAGGAAGGAAAGGGGTTAATGATAATGATAATGAATAGCAGGGGGTGTAACCACTATTAGTTACATTTAACTTACTTGCAATATACCCCGCTCTTAAGTGCTTACATAATCAATGCTAAACACTCCCACACAAAAATATGCAACATAGCTACTAATATATAATATATATATATATATATAATATATATATATATATTACATTCCAGGAGAATTTAGGACATTTGGTCTCACCGTTTCAGCCTCAAGAGACAACACCATCCAGAAGTAGTTTGAGTGGACGTCCTGGTCTTCTTCTTCCTGCAGGTTGATAGCTTAACATTTGTTTGGGTATCCTGTGATCTTCCATTCGATGACATGTTGCATCCATCTTGACTTATACTCAGAAATTTTGTTTTCTAAAGGTTCCATGTGTACTTCTTCTAAGATGTCTTCATTTTTTTTGTGATCTAGTAGTTTGTATCCTGCAGTCCTCCGAAGGCATCTAATTTCAGCAGATCTAAGTCTTTGTATATTCTTCTGTTTCAACGTCCATGCTTCGCTACCATACACAAAGAGGTTTTTGGGAAGGAAGCCAGTGTTAGGTACACTTTTAGTCTTGAATGTTTTTGGACTAACTGTGGCTTGAAGATAGAATTGATTAACCTTAAGATTCTTAAAAAAAAGGATATTTTTGCATTTAAATCCTTTTGTTCTTCATGTTGAGCTATTGCCACCTAGGACATGGTAAAATTATTACCCCCTGCTCCAAAAATTGTATTGTCAAGTACAATTTTAATTCTTGACAGGGGACTACAAAACATATATTAAAAGATAATTCTTCCAGATTACTGGTTACATTATATGGTATCTTGGTATGGACACATAAGGAGAGTGAAAACAGATGGAATCCTTAGAAGAGAGTTGGGATAGTTTCTGTCTGGGAGAAGAATCAATAATTTTAAAATGCATTGTAAAACACCGGTGAAGTTAAGCAATATAATGTTAAAATGTTAAAATAAATATTTTATTTATAAAAAATAAAATTCAAGAAATTCACTTACCATCCATTAAACACCACAAGTTTAAACAAAAATTCAAAAATTTTAATCTACTATTTACACCGAAGAACTAATCCAGCCTAAATAAGATACATTAAAAAAACCACTAAAGATGAAAAAAAAATTGAAGAAGACAACAAATCAGGAATTTACCAGATCAAATGCAGGGATTGTGACAAAATTTACATAGGAAGAACAAAAAGAAATTTGAAAACAAGGGTGAACATCTTACAAATGTCAAAAATGGTTGAGTAGAAAAGTCAGCAGTAGCTGCTCATGCTTGGTCTGAAAACATCTAATTGAATCAAGAGCCAGTCTAATTAAACAAATAGAAAAACAAAATGAACTCACGGTTTGGGAAAAAATCGACATAAAAGAAACAAAAGAAAAACTTATGAACTTCGAAATTCCCGCGGATCCACTGGATCCGGAGGTTTATTGGCCCACCAACAGAGCGAAGAAGAAGTATATTTTCGGATCGACATAACATCAGTCGATAAGAGGGTACTGAAGATGAAGCCGCCAAGGCTTTGAAATCGCGGTCTACTTAGAAGACTGGGTATGAGGTGAGGTATGAAGCATTTTAATTAAATCTTAAATTATACCTCATAGTGATTTCTTCCTATAAATGTTCAATTAAAATAGGTACCTCAACTAAATCAACTTCTGCTTAAAAAACTCAGTCAAGTGGTTAAAATTATTCCTTTCAAAAGCAAATTTCATCTTCTACATTGTATTTGGTACTATACATTCTATTTGCTAATATAAGAGTGAATCTCGTTAATCCATTCAAACGCGTCACTGGTTAGATGGCGAGTTCCAAATAGATGAAACTTTATTTTGAAAGACGTACAAACTTTTAACCACTTGACGAAGTTTTTTTAAGTAGAAGTTTATTTAGTTGAGGACGACCGCTATATCATATACCTATTTTAATATTTTAACATTATACTGGAAGAAGAATTAAAGTAAGTCCTCACAATTCATGGATCCTAAAGATAAAAACAAGAATGATTGAAAAGAGAATCGGACGATATGCAATTGATGGATAGGTACGAATGGAAAAAAAATTAGGCACAGAAATAGGTGCAAACGGTGGTAAACTGACGTGCAGAAATAAGTTATAGGAATCTCGTCATCCCAACTTCTCTCAAAAAACGATATCTCTACAAAAATGTTTTTATCAAAGGCACCAGATAGTCATTATGATATTTCTGGTATTTTCTCTTGGCATGGTATACTTGTAACTCATTTCTGAGGTTGGAGCGCCTTGATTAAACTACAAATGTATAAAACTGTATTCTTCCAATTACATGGATGCAAGACATGGTTTCTTATTTTAAATATGAGAAAGATTAGCCCTACGATATTTAAGAATAACGTTCTATTTTTTTTTTTTTTGGAACAAACAGAGATGAACAAACAGATAAATGGAGGAGACTACCGGTACAGCACAATTAACTACGTCATCTTTAAGGGAAACCAAACTTCATTTTAAGGGGTCCGTCGCCGTGGCGTAGTCGGTAGAGCCCCACCTTCCATTCCGGCGACCCGGGTTCGATTCCCGGCGGGGTAGGGGATTTTAAATCTCCATCTTGGGTCTGGGTGTGTGTCCTGTCTTGTGTTTGTATGTGTGAATAAGGTAGAAAGGTTAACACAGGTAAAACGGAAAAAAAGAAAAAAGAAAGAAAAAAATGGGGGAAACCAAATGTAAATAAGAACTGTTAAATCACGAAGGCATCTCATTACTTTCAACTTCGTACAAAATTCTAACAAATATATTAGTAAGCAGACTTACTCCCTATATTGATGACATTCTAGGAGATCATCAATGTGCATTTAGAAGAAACAGGTCTACAACAGATCAGATTTTTAGTATAAGACAGATTTTAGAAAAGAAATGGGAATATAATTGTTACCTGTACAGCAACTATACGTAGACTTCCAAAAAGCATATGATTCAATTAAGAGGGAGAAGTTATTCTATATATCCTGCTGGAGTTCTGAATTCCTAAAACGTTTAGTTAGCCCTTATACGAATGTTCTAAATGATGGGAGAGGGTGAGAGGAGGTAGAGGGGAAAGGAGGAAAGATAGAATAAGGAGGGAGAAAAAAAGCTCAACTAGTAGAGGTGCGTGTAGGCAAACGTTTTTCAGACACTTTTGAAATCCAGAATGGGTTGAAGCAAGGAGAGGCACTATCTCCTCTACTATTTAATTTTGTACTAGAGCATGCCATTAAATCTTTGAGAGAATGAGGAAGCTTTACAACTGAATGGTATTAATACGCTGTTAGTTTATGCTGATGATGTAAGTACTACTGGCCGCTAGCGATGAGATACTAAAGGCCAACACGCACACACTATTGAGTAGTACACTAAGAAATTAGGACTGGAAGTAATCAGCCGTAAACACTAAATAGAATGTTCAACAACACCTATAAATACATTATATAATGGAAATGGACAGCTAATGAACAACTGAGGAAATTTTTGAGGAATTGGCTGAATTCAAATACCTAGGAACAATAATCACAAATAGGAATTGAGATGCACAAAGAGAATCAACATAGGCTCAATTCTGGAAATGCATGCTATTATGCATTGGCAGCAGACTTTTGATGTCTCAACTCCTTTTCAAAAACGTTTAATCTTAAAATATATAAAACTATTATTCTACCATTTATATTATATGGGTGCGAAACATGGACTCTTACTTTAAGGGAGGAAATGAATTACGAGTATTTGAGAATAAATTTCTTAGGAAATTACAAAGTTTTGGACCACACAGAGAGTCACTATATCAGACAGGTGAATGGAGAAGACTACATAACAATGAACTAACATGGTCTTTATAGGAAGCCAGATATAATAAGAACAGTTAAGTCCCATAGACTGCGATGGGCAGGACATGTTGCGCGTATGGGGAATGAAAGACGTGCATGGAAACTTCTTGTAGGAAAGCCAGAAGGAAAACGCCCAGTTGGTAGACCAAGAATGAGGTGGGAGAACAACATTAACTATGATTTGAGGGAAGTAGATTATACAGGGAATGATTGGAAAGCATTAGCTCAGGATAGGGATATATGGAGAGCTTATGTCCGTGCGGCCATGAACCTACGGGTTCGATAGTGCCAGTGAGTAAGTAAGTAAGTAAGTAAGTAAATCACGAAGACTGCGATGGGCAGGATATGTGACACGAATGGGAAGTGAAAGATGGAATGGAGACTTCTTGTAGGAAAGCAGAAGAAAGCGCTCAGTAATATGCAAAGCATGAGGTAGGAGAATAAAATTAACAATGTTTTGAGGAATGTGAATTATACAGGGGAGAGTGGAAGTTATTATCTAAGGTATAGGGATGTATGGACAGCTATGTCCGGGCGAACATGAGTTTCTAGATTTGTCAATCTCATTTAGTTTAGTTACATATAAAATTGCTTGCAATTAAACAATGTAATTATAGACCAAGTTCAGAATTTTAATTATTTGGGAGTCATTAAGTAATGACAGAAATGTAGATAAACACACTAAAATACAACGATTGAATTATCTATGTGGCACAATTAAATGTACTTTATTGAATAAAACTAGAAAAGAAACTATTTTAAAATTTTACAAAGTATTGGCAGTTCCATATCTTATCTATGGATGTGAAACCTGGACATTAACAAAGGCAGATAGTAAACAAATAGAGGCTGCAGAAATGAAGATGTTGAGAGCAATAGCAGGATACCAAAGAACCGATAAAAAGAAGAACAAAGATATAAGAACAGAACTTAATATATTTAATCTCTGTGAAAGAATAAAATACTATCAAAATGCTTACCTTTTATCACGTATTACGAATGAATGAACAGCGCATACCAAGAAGAATGTATAATTATAAACCAAAAGGGAGAAGATTGTTGGGAAGACCATTGAAGAGATGGAAGGACCAATTCGACCTGTAATGAGGTCGGAACAGGCCATTGGGCTTAATCCTTGTTGTTGATGATGATGATGAAATTGCTTTGATGAATGGTTGAGGAAAAACTTTTATGAAGGAAAATATTTAAGATAAGAAAAAATAAATATACCAGTGTTTCAAACCTGGCTTTATCTTGTGTGCGAAAAAAAAATCAATTTTAGTTTCCTTTTAGTTAGGTTGGATACAATGTTTAACTTTACAAGTGCCAACTCTTATCTATAATTATTTTCTTTTCAATTATCGGCACAAAATAGCGCAAGGAGGTTGTTCTAGAATTCCTTATTAACTTTTTTTTAACAATAATCGCAAATCTTAGAAAGTTGAACAGCATAAAAAATAGATTTCAATCATAATGACGTGAGGATGAAAATCTAACTGTAATTTTAAAATTCCCTTATTAGTTCTTTTAAAAAATGAATATCTTGAGACGGCCACGTGCATGAGTTCCCCCTCATCTAGTTAATTGGAAATACTTGTGCTTCACAATGCGTCCTCCATATTGTTAATCAAGACTCTGCTTGTGTTAATAGCTTGTTAAAAGCTTTAATAGAATCAATGTATTCGTCACGTAGTCAAGTTTTTATGAGGAAGTGCTTTGGTGAGAGGTGTCGACCCAAGCTTGTTAACAAATTTTCTTCTTCCTTTTTAATTGTTCTAAAAATGTAACGTTGTTATATTTCCCTCCCTTTCTCTCTTCCCTAGTATATCCTATCTCTTTGTAGGTATTTATACATACAACTCGCCGACAGAGGCTTATAGGAACACGATCTGTCCTGGTATGATTCTTATATAATGCTAACATTAATATGAGGGGAACTTCGGATAATTTGGACCCCTGATTTGAATTTCTTGTTTTTCTTATTTTAATTAAGGGAATTGAATTTTGTTTAATTACAGTGAATATCATTAGTGTTGTCACTATGAAATAGCATTGTTATTTTATTCAAACATGGAAACATCTTCATAATTTATGAACTTTTTTACATTACAAGAATGGTCAACTTTAACCCCCATATTCGGATATAGTGGACCCCACAGTCCACCTTTGCTTTTAGTCTATTTTTAAGTTTATTTACTCTATTAATTTATACAGACAGGCACAGATTAGTCTGAATATATTTTTGATTGATCATAAATAAAAAAGTGTTTATATTTATTTAATGTTTTTAAAATTTATTGTTGATTATAACATTCACACGTCATTCAATTGCACAAAGCGACGGTCTTTGGGTTTAGTAAAATTACAAAGATATTAAATAAAAATAATTAAGTGAATGGTTTGTACAGAGAGCACCGTCATTGATAAAATTTACGTATTCGTGTAAAGTGACCCAGAGGGTCCACATTAACCGAATTCCTTTGTTATGTTTAATTATTTTATACATCCACCATGTCACATAATATTAAACCAAACCCGTCAGTATATTAAAACAGCATCTTCATAATATATTTAGGAGTTTTTTCAACACTTGTAATATTCAATAGCATAAATTAATAATTGATTCTTAGCTTCAAAAACTTTTAAAGTGGTCATTTTTATAAATATCACAAATAATCCCTTCTTCGCACAAAGTTCAAAAGAAACTGGCATTGAATTCGTCAAAGTTGATAAGGGGGACAAGTTAAGATGTTTTCTGTTCCAGGGCAGCACCAATTAAAGAAGATATTTACAGGGTGTACTCAACCAGAAGGGTCCACATTAGCCGAACTTTCCTATATATATATTCATTGTAAAACTTTGTTCATGTGTTAGTCTAACTAACCAACTAACTCACTGGCACTATCGAACCCGTAGGTTCACGGCCGCGCGGACATAAGCTCTCCACACATCCCTATCCTGAGCTAATGTTTTCCAATCATTCCCTGTATAACCTACTTCCCTCAAATCATAGTTAATTTTATTCTCCCACCTTATTCTTGGTCAACCAACTGGACATTTTCCTTCTGGATTTTCTACAAGTTTCCATGTACATATTTCATTCCCCATTCATGCCACATGTCCTGCCCATCGCAGTCTACGAGACTTAACTGTTCTTATTATATCTGACTTCCTATAAAGACCATGTAGTTCATTATGTTGTCTTCTCCATTCACCTGTCTGATCATCTCTCTTTGGTCCAAAAAGAAAATTCTAAGAACTTCATTCTCAAATACTCGTAATCTTCCTTCCTTCCTTCCTTCCTTCCTTAAAGTAATAATCTTTGTTCATGTGTTATTCACAAATTAAAATTATATTATATATAATATAATATATACACACATACAGATTTTTAATATTTACACATCATTGTGCGCCTGAAGTTTTATTTGTCTTCTCCACTCGTCTCTATCCATCCACTCCATGCTCTCCAGTCCTCTTGTTATCATTCGAGTTCTTATTTCTTGCACCTACGAGATTTGAGGTCTTCCTTTCCTCATTTTACCAGGTGGATTTCTTGTACTGGTCGTACATGCATATATCAATTTAATTGCTTGTATCTTATATAAATACTACATAACTACATAGGAAGCCAGATATAAGAACAGTTAAGTCTCGTAGACTACGATGGGCAGGACATGTGGCACGAATGGGGAATGAAAGATGTGCATGGAAGCTTCTGGTAGGAAAACCAGAGGAAAAACGCCCAGTTGGTAGACCAAGAATGATGTGGGAAAATAACATTAACCATGATTTGAGTGAAGGAGATTATATAGGGAATGATTGGAAAACATTAACTCAGAATAGGGATGTATGGAGAGCTTATGTCCGTACGACCATGAACCTACGGGTTCGATAGTGCCAGTGAGTTAGTTAGTTAGTATCTTATAAAATATATTTTTGAATATCTAATATTAATTTTTTTCTCGTATGACAGTATTTCTTATTTTTTCTAATTTTGAATATCTTGCTGCTCTCCTCAAGAAATCCATTTCCATCGACTTAAGTTTTAGTTGGATTTCCAAACTTCAGCTCTATATATACATATAGGGACGGAATTAAGCTGAATTCTATCCACACATAGCAAAGTCTACACGTTTTCATCTTTTTAATATCTTCACTTTCTATTCTAGGGTTAATTTTAAGAAAGGCTATCATTAAAATCTTGCAATATTAACTTAAATTCTACGGTATTATACGCATTTTATAAAATATATTACAGGACTTAGTAAGTAAGGCCGTTTCTAACTGTGGAATTTTATCTGAATTTGGGTGATTCCAGGACGACATATATTGCTAAATTCGTGTACTCAAATACTGGTTGTGATTAATCCAAGGTGAACAAACAATGCTCAGAGCAATTTGTTACGACCACCAAATTAAAAACATAGATGTGAAATTATGAGCAGACGAGGTTAGGAGAGAACTCCAAAAGATTGGGATGGGTTGGGTATGGGAAAAAGGGACTGAAAATCGCAAGAATGTGCGGAGAAATAAGGAGGAGGTATTAGATATAAACCAGCAAGATATTTTCGCCGAATTTACGGGAAAACCCTCACTGTTTTTACAAAGAGACCTAAAACAAGTTTGGGGAAAATAATCTTATATACTCAACCTAGAATTTAAAGAGAGATCAGGTCTTGCTTGGGTTAGGCTAGGGGCATGGAAATTTCTAAAAATTAGCGACGATCACGATATGCAAATATGTCCAATGTGCGGGAGCTTTGAAGACGAGATACATATATTAGGAAAATGTAATGATTTAGAATACTGAAGGCATCAGTTATTACAGGAAAGATTTCTAAATTCAAATCGTGAAAGATTGGCATGCTACGAGTTAATGGTAATCCAGAAAATTGGATAAACTTGGGTAAATTTCCGGACAAAACGCGGAAAATAAGAAGAACACTCATTCATGAATAAATAACATTAATTCTTAATAATTCTACATAAATTAATTAATGTATAATGTTATTTTATTGTTATGTAATTGTAATATTATTGTGTTTTCTTTATGTAATTGTAATATTATTGTTTTCTTTATACTATTACCAAGTATTACTTTATTGTAACGGACTGTCAACAGCACGTACGGCTTACTACCCGTGCGACCCATATTTGTAAATAGCATTGTATGTATCTTACTTTTAGTCTAATAAAGTCCTATTACTACTACTAAATTCTACCCAAGAATATTTTAAGTTAAACTTAAACTAGTCATACTTTTGGCTTTTCAAGGCAAAGTGCCAGTCAGAGCAAAAATAGTATTCAATAATGAAATAATAGAACAGATAGCACACTTTAACTATCTTGGTTCAGATATAACATATAACTATGATTGGGATATACATTATAAATTTAACCGATATCAAATGATGTGTGGCACCATGAGAAGAACCCTCCGAAAGACTCGAAGAGAAACTCAGCTCAGGTTTTATAAAATTATGGCTGTTCCTGTTCTTTTATATGGATCTGATTCTTGGGTACTTACAAAAAAAGATATCTCACACATTCAAGCCACTGAAATGAAATTTTTAAGATCCGTAAAAGGATGTACACGCATGGATAGATTACTCAATGAATCAATAAGAAATGAACTGGAGATATTTTCAATAGTTGATAAACTAGAAGAGCACAAATACCAATGGAAAGAACATTTAGACAGAATGGACAATACAAGATTACCCAAAAAGATCAACACCTACAAACCACATCGGATCAGATCTTTGGGACGGCCAAAGGAAACGATGGACTTGAGACCGGAACAGGTCACATTGACCTAATCCTGGAAAGGAAGAAGAAGATAATTAAACTAGTCCCGGAAGTCCTGGAGTGAATTAATATCTTGAAAGTTGAGACGACATATACAAGGTAAGCAATTTTATAATCTTAATTTTGGGACTAATACCACAACGGAATTTTATTATGCATTTTATTAATGTTGAGTAACTAACTTCTTCAAGGGAGCAACCTTCCCCTCTTGGGGAGGATGTGCGGGTAGCTTATTGATAAACTAAGTCTAAAGTAGTTAAGAATTCATTATCATCATTATGTGAACGTAAGTTATTATGTTATGCACAATCGACTTACGTAATGTGTTTTTGTTGATGAACATAGCTTAGAATTCCCTTTCATCGTATTTTACTGAACTAGTAAGATAGATAAAGCTAACTTAACAGTTATCAGGAAATTAAAAGAAATTGTCTCTAATGAATGGGAAGAGAATAATACGGTGGCATTACCAATCAAGCAGCAATATATTAGCTACGTAACGAGCATTATTACGTCATTTGCGTGAGAGCATTATCGCAGTAATTTCCTATAATTCCAAGATGGAATTTCTAACAATAAGACGTCACCCTAATTGTTACAAAGTAGTGGAGGTCAATTCTCTAATGATCCTCTGTGATTATGTCGTCCTCCTTCACCCTTCCATTTCCCTAATTGAACCAACTTATGAATCATGGCGATTGCTCGGTATAATCGAACAAAAATACAATATAACCAGTGGCTCAGACGGTAGCGACCCAGACTCTAAGAGAGGTGTTACTTACTACACACTTTCAAATACCCGAATTGTATATTTATTATGTATTTCAATAAAGATTAGATATAGATAGGGACATAGAGTAGACCCGAGGATAAGGGCATAATGCCCGAGGTAAACCGGGGGTAGTGGTAGGGCTCTAAATACATAAATATACAGTTAGTTAGTACTTTATTTGTCCACCGCTGTGGTCTCGAGGTAGCGTGCTACCTTGTCATGCAGCGGGCTCGGGTTCGATTCCCGGTCGGGACAGGCTCTTGGGTGAGGTTTTTTCGGGTTTTTTTCTCACCTGTAAGACAAATGTCAGGATGCTTAGGGCCAAACGGTCCCCAAAAATCATCTGGCCATCATCCTTATGATTATCATCATCATTTTTCACAGGTGTGGAAAGCAATGGGACGCTACCACACCTAATTCCCTAGTAAAGCTGCAAAGCATAGCATGAAAATGCTATGATTGCAGTGAAAGACCTGCCCTCGGGCAGAATTACTATGGATGGAGTACTTTATTTAATGGAGCTCTTTAACAGCAAATGTCAGTAGCGTTGTAATTGGAAGATGGGTGTGTAATGGGCGACAAGTTTTGTTCAGAGGCCCCTTTTTCCAGGCTTGACATCATTTTATTTTGTCCCACGCCGTAGCCAAGGTATCTTGGATCATCCAGCCAGTGCAGGGGTAACATGTGGTAAGCATGTCGGGTCCTCCAGCCGTTATAACTCGTTTTCTCAACCTGGAGCCACTGCTTATTGTAACTACCCAGATTCCTCACGATACTGGGTGGGCACCGGCCCCATACTTCCATGAGAATATTTCTTCCACAATGGAGACTCAAACCAGCGAATGGCATGATCGGAAGACATTAATGGCAGTAAAATTGTGATGTGAAAACCACCATATTATACAAGAAAACGTAGATAGTGAGTTAATTGGTCACTACTACTAGTACTACAACTACTGTACACTCCTAAGTACAAACATAGCTTATTTATAAATTGAAGGGCTTATGGTAGTAACATGATAAGCCACATTTTGTTATGAAATGGCATTTATTACAATGAGAGCAAATACATGTATTGAAGTATCAATAAAATCATTTGTAAATGTGCCAGTGATGAGTTAAAACATATAGACACACAATGTATTAACAACAATACTGCCCAATTAGTATTTATAGTTTTTTGAAACATTAAAAACCTTATATCTCAGAAAAAACAATATGTGGCTTATCATGTTATTGCCTTAAGTCCTTCAATTAAAGAATTGTAAGAGCAATACGCTACAAGCCGGAATCCCGTGGGGGTAAGTATTTTTAAACTTGCCTACAGCTTCTGGTGACATCATGGTCCTGGGACCTACTCAACCTCTAAAGGAAAAAAGTTCCAGAAGCTTGGTCATTGGGTAAAGGCGGCCGTCGCGTAGAACTTGCAATTTGGCTGGTATACAGTGCAAATAGTCTAGAAAGGTGGAAACCTTAATCTCCTACTATCCCAAGGGCCTCCAAAAGTCAGTGGCGGGATCACTTTATTTTACTTTAAGAATTATAGAATAGTTACCAGAGTTATACTCCTTGCCTATGGTTCCGAGGGTCGAGGGTTCAAATACGGCCGGGGTCTTTGGATTTTTTAGGGCGAAAAAATCTAAGTAGCAAGTCTTCCGGGAGGGACTTTAAGTCATGGTTACCGAGTATGAAGATTTTCAGGCTCGTAAAATACCCTCTTCTTCTTCTTCTTTCGGCTTTCCCCCACTTATAGGTTTGCCGTCTTCAGTTTCCATTTATCTCTATCATTCCAATCTCCCTCTTCCAAATTCCTATCATCCATTATAGTTCTGACGTAGGTTTTCCATTTCCATTTTGGCCTGCCACGTTTATTTCTTCCAGGGGATGACCTTAAAATACCCTTAAACCTGAATAAAGAGGCCTCTAAGCAATATTTACTGACTTCAACGTCCTAGTAATACCTTAGTTGCCTGTTAGATGTCTCATTTGGGTCGGTGTGTTGACCTCATATCAATTATGACATCTCTGAGCAAATAATATAACTAAAAATTAACTTCTTCTTCTTCTGGCAAGTATTGAAGCTTTTTGGTTCGTTCCGGCTCCAAGTGTTATAGCTGCTGTGCCCATCTCTTTCGTGGGCGCCCCCGATCTCATTTCCTCCTCTTGGTTGATAGTTCAGACGTTTCCTAGGCAATATGATGGCATACATTGTGCAGATCTGTTACTACTATCTTCTCCTATACTCTTCTATTTTTATCAGTCAAACTGGATATTTGTAGTTCTTTACGGATATCTTCACTTCGTTTTTTATCCATTAAAGTATATCCTGTCACAAATCGTAAATATTTCATTTCTGCTGTTTCTGTTCTTTTAATTGACTTTTATTCAGAGTCCATATTTCTGAGCCATACAATATTGCAGCCACAGCCAATACTTCATAACATTTTAAATGTGTTTCTTGTTAACTTGTAACTTGGTCTAGTAATTCCAAACAAATTAGAGGCTATGGCTCAACAATGGACTACGCCTTTATAGATAGATAGATAGATAGATAGATAGATAGATAGATAGATATGAAATATTAACTTGATATTTTTAAACAAATTCCAGCATGTAATTTTCTCTAATTCATATGGCACTTCTAATTCAAAATTTGATGAAATATTGGACTAAATTACATGATGGTGTTATGATAGCAAGTTGCCCCATAACCCACACCACTAAACAAGGACCTACCACTGACTGAAACGTGGACAAGAATGGCACCCCGGGGGGGACAAACACGGCGCAAACCTATAACCCAGACTTGCAGCAGCGCACTTTGGAATGTGTTTAATTTAAGGCGTTTGCTCTGACAAGCTCTTTCCCTCCCTTCTATCTTTAGGAACGATGCTAATACTAGTCGTCAGGCAGGACAACAAAGTAATGAGTAAAAAGTTATATGAGACAGTGATCTATCTACTTGTGTCCGGCGTAATGTGGGATCGGGGAATGAGATGAGATGAAGCTTCTGTTGTTGAAGTTCTTGGCTAAATTTTAATTCTGCAGAAGAGGAAGTCGCACTACATTGATATATTTTTATTTATACACAGATTTTCAATGTTTACTCATCCTTCTGTGGCTAAACTTTTATTTTTCTTTCCACTCGTCTCTATCCATTCACTCAACGTCCTCGAGTCCTCCTGTTCTCGTTCCAGTTCTTATTTCTTGCATCCATGAGTTTCGATGTCTTTCTACATTGATACATACATATATATCCATAGTAATTCTGCCCGAAGGCAGGTCTTTCACTGCAATCATAGCATTTTCATGCTATTCTTTGCAGCTTTACTAGGGAATTGTAGGTGTGGTAGCTTCCCGTTGCTTTCCACACTGGTAAAGGATGATGATGATGATAAAATGAATATGAATAATGATGATTGTGATGGCCATATGATTTCGGGGACCGTTTGGGCCTTAAAGTTTTCCTGACATTTGTCTTACAGATGAGGAAAAACCCCGATAAAAACCCCACACAAAAAAACTGCCCCGACCGGGGATCGAACCCGGGCCCGCTGCGTGACAAGCAGAACTCTACCTCGAGACCACAACGGTGGACTATATATATATATATATATATATATATATATATATATATAAATTAACTCACTTGCACCATCGAAACCGTAAGTTCAAGGTCCTGCGGACATAAGCTCTCCACACACCCATATCTTGAGCTAATGTTTTTCAATCATCCGCTGTATATCTAATACCCACAAATCATGATTAATGTTATTTTTCGTCCTCCAGAATTATACATCAATGCCATCTTTAGTATCCTATCCTCTGCAATTCTCTGCAGATGCTCCATCCAGTTATTCCTGTGTTCTTCTATTTGTTGAAGAAGTGGTTGCATTTTTAGTTTCTCTCTAATATTCTCACTTCTAATATGTTTTTCTCTTGCACAATATTTCACCGTCCGTAGGAAGCTCGTTTCCGCTGCCTGAATTTTGCTTTTAGTCTTTTCCCTTCAGGACCCATGCATCACTTCCATACATCGCCGCAGGTAGGGTCATTATTGAGTAAAATGTTAGCTCCGTCTTCCTCACCAATCTCACATGATTAAGCCAGACGTAATTACAAGACGACGACTTGGATTACGTACAAAAAGGAAAGAAAATGACACAGAGATTTGCGGTATTACCGGCTCCGCCCGTTCCACGTGTACTATGTTAGTACAAACCCAGAATCTCTCAAATTCAACTGCTTATTCTTTAATAATCAGTTATGCATATTAAGTATGCAGTCAGGACATGAAGTGTCTGTGTTCGCTCATCCAGTTATGTTGAGCTTCAGGAATGAGGGTCCGGGCCGGGCCTAAAATGTAGTACGTACTTTATCAAAGTGTCATATTGTTCCAATGTCGTGGCATTTTTAATTAGACCACAGTGCACGTATACCACTCCCGCCATTATTATATGGCATTAATTAAATACATTCACAAATCATAATAGACTATTCACTCGCGTTAAACAAAACGTCATCAACTCTATCCTATAGGGTACGTTGATTATTCAATTGCTAATACATATCTACAATACAGTAATATAATATAATATAATATAATATAATATAATATAATATAATATAATATAATATAATATAATATAATATAATATAATATAATATAATATAATATAATATAATATAATATAATATAATATAATATCATCATCATCATCATGAACAAATTCGTTTTAGGCCATGTGGCCTGTACGGTAAACCTAGCGAAGATGGTCTTGATCTTTCCACCGATGTTTTGGTCTTCCTTGGTCCCTATGTCCAGTTGGGGTATATTGGAATGCCAATTTTGGAAGTCTATTTCTTGCCATTCTTCTCAGATGATTTTTCCATTCTTGTTGGTATTTTTGGATATCTTCATTTAAACTTGCTACTCCAAGTTTTCCTCTGATAGTAGTGTTCCTTTGGTGATCCAGTCTATTAACTCCTAACAATGATCGTAAGAAGCGCATTTGGCTTACTTGAAGTTTATGAGAGTTTCTTTTATTTAAAATCCAAATTTCACTTCCGTATTTTAGAGCAGCTTTTGATGTGACGTTATGTAATCTTAGTTTTGTCTCTGTCCTCATCTGTTTACCAAAATGTCTTCGTATTACCCCATTCATTTTATATTTATAATATAATATAATATAATATAATATAATATAATATAATATAATATAATATAATAGCCTATAATATAATATAATATAATATAATATAATATAATATAATATAATATATATAATATGGTATTAATAAGCTGTTAGTTTATGCTGATGATGTGGTACTACTGGCCGATAGCGAGGAGATACTAAAGGCCAACACGCACACACTATTGAGTAACACTAAGAAATTAGGACTGGAAGTAAATATCAGTAAAACTAAATATATGGTCACACGTAGAAATACATTATTTAATGGAAATGGACAGCTAATGACAAATGAGGGAAATTTTGAGGAATTGGCTGAATTCAAATACCTAGGAACAATAATCACAAATAGGAATGAGATGCACAAAGAAATTAAACATAGGCTCAATTCTGGAAATGCATGCTATTATGCATTGCAGAGACTTTTGATGTCCCAACTCCTTTCAAGAAACGTTAAGCTGAAAATATATAAAACTATTATTCTACCAGTTATATTATATGGGTGCGAAACATGGACTCTTACTTTAAGGGAGGAAAGGAGATTACGAGTATTTGAGAATAAAGTTCTTAGGAAAATTTTTGGACCAAAGAGAGATGAACAGACAGGTGAATGGAGAAGACTACATAACAATGAACTACATGGTCTTTATAGGAAGCCAGATATAATAAGAACAGTTAAGTCCCGTAGACTGCGATGGGCAGGACATGTTGCGCGTATGGGGAATGAAAGACGTGCATGGAAACTTCTTGTAGGAAAGCCAGAAGGAAAACGCCCAGTTGGTAGACCAAGAATGAGGTGGGAGAACAACATTAACTATGATTTGAGGGAAGTAGATTATACAGGAAATGATTGGAAAGCATTAGCTCAGGATAGGGATGTATGGAGAGCTTATGTCCGTGCGGCCATGAACCTACGGGTTCGATAGTGCCAGTGAGTAAGTAAGTAAGTAAGTAAGTAAGTAAGTAAGTAAGTATAATAATATAATATAATATAATATAATATAATATAATATAATATAATATAATATAATATAATATAATATAATATAATATAATATAATATAATATAATATAATATAATATAATATAATATAATAATAATAATAATAATAATAATAATATATATTATATTTCCGGTTTTAAGAATGTTATACATTTTTCCCGTACCAATGATTTGTCTTCAATTTCGCTTTAGAATGTTCCTCCATTCGTCTCTATTATAACATATTTCTTCCTGTATTTCCCAGTCCTTCAAAGTTTCTCTAATCCCTTGGATCCACGTGAGATTTGGTCATCCTTCCCTTCTCGTTCATGGTGGTGTCCATTCCATTATTTTCTTCAGTAATCTTTCATCTAAGAAATGAACTGGATATATTTTCAATACTCTATAAACTAGACGAGCAGAAACACCAATGGAAAGAACATTTAGACAGAATGGACAATACACGATTCCCAAAAAGATCAACGCCTACAAACCACATGGAAAAATATCTTTAGGACGGACAAGGAAACGATGGACTCGAGACCGGAACAGGTCGCATTGACCTAATCCTGGAAAGGAAGAAGAAGAAGAAGAAGAAGAAGGAGAATCTTTCATCTTTCATTCGCCCAATATGCCCGTACCATTTTAGTTGCTTATTTTGGATAAATTGAGTTTTGTACATTCATGTTCTATTTTATAACTTCATTTCTAATTTTCTCTCTCCTTGATATCCTAGCAGATCTTCTCCAATAGTGTATTTCTGCTACCATTAATTTTCTTTTCATCTGATAATTTATAGTCCAAACCTCTGAACCATAAGTCATAATACTTCTATCTATCTTTCTTAATATATAAAAATTACGTGTCACGTTGTTTGTCCGCGATGGAATCCTAAACTACTGAACCGATTTTAATAAAATATTGCACACTGTGTGCAGTTTGATCCAACTTGAGACTAACTTATAGTCGCATTATTTTTATTGCAAATTATTTGTTTATTATTTAACAAAGAGTTATAATTATCTGTGAGTTCCATACGATTCTAACAGATGGCCGTGTAAGGTAATTGGTTTATTATTTAACCAGGTGGCTGTGCTTTTGTTGCAACCGCGAATTTCAATTGAATTACAAATATTGATTTTTTCATAATTTAAGTGTGTTTGTGTTTATTTTATTTTCAACATATTGAAAATAATATTAATTTCGTGTGTAAGTATTAGTTTTAAGTAATCTGGCTGAAAGACAGCAACTTAATTTAAATTTAACTGGATCGAGAAGGGACATTGAACTATATGGCGAATCAGTTCTAGAGACCATGAATGATAAGATATCAAGTTAATTTCCGCAAATTGGTATAGGCCTATGTGACATAAATCTTACATTTAAGAAGAATGCAATTTAAAAACATATGAAGGTCCTAAGGAACGGAATAACAGAACTGTAAGTAAGTCTGTTAGTTATAATAATATGCATAATATTACAGAAACATCTCCATGCCTCAATTAAATGAAAAACAAGATGACTATAATATATCACAAGATGATATTACTATACAGAGACTTCTTGATGATGATGATGATGAGAATCCAAACTGCCAACAAGTTCGTAGAAAAAAACGAAAGTATAATGAAATCAGCAAGCCTCCTCAAAATATTCCATCAATAACCTTATGATACACTTATGGATGATACTGAGAATGCAGACAACATAAATTCATCTCAATCAACAAAACCACTTCCACATAAACCACCACCCATATTTATACCGGGTGTAGTTAACGTACCAGAACTAAAAAATTGTGTAAAACAAGAACTTTCTGATTTAGATTTCTCACTTAGTTTACTACAACATAATTTAACTTATACCTTAGCCACAACAACGTGTGGCCGGGACTTCTTTATATATAACAAAGTCGGATTAGTTACATTATTTATAACTCAAGAAAGGCTGGACCGATTTTTATGATTTTTGATTTGTTGGATTTGTTTCCGCCCCGAATAGCAGATAACTATTAAAACATCGGAAAAATTAACGTAAAAATATTTAAAGGCGATACGACGTTCGCCGGGCCAGCTAGTTGTTTTAAAAATTTTAACTTTAGTTTTTTTTTATATGTTTATCCCATAATATTCCATTCAGGGCAGATATTATATATTTTCCTGAGTTTATCTATGATCTTATTTCCTTTTCCTGTTTCCCATCTTCTGTAATTTTTACTCCCAATTATTTGCATTCCTCTATGTGTTTGAATGCCCCCATTTCATCATCTAGTATGAAATCTTGATGAATGTCTCCTATGGCCATATACTTTGTTTTTTTCCACATTCAACTTTAGTCCCCATTTATTACATTCTGGAATAAATTCTCGGGTAATATATGCAATGACTTTACACTCTTGTGCCAAAATACGCTAAGTTGATCATCCACAAATTGGACGGAATATATTGTTGATTCTTCATCTATTGGTATTTTAAATGTTTTAAATGTGTGTTCACAATCATACTAATAATAATAATAATAATAATAATAATAATTATAATAATAATAATAATTAATAATAATAATAATAATAATAATAATCATAATAACAATAAAAACTAATAATAATAATAATAATAATGCTTTATTTTAGCTGGCGGATTTAAGGCCATGAGGCTTCCTTTTCCACGCCCTGTCTATAAAACATTTGTTGTAGATCTACCAATGCTAAGAACGGTGCGTTTTAGTTGCACGATATCCCTTTAAAATCAGAGAATAAAAAAATCTTAAATATTTTATGGTACTGAATGTGACACATAACAAGGATACGTGTCAATATCAATATGGGAGTTTGTATTGAATTCTGGTGTCACACATAATTCCACTGTCACTAGAATAATCATGATACCAACATACAACTCCTTGTCAGGGTTGCACAAAGTTGCTGCCATCAGTTGTCCTTTATTTTCATTTCGCCTTATGCTACAGATAATATCGTGTATTTACAATGTAATGAAATCTTTTTGTATCTTGTAAGCCCATGTTTCCCTTAACAGAGATTTAGGCGCTCTCCCCCTACAGGGAAGAATTTAAAACCATACTAATTTAGTTACACTTGTTTTCGTATAGATGTCATTTGAGTGGTCCGTGGTCAGCGTTCCGCCTCATACTGACATCTAGGAAAATATTTAAATTATAATGTCTATTCAACTCATGCCCCAAATGGGAGTCAATGACTAGTCACGTTTCAATAAATTTTGTTTTACAACCAATTACAGCCGTGTTTCACCTCGATAATTATCGAATTTAGATTACCAAAATAAAGAAAGCTCCTTCTTTTTTAATATTCTGAAAAAGGTCAGAGCATTATTTTGCAGTGACTGATTCTCTAACAAATACGTTGAATATAGCAACTAATAAACAGATTCCTTCGACCTACACATTTGATAATTGTGTGTTTAATAATTATTGTGTTTTCAAATACTGATTTCACTGAGTTGTTTCCGAAAAAAAAAAACCTATAATGTTGGTTATAATATACAGTTTGATGTGTTTGATCTTTTCTCCACTAGGGTACATTCTTACAATATTGCGATCCTATTTGGCAATAAATAGTATGATCAAGTTGCAGTGATAAACAAATGAAACATAACCAAACATTCCTCGTTTGTTTTCAAACATCGCCGTTTAATTAAATATATAAATATTTTAAAATGACTATACTTAAATAATGATTTGTGAGTAAACAGCTTAATTTTATTCGTTAAATAGTCCTAACAAGTGCCACTCTTGATATCCAAATCCACTAGATTTGGAAATCGCTCGTGGCATTACTTATGAAAAGTTTATTACCGATTAAAGTTAATTTATAAACTTTATTACCATATGTGAACTGTATATATTTGTCTATTTTGACTGATGATTTCCCAACTGTTTATTAAAAGCTAATACTTTAATATCATTCTTCAATTTGTACAGATATTATAATCAAGAATTTTTCCTGAAAGTCGTATTTCTGGTAGATTTTCTCAATAGATTGAGTTGAGCTCAAAGTAACCTGAAATCGCCACAATTACTATGTAAAATATGTATTATCCATTGCTTGGACAGTGTAGCCAACTTATCACAAAAACCCGTTAACAAAGAAGTGAACGCTGAACTAATCTGGTGTACAACAACTCGCCGTTTTCTCACCCTAACTTGCCCAAACTAACATTAACTTGTCCATTTTTTTTTCACCTTAGCGTGTCCACTGATTAGATTAGATTAGATTAGATTTATTTAGCATGGTGGAGTTAAGGCCATGTGGCCTTCTCTTCCACTCACCAGGACAAACATACATTACATCAGAATATAACAATCTCAATTAACTCAAATATTAAATACTAAATAAAAATTTGATCATAAAGATAATATCTATTATATTACGATCTATAATGCAACCAGTTAATGTTAGTTAAAATTAAGACTAAAACTAATAATAAAATATATACAAGACATATTAAATAATGAGATATAGAAAACTAATTTTACGATTATACAATATTTAAAACAAAACAAAAGAAAATGTTTGTTAATCTTAATATTATTTTCATAAATAATTAAATTTATTAACTGTTAAAAGAATACTATCAGTGAGATGTATAAGTTAGTTTGTTATTAAATAATTCTTTAGTTTGTTTTTTAAGGATGTTATAGTTTGATTAGGTGGACTCCTGGGATAGAATACCCTCATATGCGAGTAAACATGTTGGCAATTGGCTCCAGCTGGAACGTGTGTTATCACATTGGCCAACATGATGCTAATAATCACTTTTCCTCCAATCGAATATTCACAGGTGGCACAAAATAGCCTTATTATTATTATTATTATTATTATTATTATTATTATTATTATTATTATTAAGAATGGAAGATGAGCGATGGCCGAAGCAACTATATGAATGGCATCCGAACAGAAAGAAGAAAAGAGGAAGACCAAGGTTAACATGGAAGGAAAACATGAAGACAGTAATGCAAGCTAGAGGGCTAAGCATCGAAGATGCCCAAGACCGTAGCCTTTGGAGGTTTGGCACGGGGAGACGGCAGCAGCTGTAAAAATCCGAAGATAGATAGAGATTATTATTATTATTATTATTATTATTATTATTATTATTATTATAGGTGTCACGGGGATTAGGCGATTTTTGGTCAGTTCCGGTCTTTCTGGGGGGGGGGGGTTCAAGATAAGTAGCCTCTTGATTGGGCGTCGCCGACTTCTTGCTCTTGGTTTATGTATTTTGTTACACATTCTGTCCTGGTGTCTAGGAAGTTGTTTAAAATTTTCTATTTTTTTGCTAAGATTGTAGATGATTTCAGTTCTTCTGATATTCTTGTGTTTCTAGTCATGTTTAAGATTTAACTAGTTGTTTCATAATTATTATAATTAACTTATTAAAATTAAGTATATTAAATATATTTATTACTATTATACAATAGTCCCGTAGCCGAGCGGTTAAGGTAGGAAGCCTTGGCGCAGAGCTACGGGACTTGCGCTGGTTCGGGTCTCCATGGGGGAAGAAATTTTCTCATGGTATTTCGGCCAGTATGGGACCGGTGCCCACCCAGCATCGTGAGGCAATTGGGTAGCTACAATAAGTAGCGGCTCCAGGTTGAGGAACCAGCTATAACGGCTGGGGGACTCGACATGCTAACCACATGTCACCCCTACACTGGCTGTTGATCATCTACCTCTGTGATTGACACATGTGGATGTGAAGGGCCAGCAGCCGACTGGTAAAAGGGCAACCGCTGAAAAGTGGAAAGACCCTCAATCGGATACAATAGTTGTATTTAGGTAAAGTAAAGCAAAGTGATCCCACTACAGGTCATAGGAGACCCTTGGGGTAGTAGGAGGTTAAGGATCCCACTTTTTCTAGACAATCGGCACTTGATGTCAGCCGGGTTGTCAGCCCTGCGTGACGGCCCAGAAAAGCGTCTGGTACTTATTTCCGTTAGAGGCTGAGTCGACCCCAGGGCCATGGTGATGGTTTGAGTCAGTTTAAAAATGCTAACCCCACTGGGACTTGAACCCTCGACCTTCCGGTTTGTAGCGCACTGCCTTAACCATTACGCTACGGCGTTCCCCTTGTATTTAGATATTTTATTATTATTATTATTATTATTATTATTATTATTATTATTATTATTATTATTATCATATAGTGAGTCACATATGGAGCTGAAGCATAGAAATACAACAAAAACTTATGTCGATGGAAATGGTGTTATCGAGAAGAGCAGCAAGATGTTTAAAAATTAAGGGCTTAGGGCAATAAGATAATAAGCCACATATTGTTCTTTCTGAGATATCCATCCATCCATAGTAATTCTGCCCGAGGGCAGGTCCTTCACTGCAATCATAGCATTTTCATGCTATGCTTGCAGCTTTACTAGGGAATTGTGTATGTGTGGTAGCTTCCCGTTGCTTTCCACACCGGTGAAGGATGATGGTGATAATGATAATGATAAGGAAGATGATGATGGCCGTATGATTTCGGGGACCGTTTGGGCCTTAAAGTTTTCCTGACATTTGTCTTACAGGTGAGGAAAAACCCCGATAAAAACCTCACCCAGGAAAATTGCCTCGACCGGGGATCGAACCCGGGCCCGCTGCGTGACAAGGCAGCATGCTACCTCGAGACCACAGCGGTAAGGATTTTAATGTTTAAAAAATTATAAATACTAATTGGGCAGTATTGTTGTTAATACATTGTGTGTTTATATGTTTTAACTCATCACTGACGCACTTACAATGATTTTATGGATATTTCAATACACTTATTTGCTATCATTGTAATAAATGACTTTTTTAACATGTGGCTTATCATGTTACTGCCCTATACCCTTCAAATGTAAAAGATAAGAAATAAAGTCAAACGGGAAGAAAATATTATTTAATTTTCAACAGTAGTATAAGCAATGAAATAGGCAAGGGCATGTAGGACGAATACAAGAAGAAAATTAACCAAGAAAAACATTGGAATGATGTCCACCTGGAAGAAGAAAGAAAGACCTCGAAACTGGTAGATGTAAGAAATAAGAACTGGAATGAGAACAAGACGTCTGGAGGACATGAAATGGATTGATAGAGACTAGTGAAGAAGTAAAATAAAAATTGATGCACTGAAATATGTGTAAACATTGAAAATCTGTATATAATAAAAATATTATTATTATTATTATTATTATTATTATTATTATTATTATTATTATTATTATTATTATTATTATTATTATTATTATTTTCCACCGCTGTGGTCTCGAGGTAGCGTGCTGCCTTGTCACGCAGCGGGCCCGGGTCAGTTTTTCTGGGTGAGGTTTTTATCGGGGTCTTTCCTCACCCGTAAGACAAATGTCAGGAAAACGTTAAGGCCCAAACGGTCCCCGAAATCATATAGCCATCATCCTTATCATTATCATCATCATCATCATCATCATCATCATCCTTCACCGGTGTGGAAAGCAACTGGAAGCTACCACATCTACAATTCCCTAGTAAAGCTGCAAGCATAGTATGAAAATGCTATGATTGCAGTGAAGGACCTGCCTTCGGGCAGAATTACTATGGATGGATTATTATTATTATTATTATTATTATTATTATTATTATTATTATTACTACTACTACTATTGTATCAATATTTAGAACATGATAGATACAAAATTTTAATTGTTAAAATAAATGAGTATGGACACAGAATTCCAATATACTGTAGCTTGAAGCCTCACACTTGAGGAGCCACGCCTCCCTTGTTAACAATCACTGACACTCACTCAAACATAATTTATGGCGAAGACTGTACATTCCTATGCAGATGAGCTGGTGTTGATATGTACCATTATGATAGAATATTAGTCATCTACATGTTAAAACATGCATTATTTTCATTGCATATTCTGTCCAGTTAGAATTACTCCATAATCAAATGTGTTAACATTCCAAGAATATTAAGAATTATACATGAACACATTTTTAAAACAATTCCTTTATCATTAGTATGAAGAACTTCACTAATAATAATAATAATAATAATAATAATAATAATAATAATAATAATAATAATAATAATAATAATAATAATTTGTACTGTTCATTCATGTGTATTTATGTATGTCTTTGTGTTGGTACATCCATTTAATACTTTTAATTGAAATTGTTCGCCAATGCTGAGCAATATGATAATTGAACTACAGAAATTGAAAGAAGAATAAATGATGGAAAAAGAATCGTTGGTGTGTTGAACTCAGTGCTTTGGAATACAAATATAATATACAGCACGAAGATAACTATATTTCAAGTTCTGTTACAAGGCATTTTATTATATGGGTCCGAAACCTGGACAGTATCTAGAAAACAAGCCAACAAGCTGTTAGCAGTAGAAATGGATTTATGGAGGCGATCGACAAAAATTTAAAGAAGGGATAAAGTCAGAAATAGAACAATAAGAGAAATTACACAAGTTGAAAAAATATTAGAAAAATAGAAGAAAAACGGTTTAAATTGTATGGACACCTCATAAGAATGGAAGAAGATAGAATACCAAAGAAGATCCTTGATTGCAGATCTAATGGAAAAAGTGAAGAGGCAGACCTAGAGGACATTGGATAGATGGAGTGAGGAGAAGTATGGAAGCTAGATATTTGAGGGAAGAAAAGCTTTAGACAAGAACCTCTGGTGACAAATCACTTTTGGGTTAAAGGAGAAACTGTGGAATATTCCTAATAAAAAAATAATAACAATAATAATCTTTTTTACCTTAGTTTAACATCTGCCAAGTACATACTTTTACATGTCTTACGCTAGCCAAACCTTATAGAAACAGGACCTGTCGGGAATTAATAATAATAATAATAATAATAATAATAATAATAATAATAATAATAATAATAATAATATTAATAATAATATATCATTACTATTATTATTACCATTATTATTATTATTATTATTATTATTATTATGTTCAGGAATAGAACCATAGAAAGTTATCAAAATCAGATATAAAGCTAGTTTGGGCATATAAATAGAATGTCAGAAGGGAGACTGATAAAAAAGTTATATAAATGGAAGCTAATTGCTACAAGATGCTCAGGAAAAAAGAAGAAAATGTGGGAGCATGAAATAATAAGCATTTAAAAATATAAAGATTAAAAACTGATTGAATGTTAGTACGAATAAGGCATTGTAAAGTAAAGTGATCCCACTACAGGCCTCAGGAGGTCCTTGGGGTAGTAAGAGGTTAAGGCACCCACATTTTCTGGACAATCGGCCCTTGAAGTCAACCGGGTTGTCAGCCATGCGTGACGGCGTCTGGTACTCATTTCCGTTAGAGGCTGAGTCGACCCCAGGGCCTTTATGAGAAAATATTCCATAAACCAGCAAAATCTTGCCATAAATTCGCTTAGCTCGTGCAGTACCTGCGTGACGGACTTCGATGTGAAAGGAGTGTACATTCCTAGGAAGATGAGTGACGGTTGGGGTGGAATGTGATGGAATTGGCGCTGTAAAATGATTCCCGCAGTGCTGCTGTCATTTAAAACGGCAGTGACAAGTCACATTGTCTTGCAGCGAATTGTAGCGATTCTTGATCCTCCGATCATGAACCTGTCATATCTTGTGAAGCTCTAATAATGGCACTCAGTTCCGTGAGAATGCCAGTCATTACCCTGCATCAACAAATGCGGCTTTGTCCTCAACATTCTAATTGATACGTCGTTCCATGTCAAACTGCAATATTATCCTATATTATTTTAATTAAACTAGCTAATGACCGGAATGCGTTGTTACGCTTACATAAATGAAATATTAAAGATTAATTAAATTGTATGGTAAACGCTGAGACGAAGCAATCATGGCGTTCAGGTAAACCTCCACTTCTAATTGTCGGATTTCTCTCATTTTTTGCTAATAACTATCTCGGTTTATTTTAATAGGATATACTGAGTTTCGTTGGGAAACATCGAAAATTGTGACCATCAGAGTGATTTTTAAATTTTCACTTCAGATTAACTCTTACACGCAATGGTTTTAGAGGGTCCAATTGTAAATCTAAACCATACAGTTACACACTCAAACACACACAAAACATTTAGGCTATTCAAAATCGGTACAGTCGTTTAGGCAGTTTTAAATTCAGGATTTTGGTTGACCTCCACTTCTACTGTAATTGTCGGATTTCATTCAGTTTTGACTAATATCTACCTCAGTTTATTTTAATTGGATATACTGAGTTTCATTGTGAAACATCGAAAATTGGTCCATTAGAGTGATTTTTAAATTTTCACTTCAGATGAACTCTTACACCTAATGGTTTTTAGAGGGTTCAATTGTGAATCTAAATCAACCGGGGACCCATTCAGACACACACAAAAAGTTTCGTCAAAATTGGTCGAGTTGTTTAGGAGGACTATCGTGACATATATACGTATACAAGAATATATATATATATATATATATATATATATATATATATATATATAATATATATATATATATATATTCGCCGGTGCGAAAATTTATTGCAGAAAAATCAGAGTGAAATTGTTGTAAGAAGATAACTTATCGAATCAGGACGCCAGTAACAAAGAGTGCAAACCTGTAGAAATGAATCCTATGTTAGTAGATAGAGATTACACTGAGCAACAAAAAATACTTTTTTTTTTGTCTCAGAAAGAAAAATATGAGATTCTGATAGTATTTATTTCTCCTGAATTAAAATATGATAGGTTTTTTTTTCCATCACGCAAGGTTTCCGAGAGACAGGAAATTATAATTTCAAACACTTTAACATTTTCTACATTCGTAACTACACAATATTCGAACATTCGGACTCATCTAGAAAGTAAGAAATGACGATTTTCTGCTATATTTCGCCTGTGGAGCATCTCTCTTGCAAGTCCAACAATAATCGGCCAGCATATTAGGATTCAATTTGTCTTGTTATCTCTTTTCCATAGTTGAAATCTCCTGATGAAAGTGTTCCCCGTTTTATTTTACAATGGACAAATGGACGAAAAAACGTTTATTAAAAAAATAATTATTTAAATCCATTAATTGATATTGAAATAAAAAAACGGAGAAATTCCGAATACATATCTGAAATCACTATAAGAAACTGCATGAAATACAATTGGTACTCGTGAGACAAAAATCATGTTGACCAGTGTTACTGAATTGGTTGTTTAATTAATAGTTTAATCTCACTAAATAACTTAATATAAGAAAACATAAAGTTTATGATGTGTTTTTTTCTATATTGTAAGGCGTAACTTAGTGAGTGCTACTTTATTTCTCATATGCAGTGGTGGAGCAGGGATTGCTGGGGAATCATAAGACTCAAGGGACTGGAGTGAGCATAAAGATGTGCATTTTATGGTTTATGGAATACATCTAGGAGTTTACTTGGCTTACTTTCTAGAAAGGAGGGGGACCCACCGTTTGCTTCATCCGCTTCGTAAAAACTCAACCACAAACAAAATGTTCTAACTTCAAGATAATAAAAATATGATATTACTTTACAATAAGTTGGTCAGGTGTACGTAGCAGTACCAGTATTAGGACAACACGTGTAGTAGTAGGAGTACTTGTTCTAAAAAAGGGCAATTTCTACATAAAAAATTAGAAAGACGACTGCAATTAGAAAAAAATCATTGTGAAAAAGGGAGACGATCAAGTCTTTTAGGATCAAATCCACATCGAATAGGGATGGTTTGTTTCTATGTGAACTAATGTTAAGGGACACAGTACAGGTCCTTAGTGAATGTATTATTGAACTATGTAATCTGGATATGGGATAGGGATGTATGGAAATAATATGTCCATGCGGCTATGAACCTACGGGTTCGATGGTGCCAGTGAGTAAGTAAGTAAGTAAGTATGGAATCTATAAAAGATTTTTGGGCCAAAAGAGATGAACAGAGAGGTGAATGGAGGAAACTATATAATAGTGAGCTACATGATATGTGTAGAAAGCCAGATATAATAACAGGTAAGTCTCGTAGACTGCGATGAGAAGGTCATGTGGCACGTATGGGGAATGAAAGACTTGCATGGAAGCATCTTGTAGGAAAACCAGAGGCAGAACGCCCAGTTGGTAGACCAAGAATGAGGTGGGAGAATAGCATTATCCATATTTTGAGGAAAGTAGATTATACAGGGGATGATTGGAAAACATTAGCTCAGGATAGGGTTGTATGGAGAGCTTATGTCCGCGCTGCCATGAACCTAGGGTTCGATAGAGCCACTGAGTTAGTTAGTTGTGGAATATATAAAAAAAAACTTCATGGCTCGACAGGCCTACAAGGCTCTTGACCAATCGGAAGTTGCTGACCTCAAATCCACATGTGTTAATCATAGAAGGGATGATCACCCAGCCAGTGTGGGTTCAAATATGGCCAGCACGTTGGCCCTCAGGCCGATATAGTCAGTTTCCTTAACCTGGAGCTGCTACTCATTGTACCTACCCAAATTCTCCTCTAATTAATGTGAATAATTAATTAATTAATTAAACAATTAACAATTGATAACCTAATAAATTAATATTAATTATGGGTATTGTGTTCATTTATTCAGATTCATAACAAATTTAACAAAATGTAATTGGCAATTTTTAAGGTATTTTTATGAAACACTGAAATGCGTAATAGTAAAGCAATAGCGATGGTAGATGTTGCAAAAATGCTAAAAGCATTTTTTCCGCAAAATGTAACATTAAAAACTGAATTAACTTGGTATAGTAACTCCAAAAAAAGGAAAAGGCTATGGCCTAATATTGGGCTGTTGAGCCATTGTAGAGCCTAGATGATCATCCTTTCTGTGATTAACACATGCGGATGTGAGGCCAGCAGCCAAATAATAGGATAAGGGGCTTCTAGGCCTGTCGAGTCATGGAGATTTTTAAAAACATATCCCATAGATATACATAGGTTCTGTAGTTTTGATAAATTAATAGTTGCCCCGAGAAGAGATCTAATCCACACAAAATTCGAAAGTTGAGTTTTCAGTGGATTAGTGATCTATCCGGAGGGTATCACAGCACAGTGCATGTAAAATTATCTATACTCTCTTCCAGACTTGTTTTATTTATTTTTAAAAGTTGGCTTTCAAGCGAATTGTGATCTATATGTAACAAAATGGCGGAAGTAGTTAGTCAAGTCATTAATAGCAGTGCAGAAAAACAGTTATTGCACATGTGCGAATTCATTCCTCCACAGTTCCGTGAATTTTAATCAGAATGCTAGAGAAATTGAGTGAAAATACGAAAGACACAAAGAATGCAACGAAATAATATTAAATGGAAAATAAATACTGAAAATGTATTAAGTTAGAAATGTTTCTAACTGAATCAGTGTTCAATATGTATTTTCTATTTCTTATTATAGCATTTTTAGTTAAATATGTGTTTGATAATTTTTTCACTCTACAGAGATAGATCACTTTTGAACTCAATTCTGTATTAAATTGTTAATATTTAGTTATTAGCATGTTACTTTGCATTCAAATTATCTGTATATGATTCCAATAGGATGAGATATTAAAATGTATATGATATAATAATGGTAAAAGCCTCAAAATGAACATTATACTTTTTTTTTTTCGTTTTCCCAACAATTTGTAGTTTGTGGGTTAGATATCTTTTTGGGGCCACTATTCAAATATAGACGTCATAATAGAATTGTTTCAATAATACTAGTAGAATTAAATGTAACACGTCTGAAATAAGGAACAGTTAAATACGGAAACCCAGAGTTAGATCAATAAAATGCGATAGAAAGGTTTCAATTTTCTTATTCGTTCTCATGGACTGAGGAATGGTATTTAAATGCTAGAGACACGAGTATTTCGTTGAAAAATTTGAATTCTCCTGGACGCGGAAGTCGCGGGATCAATCCAAATCTAATTTGTGGATTCAAAACCTCATGTCTGTCCGGCAGGGAATTGACGAGAGCAGGCGGCGGTTACAGCCGGACGCTCTAATACTGTTTAGGGCTGTCCAATGCTCTTAAATATAAGAATTAAAATATCCTGTTAATATTTTTTGACTATAATTCTACGTTTGAGTGAAGGAAGAACAATGATGGAACTCATAAAGAAGAGGAAAAGAAATTGAATTGGTCACTGGCTAAGAAGAAAGTGCCTGTTGAAGAATGCCCTAGAAGAAATGGTCAACGGAAAGAAGGTTAGTGGCAGAAAAATACATAAGATGGTAGAGAATATTAAAATAAATGGTTTGTATGCAGATACAAAAAGGAAGGCTGAATTAAAGAAAAGAGTGGAGAATACTGAGTTTGCAGTGAAAGAACTGCTCTTGGGCAGAACACTATTTCTGTATGTAGTCTACGTTCAGGGTGAAATATTGCACTACGACATTACGTATACAAAAAATGCAGTTTTTTATTTCATAATTTTTACTGCTAATTTGTTCATAATCTAGGCATTGAATATTGAAAATCGAATTTACAGTCGGCGTTAGTTTGAGGCTAGGTATTATTTTCTTGCCTCTGGTTCCGGGGGGTGATGAGTTCAAATCAGGTAGAGGTTGATTTTCTTTTGGATAAAAAATCTAAGGGACAAATCCTTTGGGAGAGACTTAGCTGTGGGCCCATAAAAGAACCTCAAGCTTAAATTAGAACATCTAAGCAAAATTCAATCGGCCTTACTCATCTATCTACTATCTTAGAGGTATAATCGATGATGAGCTAAGTACTTGTCACTCTGGCACCTGTAGGAAATAAGCCTAGCTAAATCAGCTGCGGTTAAATAATTGCCTATAGTGGGGATGTATGGGTACAGACATTTTTACTACTATTATTGTTATTACTATACTTAAATAACTGCCGTATGAGAGTACTGTTTCTTAAAATTATTATTATTATTATTATTATTATTATTATTAATAATATTATTATTATTAATACCCATCTACAATAGTGACGAAAATATTACGATTTTTTTCACATGGTTCATTATGAGTTAATTTTAATATTGATTTTTACAGTAATTGAAAATAAATTAGGGGCTCACAATGCAATAGGTTCAGTGATGTGATCTGCATTAAACTAATCCATCATTCAGAAAGACACTTCATGTCTTTGTGGGGTCAAAAAGCATGTACATGAACCGAAGTTTAAACATTCTCCCCCAATAGATCGTGCCATTTAAAGGCCCGGATGGCATGGCACACGTAAAAGTAAGTAAAACGGAGAGATTAAACCAAGATTGTACGTAAATCTAGGAAAGATCAAATTAGAAATGAAGAAATAAGAAAGGTAGCTGAATATTCAGAGAATAGGTGAAAGGGTGAAAAAAAAAGAAGAAAAGATTTCAATGGAATCAACATATATCTCGTCATGCCACCAGATAGAATTGTACACATAGCAAGAGATATGGTACCAGAGGATGGGAGAAGGACACATGGAAGATAAAAAAAAAGAGGAAGGACTCTTAATTATGGATGGAACGGGTCATGGACCTAAAACAAAGAGAAGAAGAAAGTTAACTATGAATAAGAAGGAAAGGCATAGGGTGAGGTATTTATACCCTTCAATTGGCAATGTATGCTATAGGATACATCAATCGGTTTAATTTCTTTGATATTTTAATAGAACAGATGAAAACGAACGAGTAAACATTATTTAAATGTGTGTCGAATTACACAATATACCCAATAATAATAGTTATGTATGATATAGTTTTCAGTGCGGTCCACCAAATTCAAATAACTGACTCGAGAAATTACTGCTTTGTTAATTAAAGAGATAACATTCTCTGGAAAGTACGTTAGACGCGAAAGGCTACTACAATATTTGTACACTCCTGGGGTAGTAGTTGAGGCAGGCAAGTGAGATCCATCCATCACCTGGTCCACGCAGCGTCGTCTGAATGGAGCTTGTTTGCATAACAAAATAATAATTGAAGTCTGGAGTACGTGAAGATAATGAGAACGTGATGTTTGAAGGGTGGCTGAGCGCCCTCTTTGTCTTATTCAGAATGCCAACTTCATCTCCTTATTAGGCTCTCGTGGGGAAATTTCCATCTGTCTGACCAACAGATTGTAATAAAATTTCCCCTTCCTGTGTCCGTTACGTCCATACATATTTGTTTTCTTCAAATGCTTAGTTTTATAACCAGAAAACGTATTCCTACAGTATGCACGCATCATACCACATTATTCTATGTGTATTATATAGAATGTATGATAATACCTGTTACTCATTTGTAGGGGTTGTAAAGAGTACTTAACAGAAATATATTTAAAAAACAGCCACCGTGTGCAAGGATTGATGGATGACTGGATTGCCATATAATAATAATAATAATAATAATAATAATAATAATAATAATAATAATAATAATAATAATACTTTATTTATTCTGGCAGAGTTAAGGCCATAAGGCCCTCTCTTCCACTCAACCAGTACAAATACAAATAAATATTCGACAAATATAGACAATTGATATACACTATACTAATTATAAACACTTAAAGATACAATAAATGTAACAATGTAAATGTCACGTACAAACAACATTTTATAGGGTAATAACAATAATGATACGATAATAATAATAATAATAATAATAATAATAATAATAATAATAATAATAATAATAATAATAATAATATACATATGATACATTATACGGGAAACACCAATTAATATATATATCTTATACTGGATAATAATGGAGTCGAGTTTAGAGCAAATATAAATTTAGATTTCTTTTAAAAGATGCCAATGTCCGGCAGCCCCTTATTTCTTGTGGTAGGGAATTCCAGTTGCGAGAAGTGGAGATGGTATATGACATGGAGTGATGTGATGTCCTATGTTGCGGTATATTAAGTAAGAGACTATGTTGTGATCTTGTGTTTAAGTTATGGTTTGAGGATAGATACTGGAAACGGGATGATAAATAATTGGGAATCGAGGTATGTAGGATCTTAAATAGGAGAATTAGACAGTGCGATTTTCTTCTCTCTTTTAGATGTAGCCATGACAATTCGTGGAATAATGGATAAATGTGATCGTATTTTCGAACATTAAATATGAATCTGATACACATATTATGGACACGCTGCAGTTTGTCCGACAATCCGTCACTTATGTCAGTTAGTAGAACGTCACAGTAGTCAAAATGCGGCATCACTAAAGTTTGGATTAAAATTCTTTTAAGAGTTGTAGGAAGAAAATGTTTAAGTATATATATGACATGATAAGAAAAATAAATGTTCGGACGGGACTTGAACCCGGACCTCTGGATTTATATCCTAGTGCGCTACCGATTACGTTTCCGAGCCAGTATAGTATAAAACATTAATTTTTCTTATATATATATATATATATATATATATTCTCATTATTACCAGATGTAGTGCGAACTCTGTCTCCACTGCCATCTGGTAGCTCCTGTCACAACTAAGCAAATTAAAGAGAATATTTTTATTTTATAGCAGTGACGCTTCATCGATGTTATAATGAGAATATATATATATATATATATATATATATAAGCAAAATGAATGTTTGTACTAGACTTGCTCGGTAGCGTAATCGGTAGCGCACTGGGATATAAATCCAAACGTCCGGGTTCAAGTCCCGTCCGAGCATTTATTTTTCTTATCATGTCATATCAAATTTGCATTGCTCATTGTCAGAAATGTAATTATAACATATATATATATATATATATATATATATATATATATATAGAGAGAGAGAGAGAGAGAGAGAGAGAGAAAGTTTGGGCGGCCCTGAATAGGTAGATAAGTAGACAAGCACAAAAGTAGATAAGTAAATATACATAGACAGACGGTGAGACAAACACTGTATATAACTTAATTATATATATATAGCCTAGATATATAGGTAAATAGATAATTAGAAAGACTAGATAGGTATATATAAGCCTATATTTGTGGATAGGTAGGGATTATCAATAGTTTCAAATGCTCTTCATTTCCATCATGAGGAAACATTTTGTGTCTTTGTTTTAAAATTGTAGAATTCTTTATACATTTTAGAAGTTTGAGCTAATCCTAATAATGTAGACTTTTGGGCCGCAGCAGGAAAAAATAGTAGGCCCTACTTGATTTTTTGATTCAATAAGATTGTACCGAAATCGAGATTTCGATACAAGGATTACGTCATACTGCGCAACCTATACGTCATCGCGTCTCCATTTCGTGTGTGATCTTTGTGAACAGTGCCAAATGCTCTCCTACCGACCCCTTCCCTTCCTAGTACGCACCGTGTGCTATCGCGCATTCTCCCCTCTCCTTGTGAACTCTCATAAAAAGCTGTGTTTATCTAACATCAGATCATCATCTGTTGAGTTATCGTCGGAGTCTAGTCAATACAGCTCAGAAGAGCTAGTTTGGTTTGTTAGTCCGTTGGGCCAGGGTGGGGCCGCAAGGACTGTATACCCCAACCCGGGGCTGGACTAGTGTGAGTGTAAAAGTATGTATGTTTATTAACATTATTTTTGTACAAGATGATCAATGATATCCTTGTTTTCTTTGTTAAACTATTTATTTATTAGTTATTTTCTATGTTATATCTGACTATACTTTTTGACTCGCATTAAAACTTTAGTTGTATATTTTACTTAATTATGCCTATTCATTTAGCAGCTAGCCTATCTCAGATATAAAATTCCAAAGCTTGCTCAAGCGTGTGTCAGTTCCTCTTTCCTTAAAGCTTCCACGATTATAGCTTGTAGCTTACAACACATGACATGTTTGAAAATGTATTAAAGAAAGTTGAATTAATCTTTGCCTTTTATGGGCCCGGGCAAAGATATCTTAATTTGAGCAGTCTATGTTTTCTATTCAAAATAGTTATCAACAATAACGGTTTGATCCAGCACCAATACGGTGCAATTTTTGGTAGCATTGAGCGTGGTTACGCCAGTGCAAGATTTTTTCAATTTTTACCTTTATTAAAACATTTGCCGTTAGAAATATTAATTGTTCACTAAGTTTTTCTAAAATGTATTTTAGATTGCAAAATATATTTTTGAAAGATTTTTGCGTTTACTGATTCATGTATACTGCAGTTATATTTGGAGATTTATATTACAATGGGGAAACAGAAAACGTTTTCTCCACACATTAATTGTGATCATGTCATCGTTATTAATTCTGACAATATTAAACTTACGGGGACAAAATGATGATGCAGATTATCTCAATTAGACGTGCAGAAAAATAGATAGGTAGATATGTAGGTAGATAGAAGGATGGACTATCAGACAGATTCCATGGATAGATAAACTCATAGACAGATGGATAGAAATAGAGGTAGATGGATGGAAAGGAAGATAGGCAAATGAACAGGCAGACAGGGAGAGACGTAGATACATAGGTATGTAGGTAGATAGGTAATTAGACAGGCAGACAAGTAGATAGGTAGGAAGGTATATATACAGATAGATAGATAGATAGATACATAGACAGTTGACAGATCATATAGATAGATGGACTTATAAACCGTGATATAAATAGATAGATAGACAGATAGATTAGATAGATAGAAAAGCAGATAAGTTGAACAGAGATACAACTCGATACATATTTAGACAGGCGAAAAAGTAGATAAGTAGATTTAGGGATGGACAGTCAGACATACTGTACGTATATATATATATATATAATGTCAACCTCTGTGGTCTCGAGGTAGTGTGCTGCCTTGTCACGCAGAGGGCCCGGGTTCAATTCCCGGTCGGGACAGGATGCTGGGTGAGGTTTTTTCGGGAATTATTCCTCACCTGTAAGACAAATTTCGGGAAGCGTAGGCCCCAACGGTCCCCGAAAATCATCCGACCATCATTATCATCCTTATCGGTATGATCATCATTCACCGGTGTGAAAAGCAACGGGAAGCTACCACACCTATAATTCCCTAGTAAAGCTGCAAAACATAGCATGAAAATTCTATGAAAGCAGTGAAAGACCTGCCCTCGGGCAGAATTACTATGGCATGGAATGTATATATTTTATAAGAGAGATAGGTAGATAGGCCTAAATAGACAAACATACTGATAGGAACTAACATATTTAGACAGAAGGATAGATAGGTTGATAGTTAGACAGATATATAGATAGATAGAACGATTACTGTATGGATGGATTGATTAATACTTTTGTCATGATCATCTTCGGTATCTCCTAAATAGGATCGATGAAGATTTGTATAAAGTTGTCAAAATGTTTTATGACAACTACCTCAATAACTACATTCCTTAATAATTCTTTAAGGCGCATTCAGTACGTTATAATGACATCATAGTGTTTACTTGAAATTAATTTTGTATACATTCATATATTGTGATTACTTATTGAATGCCCTGTTATTTGTGAAATGTTGTTTTTGATATCCTGTAGTGATAGTTTTATTGGTTGAGGTGTGGAGACGGAATGGAAGGTGTATAAAGTGGAAGTACAAGAAATAAGTAAGCATACTTCATCAAGTTAATTTATTACCGAACTTCATTAACAATAAGTAGAATCGTAACTTTATGACTGCACGTTGCCTGCTTCAGGAACGTTCATCAAAATGTTTGAGAGTTGGAGCAATGCGTCACGTACATCCGAGTAATGTTCAGAGATCATTCTTTACTAGTTCCACGATCTCGCTAATCAATCTCTTGGCATTTCTAAATGGAGCCATTTATATTGAGGAAAGGCAATAACAATCAATCAAAATTGTTTGTTTATTTGTTTCAACTATTAATTACATTCCGATAATATCGGAAAACAGCTTGAACTGTACGCTCAGAATGCCATGGAGTTGAAGATGCGTTAAAAAACTGGGGGTAATGAAACCAAGATTTTTTCCCAGGTGTCAAGGCAAAATACAGACTTATAATTTCAATGTTTTATTATTATTATTATTATTATTATTATTATTATTATTATTATTATTATTAAAGGCATATGATTCAATTAAGAGGGAGACGTTATATAGTATCCTGCTGGAGTTCGGAATTTCTAAAAAGTTAGTTAGACTTATACGAATGTGTCTAAATGGCACAAAGAGTAGGGTGCGTGTAGGCAAACATTTTTCGAACACTTTTGAAATCCAGAATGGGTTGAAGCAAGGAGATGCACTATCTCCTCTACTATTTAATTTTGTACTAGAGCATGCCATTAAATCTTTAGAGAATGAGGAAGGCTTACAACTCAATGGTATTAATAAGCTGTTAGTTTATGCTGATGATGTAGTACTATTGGCCGATAGCGAGGAGATACTAAAGGACAACACGCACACACTATTGAGTAACACTAAGAAATTAGGACTGGAAGTAAATATCAATAAAACTAAATATATGGTCACACGTAGAAATACATTATATAATGGAAATGGACAGCTAATGACAAATGAGGGAAATTTTGAGGAAGTGGCTGAATTAAAATACCTAGGAACAATAATCACAAATAGGAATGAGTTGCACAAAGAAATTAAACATAGGCTCAATTCTGGAAATGCGTGCTATTATGCATTGCAGAGACTCTTGATGTCCCAACTCCTTTCAAAAAACGTTAAACTGAAAATATATAAAACTATTATTCTAACCAGTTATATTATATGGGTGCGAAACATGGACTCTTACTTTAAGGGAGGAAAGGAGATTACAAGTATTTGAGAATAAAGTACTTAGGAAAATTTTTGGACCAAAGAGAGATGAACAGACAGGTGAATGGAGAAGACTACATAACAATGAACTACATGGTCTTTATAGGAAGCCAGATATAATAAGAACAGTTAAGTCTCGTAGACTGCGATGGGCAGGACATGTTGCACGTATGGGGAATGAAAGACTTGCATGGAAGCTTCTTGTAGGAAAGCCAGAGGGAAAACGCCCAGTTGGTAGACCAAGAATGAGGTGGGAGAATAACATTAACTATGATTTGAGGGAAGTAGATTATACAGGGAATGATTGGAAAGCATTAGCTCAGGATAGGGATGTATGGAGAGCTTATGTCCGCGCGGCCGTGAACTTACGGGTTCGATAGTGCCAGTGAGTAAGTAAGTAAGTAAGTAAGTAAGTAAGTAAGTAAGTAAGTAAGTAAGTAAGTAAGTAAGTAAGTAAGTAAGTAAGTAAGTAAGTAAGTATTATTATTATTATTATTATTATTATTATTATTATTATTATTATTATTATTATTATTATTATTATTATTATTAAGAGTGATAAGAGAAAAAATGAATATTGATTATTCTATAGTAGATTATATACGGTATAAGCAATTAAATTGGTACGGGCACGTACGACGAATGGAAGAAGAAAGATTACCCAGGAAAACATTGGAATGGTAACCACCTGGAAGAACGAGTAGAGGAAGACCTCGAAACTCGTGGATGCAGGAAATAAGAACTGGAATGAGAGCAAGAGGACTGGAGGACATGGATCGGATGGAGAGAGACGAGTGGAGAAGAAAAATAAAACTTTAGGCACAGAAAGATGTGTAAACATTAAAATTCTGTATATAAGGGGAATGAAAGAGTTGCACGGAAGCTTCTTGTAGGAAAGCCAGAGGGAAAACGCCCAGTTGGTAGACCAAGAATGAGGTGGGAAAATAACATTAACTATGATTTGAGGGAAGTAGATTATACAGGGAATGATTGTAAAGCATTAGCTCAGGACAGGGATGTATGGAGAGCTTATGTCCGCGCGGCCATGAACCTACGGGTTCAATAGTGCCAGTGAGTAAGTAAATAAGTATATAAATAAAATTAATAATGATAAACAATGTAATTATAGACCAAGTTCAGAATTTTAATTATTTGGGATGTCATTTAGGCAATGACAGAAATTTAGATAAACGCACTAAAATACAACAATTCAATTATCTATGTGGCACAATTAAAAGTACTTTATTGAATAAAACTAGAAAATAAACTATTTTAAAATAGTTCCATATCTTATCTATGGATGTGAAACCTGAACATTAACAAAGGCAGATAGTAAACAAATAGAGGCTGCAGAAATGAAGATGTTGAGAGCAATAGTAGGATACCAAAAGACCGATAAAAAGAAAAACGAAGATATAAGAACAGAACTTAATCTATTTAATCTCTGTGAAAAAATAAAATACTATCAAAATGCTTACCTTCAGCACGTATTACGAATGAATGAACAGCGCATACCAAGAAGAATGTATACATATAAACCAAAACGGAGAATATTGTTGGGAAGACCATTGAAGAGATGGAAGGACCAATTCGACCTATAATAAAATTAGAACAGGCCATTGGGCTTAATCCTTGTTGTTCATCATCATCATCTGCATTCATGGATTAGGTCTGTTGACCCGTTCCGACTTCAGCCCATCTCTTTCTAGGTCTGCCCACATCTCGGGTGCATTTAGGTTTGTATTTTGTTATTTGTTTTGGATATCTATCTTCCATTCATTCTGTCTATGTGTTGCTTCCATTTTTGTCTATATGTATCTGTTTTATCAGTTATTGCAAATATTTTAAGTTCCTGACTTATTTATGTGTTCTTGATTCTGTCTTCCTTAGTGCACCCTTTAACAGATCTCAAAAAATTCATTTCTGCCGCCGTTAACCTACTTAGATCTTGTTTTTTATGTATCCAGGCTTCTGAACCATAGAGCAGTACCGTTACTGCCAACGTTTTATAACATTTCAATTGGGTCTCTCTTGTTGTTTTGTTATTTAGTGTTCGTTTTATCGTACCACATATTCCCTGGAATTTTGCTATTTTATTAGTTATATCATTATCATAATTAAATGAAATGTCACATTCTAGATAATTGAGATGGTTCACCCGTTCTATGATTTTGTTTCCTATTACTATTTTAGATCTGATTTGATTTTTCCCTTGGAATGCCATTACCTTAGTTTTTCTATGGATATTTTGAGATTATACTGTTCACATATATTATGTAGTTTAAAAATATTCCTTTGAAGTTCGTCTTCCGTCTTTGCTATTATTACCTGGTCATCAATATGTTGTTAATGATTATATTATTATTACCGTAATTATTATTATTATTATTATTATTATTATTATTATTATTATTATTATTATTATTATTATTATTATTATGCCCACCGCTGTGTTCTCGAGGTAGCGTGCTGCGTTATCACGCAGAGGGTCCGGGTTCGATCCCCGGTCGGGATAATAACCCTATTGCTTTCATTGCTATCCTCATGCTTTCCTTCCACGTTAAGTTTGGTTTTTTTTTTCCTAGTTGGTTGCCATTGTTTAGTTGTTTCGGCCATCGTTCATCTTCCATTATTAAAACATGTCATAACTATTTTAATTCCTTCTCCTCCTTTCTTTCAATTATGTTTCCTTCTGCTTCCATTATGTTTCTAATTTCCTTATTTGTGACAGGTTCTAATTTTGACTCTCTGGCACTTCTGCGCAAATAATTCATTTCTAGAGCTATTAGTCTGTGCCTGTATATTAGATAATTAATAATAGATTAATAATATAATAATTACATTTTAAGACTGTTACTTCTGATGAATTTAGAGATGGCATATGATAGTGTATCTCGACAATTGTTATGGACGGCAATTGGAAATGTGAATATCTGTGATAAATGGATTAATATTGTTAGGAGGATCTATAGTAATACAAAAGCTAAAGTAAAAATACAGAATAATTTAAAAGAGGAATTCGCGGTGAATAAAGGCCTTAAGCAGGGATGCAGTTTGTCACCAATTCTTTTTAACATTTATTTAGACCAGGCTCTTAACTTGTGATATAAAAATGTTCTGAAATGGGTATTCCTATAGGAGGAAAAGTACTGCATTCATTGTTGTTTGCAGATGATCAAATTATTTTTGCAGGGGATGAAGATTATATGAAATATATGATAAATAAACTAATGGAAGAATATAAAAAAATGGGGACTGAATATAAATTTACAGAAAACAGAATATGTGTGTTTGGGAAATAATGGGGATGACCTCATACTTGAAACAGGGAAAATAAAAAAATGTGAATTTTTTTAAATACCTTGGGTCGATAATTACAAGTTTTGGTACCTGTGAGAGAGATGTACAGGCTAAAATAGTAATGGCAAAAAATGCAACTAAGACATTACTTGGAATAATTTGGAATACAAATATTACAAAGGAAACTAAAATGAAAATTTATAAGAGCACAATACAGAATATGTTGTCATATGGAAGTGAAACTTGGTCTCTGACGGAATTACAAAAGAATAAAATTAGAACAGTTGAATTTGATTATTTTAGAAAAAGCCTCCAAAAAACAAGACAGGATAAAATAAGAAATGAATTCCTTTGGAGAGAAATGAATGTCACCACATCTGTTGTTAAGAGGATTGAAAATGAAACGCTTAAATGGTATGGCCATGTACAAAGAATGGGAAAATGAAAGATGGCCAAAAAATATATACCAATGGTCACCCCCTGGAAGAAATAAACGTGGCAGACCAAGATGGAAATGGAAAACTTACGTTAGAACTATAATGAATGATAGGAATTTGGAAGAGGGAGATTGGAATGATAGAGATAAATGGAAACTGAAGACGGCAAACCTGTAAGTGGGGGAAAGCCGAAGAAGAAGAAGAAGACTTCTGATGAAAACATTTCATTTGGATAATATTCTCATACAGTTGATAGCATGTAGTTTTGATTTCTGTGGAGCAGGCTCTTAACTTTGCTGGATAACGGATCTACTTTAAGACGTTACTTGAAACAAAGACAAATGAAGAATGTCACTTTAAAGCAACTTGTAGAACAACACAGATTGCGTGAAGTAAAACAAGAACAAAAAGCAATACTTAGTGTGAACAGCCTCTTAATGAAGGGAAGGGGGTCTGATAAACTGTATCATGCAATCTGGTGATCATTTCAATAAGGGAGGGCACCGATGTAATTTTAGAACGTGTGCTGTCACCCTTACATTTGTCGTCCGGAAACAAATCCGCAAGTAGGCGACACACCATATATTTTACTTCTTGTCACCCCGTTTTCTTCCATCACAGGCAAAGTGGTTAGAAACAACAAGAGACATTCTAGCTTAGTGATATGTTACAAATTAAACTCTCTCATCATCACCATCAAGAATTAGACTATTTAATCCGTTCTGTCTCCAGAATTTTTATATTAGTTTGTACTGTAAAGAAAAATAGGCATATATTGCAAAAATTTACTTCAATTTTTTACTGTGAGTGTCAGCAACGACTTTAGCGAATTCCGAATAAATGTAGCCACTGAGGGTTTTCTCATGAAAATAGTTTAAAAATACAAATCTTCAACGAGCCTACTTAAGAAATATGACAAATATAAATAAAATAACCGGTAAATAAATAAATAAATAAATAAACAAATAAATACATTAGCATAAATTAATATAAAAAGTAAAAAATGCAACTATTTACGGTTTAATGTATCTTACTGGCAAAATAATTGTCCATCCATAGAAATTCTGCACGAGGACAGGTCTTTCACTACAATCATAGCATTTTCATGCTACGCTTGGCAGCTTTACTAGGGAATTGCAGGTGTGGTAGCTTCCTATTGTTTTCCACACCGGTGAAGGATAATGATTATAATGATAAGTATGAGGATGATGGCTGGATGATTTTCGGGGACCGTTCGGCCCTAAGCTTCCTGACATTTGTTTTACATGTGAGGGAAAAACCCCGAAAAACCTGTCCCGACCGGGAATCGAACTCGGGCCCGCTGCTTGTCAAGGCAGCACGCTACCTAGAGACCACAGCGGTGGACAAAATAATGATGTGAACTTAAAATTAAACAAATTTTGTAATATGTGCGGAACAATAACAAGAACTCTAAAAAAACATTAAAAATTACACAATTAAAATTATATAGACTATGGCAGTGCCTATGTTAACATGTGCTTGTGAAAATTGGACACTTAATAGATCACATAAAAGGTAAATAGAAGTAGCTCAAATTAAATTCTTACGTTCATTAGCAGGCTATACATGGATACATAATAAATATTCCATTTCATTCCATAGAAATTTTGCCTGAGGGCAAGTCTTTCACTGCAATCATAGCATTTTCATGCTATGCTTTGCAGCTTTACTAGGGAATTATAGGTGTGGTAGCTTCCCGTTGTTTTCCACACCGGTGAATGATGATGATAGTGATAAGGATGATGATGATGGCCGGATGATTTTCGGGGACCGTTGGGCCCTAAGCTTCCTGATATTTGTCTTACAGGTGAGGAAAAAGCCCGAGAAAACCTCACCCAGGAGCCTGTCCCGACCGGGAATCGAACCCGGGCCCGCTGCGTGACAAGGCAGCACGCTACCTCGAGGCCATAGCGGTGGACCATAATGAATATATTGAAGAAATAACCGAATTAAACATCTATAGTATTATAGATAAAAATGCCAAATTCAAGATGTAAGTGGCTCAAACATATAGAAAGAATGACACCCAATGTACTCCCACAAATTTCGCTTCACTACCAACCCAAAGGCTGAGTCTGAAAGGCCTAAAATTATTTTAAAAAACCTAGTTGAGGACAATATTTCAATTTGTGACTGTTTATCTCAACGGAATATTAATATGAATTGCATTAGTATTGAATTTATATTAAACTGTACTTAGAGTGTATATAAATAACAACAAAAATATGTTTTTATTCGCTGAGGTCCTGGAGATGATTCGACACTTTGCCACCCGGATCGCCACAATGTAAATTGTAATAAGTCTGAAATGTAAAGTCAATTACAATAGAATGTAAGGTACATAGAAATGTCGTAACAGACATTTGTAATGTAAAACAATATGAGTGGATCCTTGACCTTGGAATGTGTTGAGTGTAGAGCCCAAACACTGTGGTCTCTGCTGGAGACGCTTATATTCATTAGAGAACTGTAGGTGGTGTGTGGCAGATCTCTTAACGAGCTAATCAATTGATCACGATCCAAGCCACTCGTTCATTCATCATACAAACCTGCGATCCATCATTCCAATCACTTTTATTCTTCTTATTCTCCGTTTGTATTAGAAATTCTGTTTAGGGTTTCCTCCTGTGATAAAAAGTGTTATTCTTCCTGGCCTACGTGTAAGATTAGTCATCCAAACGACACGTTCATAAAAAAAACTTCTCCGGTCATTCATATCGCTTTCTTCTTTCTTTGCGTTACTTTATCCTCTCTCTCTTTGAAGAGTTTTACATGTCCCATCTCACCCGAATCTTATGGACACAATCTGCTGGGAAATATTTTAAACTCTTGATCACACACTATTTTTTACAACTAAAGAGAACAAATCTTTGTCTAAACCGAGATTTCAACACAAGATTTCCAACTTTATGCGCTGGCGCAACAAATGATTGTGCTATTTAGGCAATCCAGGATGATAAAAATAGTACTAAAATTTGTCAATATATTTATCTAATGTCTTATATATAAGCGACAGATTAATTCATATTACATAATTACTGTAAATTTGTGATAAATAATAATATCAGTGAACAAGTGAAATCCTACAATTATTTAGGTTTTAATGTATCACACTGCCTAAAAGAAGATATAAATATAAAAATACAGACATTTCTAAGAAAGTGTGGAACAATAAGAAGAACTCTACAGAATGAAACAACTCAGGATACTCAACTGAAGTTTATAAAGTCATAGCCATTCCTACTATTCTCTACGGCAGTGAAAATTGGACTTTGACTCATTCAGATTATGCCAACGTCAGGCTACATTCTTATGGACCAGAAAATAAGTTCTCAGATAAGAGATCAATTAAATATTTTTAAATTGACGGATAAAATTGACAAAGACAAAATTGGTACGAACATCTACTAAGAATGCCAGATGATAGACTTTCTAAAATGATTTTAAACTATTGACCTGCAGAATCTAGAAGTCAAGGAAGACCATTTACTAGATGTAAAGACCAAATCTCTTGAAGTCGGAACGGGCCAGAGGGCCTAAGCCTTGATGATGATGATGATGAGTTTATTACTTTCTTTGTATTTTTTCTTCTTTTCTTTTTATGTAGGCCTATAGTAGATTCGAGCTGTTATATATTTTTGTATACATTCTTAATTTTAATTGTATTTAATTTAATTGTATTATTAGACATTATTTTCAATACTGTTCAGTTTGTCCAGATAATTAATTGTTTAGTATATACTATTATTATAATTTTTTATATTTAAATCTAACATATGTTTGTACTGGTGAGTGGAAGAGAAGGCCACATGGCCTTAACTCCACCAGGCTAAATAAATCTATTCTATTCTATAAATCTTCCTCTATTTGAAATTCCCGTGCATGCGAATATCAGGCCTTAGGATATTAATTCCAATATTACATTTTTAACTATCTATTATATAACTGAATAAAAATAAACAAATATAAATATCCTCAACTTGCGTCCAACTCAGGGTAGGATCAAGGAACGAGATGAGATGAAGCCCCTATATTTATAGCGGTCTGTGAACGACAAGGTGCCGGCCGACCAATTTTTGACGCACCATGACAGGGGCGGATGAACGAATGAAACGAAATGGATGAGATAGGTATGGAGAAAATGGTGGAATGAAATTTGTGGAAAGGGAAGACGGGAGAAACCCCGGGAAAACCTGCCCAAGCTCCGTTTCGTCCACCACAAAACCCAAATGGAGTGAACAGGACATCACACAAGTACTGCACTACTTGACATTGTAGAGGACATAAGAGACTCAATGGACAAAAGCAAACTCACCGCAATAGTCCTACTCGACTACAGCAAAGCCTTTGACACAGTAGATATAGACTTAATGCTAGCGAGACTAAAGACACTACATCTGTCGGAAAACTGCCTTGATTGGTTTGCATCTTACCTCACTAATCGTCAGCAATCAGTTTCTGTTAATAATCGCATTTCTTCCTGGCGCTTGGTGAGGAAAGGGGTACCTCAAGGCGGCGTCCTCGCTCCTCTTCTCTTCTCGATTTATATTAATGACGTGACCAAGAAACTACAAAACTGCAAGCATCATCTTTACGCCGACGGCCTACGATCTACACACACTATTTACACACACTTTAGGCCTGACGAAATTAATGAATATATTGACAAAGTAAACACTGACCTCAGGCATATATTTTTATGGTCCAGACAATATGGGCTGAAACTAAATGTAAACAAAACGCAAGCAATAATTATCGGACATCCAAGGCTATTCCACCTCATAAACAATGACAATATGCCGGCTGTCATATTAGATAATGAACAAATTCCTTATACCGACGTCGTTAAAAACTTGGGATTTTACCTAGATTCTAATTTAAAATGGCACGAGCAAGTAAAACAAGCATCTAAAAGGATCTTCTCCATAATGCATTCCCTAAAGCGACTTAAACATTTTCTTCCTACAACTCTTAAAAGAATTTTAATCCAAACTTTAGTGATGCCGCATTTTGACTACTGTGACAACTGACATAAGTGACGGATTGTCGGACAAACTGCAGCGTGTCCATAATATGTGTATCAGATTCATATTTAATGTTCGAAAATACGATCACATTTCTCCATTATTCCACGAATTGTCATGGCTACATCTAAAAGAGAGAAGAAAATCGCACTGTCTAATTCTCCTATTTAAGATCCTACATACCTCGATTCCCAATTATTTATCATCCCGTTTCCAGTATCTATCCTCAAACCATAACTTAAACACAAGATCACAACATAGTCTCTTACTTAATATACCGCAACATAGGACATCACATCACTCCATGTCATATACCATCTCCACTTCTCGCAACTGGAATTCCCTACCACAAGAAATAAGGGGCTGCCGGACATTGACATCTTTTAAAAGAAATCTAAATTTATATTTGCTCTAAACTCGACTTCATTATTATCCAGTGTAAGATATATATATATATATATATATATATATATATATATATATATTAATTGGTGTTTCCCGTATAATGTATCATATTTCTATTTATTATTATTATTATTATTATTATTATCGTATCATTATTGTTATTACCCTATAAAATGTTGTTTGTACATGACATTTACATTGCTACATTTATTGTATCTTTAACTGTTTATAATTAGTATAGTGTATATCTATATTTGTCGAATATTTATTTGTATTTGTGCTGGTTGAGTGGAAGAGAGGGCCTTATGGCCTTAACTCTGCCAGAATAAATAAGGTATTATTATTATTATTATTATTATTATTATTATTATTGTTTATTATTATTATTATTATTATTATTATTATTATTATTATTATTATTATTATTATTATTATTATTATTATTATTATTATTATTATTATTATTATAGAGACTCGATTTCGGAGCCTCAGCGGTGAGAGTCGTGAATAAAAATAAATAAATTTAATTATTTAGGATACTCTTTAGGATCAGTAAATCACAAAACATTGAAATAAAATTGAATAGATTCAGGCACTACTGTGATACAATACAGCGAGCAGTAAAATACAACGAAAGAAGAGAAACATTGCTCAAACTACATAGAGTAGTTGTATTGCCACTATTGTCAGATTTAGAATTATTTAGCTTGGTGGTAAGGCCATGTGGCCTTCTCTTCGTCTCACCAGGACAAACATGTTACATTTAAATACAATAATAGTACATACTAAACAATTAATTATTTGTCAAACCGAACAATGATGAAAATGTCTAATAGTACAATAAAATTAAATACAAATAAAATTATACTAATGAAAGAATGTATACATAAAGAAATAACAGCTCGAATCTTCTATACATAAAAATATATTTAAAAATACAAAGAAAGTAATAAACTGTACTGAATTAATTTATCGCTTTTATATAATGTAAATAAATGGACAATTCTTAATACTACTTTTATTAAATAATGAAACAATAAATTATTAATTGTTAAAAAATTAATACTAGTGAGTTGTTTCTATTAATAATTTTATTTTCAATTTGTTTCTGAAAGATGGTAAAGTTTGGCAGTCTCTTGCATAGGGCGGAAGAGAATGCCATGTTCTAGGAAGAGAAACTGTAAAAGATTTCGAGTAATAGGTACTGTGATGAGGAGGGATGGATATGAAAGTTGGACACTTACCTCTGATCAAATAAGACAAATCGAAGTTTCTGAAATTAAATTTCTCCACTTTGTAACTGGAAATACATTATTGGATCACAAAAGAAGTACTGACATCAGAAAGGAATTGAACATAGAACCAATCTCATCGTTAAGCGAAAACTATAGAATACATTGGAGATACCATGTCCTACGAATGCCAAACACTAGGATGGAAAAAAAAAAAAAACTGTTTTTATATTACAATCCGAGGTGACAAAACATATAGGTCGATCTTTAAAGAGATGGCATGAGTAATTTTGAGTCGGAACAGACCAACAGGTCCAATCCTTGAAGACTATAATGATGATGATAACAACTGAATAGATTACCATTATAATCTCTTCTTAATAGAAGGGACCCTGTTGTAATGTGAATAAAATTCACTAATAGGGGCACACGGGAATTTCAAATACAGAAAGAAGATTTCAAGAAAAAAAAAATCCGAGAGGACTTTAAGCTGAGACTGAAGTCTTTGAGGCTCGTAAAATATTCTCAAGCCTAAATTAGAGACTCGGAACAAATTTTATTCTACCTTTCCCACCCAAGTTATTATCTTAGTTACCTACAATGTCATTTTGAGGTGATGAGCTAACCACTTTTCAATATCTGACAATTGTAAAAAAGTAACAACGTTTCTAAAATTCATTGTAAATCACAGTTGAGGTTTTCTAGTAGCCTAACTATTTAAATTATTAAAATAAGTACGTGATGTATCAGTCATCCTTAACTAAAATGCATTTCTTTAATGATCAAATAAAATAAAACTGTTAAAACTAATAAAATTCATTTCAAATTCCGTTGAGGTGAATAGTCATAAGATAAAAGTTAAAAATTAAAATGCACCTGTTGGCAGGTACCGTCGTCCTCAACTTTGTTAAAATGATGTATATAAAATATTAACTAGAGGCCTTTCGGAAGTTAACTTCCATCATAAGCAGGATGAGCTTCTGCTACTAGTTGTTGTTTACGACTAATAGCAGAAGCTCATCCTGATGATGATTTTACATTCACTAAAGCACATCCCACAATGTTTAAATTTTGGAGTAGATATGTTGATGATATAATTTGTATTGTTAAAGAAAAACATGTAGAAGATTCCCTAAAACTATTAAATTTACAGAGTACAAACATTAAATTCACCAAAGAAATAGAAGACAATAAACAAATACTTTTTTGGATCTTAAATTGGTCAGAAACGAAGAAAAAAGAAAAATTGAATTCAGGATTCATAGGAAAGAAACTCATACGGAAAATTTTATAAAATCAACAGGGTACAATCCAATTGGACATAAATTAGCAGCATTTAATAGTTTAACTCATAGATTGGTAAACTTACCCTTAAACGAAGAAGATTTCAAACATGAGAAAAAACACATAATCAAAGTAGCAAGAGAAAATGGGTTTGATGAAAAAATGGTACATAAAAGGATAGAAAAGTATAAAAAACAAAAATGATAAACAGAAGTAATCTTGAAAAAGAAGAACCACCTATGAAAAAATATAGGAAATTCACATATCACCCCTGGGAACATAATAAATTTCAAAATATATTTGAGAAGTTTAATATTAAATTAGCACCAAAAAATAACTACAGTTTAAATAAACTAATAAAAACCAACAAAAATGAAAAAAACTGATAAAAATAAAAAGTCAGGAATATATCAAATTGAATGCATGGGTTGTGAAAAGATATATATAGGAAAACAAAAAGAAACCTAAAAATTAGAACCAAAGAACACATAAGAAATATTAAAAATGGAGAAATTGAAAAATCTGCAGTTGCTGCTCATGTTTGGTCTGAAAAACATAATATAAATTCAGACACTAAATTATTAAAACAGTTAGAAAATACAAACGAGCTGACTATTTGGGAAAAAATTTATATTCAGAAGAACAGAAACAGAGTTATGAATTTTGATATTCCGATGGAGGGTGACCTTGTTTGGAGGTTCTTTGGCCAACCACAGGATGGAGCTGACATCGACATCCAGGTGGTGCAACATAATGCAACATAAATAAAACCAGTCTGGGAAAGCTGAAGATAAAACAGAGAATTGTTTTGAAACATGTTCAAGAACAAATCAACATTAATATTGAGGTAAGATGTCCAGACCAAAAATAATATAATTAAAATAACCTCAAAATATAACTTCCTAAAATTAAATATTTAGAAATCAATTAATTAAAACCACGTTTTTCAATTAATTGACGAAGTTTTTTAAACATAAATCAATTAATTAAAACCACGTTTTTTAATTAATTGACGAAGTTTTTTTAAACAGAAATCAATTAATTAAAACCACGTTTTTTAATTAATTGACGAAGTTTTTTAAACAGAAATCAATTAATTAAAACCATTTTTTAAAATTAATTGACGAAGTTTTTTAAACAGAAATCAATTAATTAAAACCACGTTTTTTAATCAATTGACGAAGTTTTTTAAACAGAAATAAATTAATTAAAACCACGTTTTTTAATTAATTGACGAAGTTTTTTTAAACATAAATCAATTAATTAAAACCACGTTTTTTAATTACTTGACGAAGTTTTTTAAACAGAAATCAATTAATTAAAACCACGTTTTTTAATTAATTGATGAAGTTTTTTAAACAGAAATCAATTAAGGTAGAATTTTTATCACTCATATTGAAAAAATCTACCTTGATGAATATACCTCATAGCGAGAATTCCTAGAATAAGTAAAATCAATTAATTAAAACCACGTATTTTAATTAATTGGCGAAGTTTTTTAAACAGAAATCAATTAATTAAAACCACGTTTTTTAATTAATTGATGAAGTTTTTTAAACAGAAATCAATTAAGGTAGAATTTTTATCACTCATATTGAAAAAAATTCTACCTTAATGAATATACCTCATAGCGAGAATTCCTAGAATAAGTAGAAATAAATTAATTAAAACCACTGTTTTTAATTAATTGACGAAGTTTTTTAAACAGAAATCAATTAATTGTATTCTTTTCATATTTTTTATATTTTTTCAATTGTATTCTTTTTTTACATCAACAAATTCGTGTATCTCAGTACACAAAAAATACTATCTTCAGATGTGGTCAGCACAATAATCAGCCCCAATAAGTTAAAACTGTACACGAGAGTTAACAAATTTGCCGAGATGAAGTTTATTTCACAAGGATGTGCTTTGTTTTTTCCGATCCACAAAAAAAATTCTAGAATACTATGTTGTTCAGTTTTCTCATAAAGTGCACATCCTCACATGGCAATTATCACTACAATTGGACACTAAGATGTAAGAGTCTACTTTGTTGCTTGTTCTAAATATGCAATCAGGTCCGCTCTCTCCTGCGCCTTTCTGAGCCCTGCGAAAATCATCTTTGTACCTGGGATATACTTCTTGGGGTTTTCCAAGTAGATAAATAATGTGTCCTTATTCCAGGTGATACCTTTGGATTTATTAGCATCAGTGTATACGAATCCAGCCGCTTGTCCAGTTTTGCGTCCAATAAGGCCATGTAAATTTGGCCCTGTTTTATGCTTTCCTCCTGCTTCTACAGTATGACACTGTGAACATCTTTGGACGAACACCTTCTTTCCCTTTTCGGCATCACCATCGGGTACTCCCATGTTGGTTAGACTGAAAGCTGCACCACAGCAAAGTGACCTCTAGCTTTATCCCAGGGGGGGAAGAGAGAAATCAATTAATTAAAACCACGTTTTTTTAATTAATGGACAAAGTTTTTTTAAAAATAATTAATTAAAACCACGTTTCAACTAATTTATTAAGTTTTTTAAACAGAAATCAATTAATTATAACCACGTTTTTTAATTAATTCACAAAGTTTTTTTTAAACAGAAATTAATTAATTAAAACCATGTTTTTTAATTAATTGACAAAGTTTTTTTAAAATAGAAATCAATTAATTAAAACCACGTTTTTTAATTAATTGACAAAGTTTTTTTACAAAAATCAATGAACTAAAACCACATTATTTTAATTAATTGGCAAAGTTTTTAAACAGAAATAAATAAATTAAAACACGTTTTTTAATTAACTGACAAAATTTTTTAAACAGAAATCCATCATAGTTGAGGAGGACAGATATATTTTAGGTACTTATTTTAATATTGTAGAGAAATAAGAGTAACTGAATTATCTTGGTTAATTTACTCCCCCAAGGAAGGATCCTTGCCTCCTGTGGGGAATTAGGGGTAGAGACAGACATGTATACTATGTATAAATAAATAAAAAGTAAAAATATTACTTTGACTAACTCTACTACATCTTGGAGTACATTTATCTCTTTGTGTCACTTATCATATGGACAGTTAAAATTAATGACACGAAACCCAGACCCGTGGGTCAAATTCACAATCTGTCATCCAATCAGAAAAATTAATTCACACCAGCAAACAAATATATTATAAAAAATTAATAGTAGCTCATGCCAATCAAATAAAAATAAAATATCACTGTAGAATGATGCTTTTTTGTTAATCTGCTTGAATTGTCATTATAAAATGTTAGTATTGCATATCTTTCCTTGTTTTCTGTAAAATTCATGTAATAACACATTTTTCCATCGCAACAAAATTTCTGCATTAAAATAATGTCACTGTGATGTTAAAATATTTTAAATTCCACGATAAATTCTTTAAATATATTGAATTAAATTTTACAAACATTACAGAAATTAGAGACAAATGTCAAATTCAAGACATAACCAAATATATTATCCATTCATCCATAGTAATTCTTCCCGAGAGCAGGTCTTTCACTGCAATCATAGCATTTTCATGCTATGCTTTGCAGCTTTACTAGGGAATTGTAGGTGTGGTAGCTTCACGTTGCTTTCCACACCTGTGAAGGATGATGATGATAATGATAAGGATGTTAATGATGATGACGGCCATATGATTTCCGGGACCGTTTCGGCCTTAACGTTTTCCTGAAATTTGTCTTATAGGTGAGGAAAAACCCCGATAAAAACCTCACCCAGAAAAATTGTCCCAACTGGGGATCGAATCCTGGCCCGCTGCGTAACAAGGCAGCACGCTACCTCGAGACCACAGCGGTGGACAAATGTATTATAAAACAGACGAAAATATTGGAAAGATCATATAGAAATAATGGAAGGCAACAGAGTTGTATAAAGAGCTAAAGAAGATATACCAATGGACTGGAGAATAGCAAGAGGAAGACCAGCCTAGAGATGGATAGACAGTGGCTGCACATCCGAGGAGTGATTTGGGAAATAAACAGGATGAAAATCCTACAAATAAAGAAGAAGAAGAAGAAGATTTTACTGGGCAACTCCATGTCGCTAGTGATTAGACATTCCCTTCCACACTGGGACCCGAGTTCACACATGTTACCGTAATTTACGTATTTATTTAACCTGGTGGAGTTAAGGTGATGTGACCTTCTCTTCCACTCACCAGGACAAACATATGTTACATCAGAATATAACAATTATGCCGGGCACTTAGTACTCATAATTTACTACTATAAGTGTTGTAACCACAATCAAATGTTCGTTAAATTCTTTTAACTTATTAAAATAAATCAAAGGGAACCAATACATATAACAGGAGGAGTTAGACAAGGTTGTCCACTATCAACCACTGTTTTTAACATTTATTTTGACGACATGATAAGATCATGGAAGCAAATGACTGGGGGAATTAACTTAGGACATATAATAATAAAAACAGTAGCCTTTGCAGATGACCAGATTTTAATAGCAAAAACAGAGGACGAACTACAAAGAATGCTATGTAAACTAAATGAAATATAAGAAAAATACAACATGGAAATATCATCAGAAAAATAAAAAACAATGGCCTTCAAGAACGCTCATCCAGTTCGGACAAAGATAATATTAGAAAATAAACCAATAGAACAAGTGGTAAGATATAACTTCCTAGGTTGCGAAATATCATACACAGCGGAAACAGATAAGTTATAAATAACAAACTAAATAAGTTTAATTATATAACAGGAACACTAAAAAGAACTTTGAAAAATAAAGCCAGGGAAGACTCTATAATGAAATTATACAAGACAATGGAAATGCCTATTATTACTTACAGATCCGAAACATGGACAGTGACAACACAACAATCTGCCGGAATACAAACTGCTGAAATGAAATTCTCAGACCAATAGCAGGATATCAAAGAACAGACAAAAAAAAACATAACACATAAGACAACAACTAAAAGTAGATGAATTAAACACGACAATAGTGAAATACAGAACAAACTGGAAAGAACACTTGGCAAGGATAACTGAGAATAGAATACCAAAAACACGAGGAAGAAGAAGTTTGGGAAGACCAAAGAAAATATGGAAAGAGCAGCAATTTGGAGCCGGAACAGGCTAGTAAGTAAGCCTAAACCGTGAAGAAGAAGAAGAAGAAGAAGAAAATTAATGTTTTATTCTTTCATGGCAGATAAGGCGAAACATTTGAAGACGCATCTACCAGTCGTTAGGTTTCTCAACTTCGCGGTGTTGACTAGATAAGACATAGCAACATTTCACTGTATATTTATTTATATCTCCCAGGAAAGCCTATGTTAGTTAAAATAGATTGTCATAGATCATGAGGAGTACTGATATATGCAGAATACCGCTTAGGGAAATGCGATTTTTAGAGCAACACTAGGATACAGGCTACTCGTATTGGACCGCAAAACAAGTCTCACAGATCATAAATACCAGCTACGGTGGAAAACTCATGTGCAACAAATTAATCATAATCTTCTTCTTCTTCGTCAGGCTCTACGACTTCCAGTGGAATGTCTTGGCCTTCTCAACCAGTTTACGCCACTTCTTCCTATCTTGTGCAGTAGATTTCAAATAAAAAATCCCCATCTCTCTCAAATCTTCAATTACGTCATCTTCCCATCGATCCTTGGGTCTTCCCCTTGGTCTTGTTCCCTGTGGCTTCCAATTTAAAATATCATTCGGCAATCTTCCCTTTGGCATTCTTAATGTATGTCCAAACCATTGTAATCTTTTGGATTTGATGAAACGAACTATATTTTGTTTATTATTCTTGAGGTATAATTCGTCATTCCTTCTCAACCTCCAAGTTCCATTTTCCTTTACTGGACCTAGCACTCTTCTAAATATTTTCCTCTCAAACGTTAATAGTCTTAATTTATCTGCTTCTTTTAGTACCCAGGTTTCAGCTCCATAACATATGATTGGTCTTATTATTGCTGTATATAATTTGAATTTAACATTTTTTTATATGAATTTGCTTTTGAATATATCGAAATTAGCAAAATATGCTTTATTCCCTTGTGATATTCTTGTTTTGATTTCTTCTTCAACAGTAATTAATCATAATAGACTTCCGAAAATCATGCTTTAATGTCGTCCTTAAGGGAAGAGATAATTGGGACGTCCTAGAAAAAGACGTAACAGGTTTGGGCCTTAAACTTGTTTGGAAGATGATAATAATGGCTATATAACTCATGCCCCAAATGGGAGTCAATGACCAATCACATTTCAAAGATTTTTTATTTACAACCTCGATTTTATCACTTTCATTTTATCACTTTAAAATCAAGTTCATTTTTAACATTCTGAATAGGTCATAGCATTATTTTGCAGTGACTTCATGTGGCTACCAGATTGTATATATAGTGTCTGAATGTAGCCAAATAGTGATTGCGGGAGATAATATAAAACATTTGTAGCAATTGATTATACTACAAAAAAAACCACTGTCTGGACTTTCTTAGACGTATTTTTTCCCAAGTAATAACGTTCCAGAAAAATATAATTGACATATTTACATCACAGGACATCAAAAATTAATTAATGTGCAGTTTGATTAATTTTTTCTCCATTAGGGTGCATTATTACAATATTGCAATCCTTTGGCAATAAATAATATGATCTGGTTGTAGTGATGAACAAGTGAAACATAACATTTCTCATTTGTTTTTTACATTAAATTTATAAATATTTTAAAATAACTATATTTGTGAGTAAACAGCTTAATTTTATTCGTAAAACAGTCCTCACAAATGCCACTCTTGATTTCCAAATTCTCTAGGTAAATCCACGCCTCACTTCGTGAATTTATCGATAATTTGGAAATCACTCGTGGCATTACTTATGATAAATTCTATCCCTTTGTTATGATGTACAACTTTTAATAAAAGTTTTTACAGTGGTAAATTAGAATAAAAAAAGTTGATAGGTTAAACCAGGTTTGGAATAGATTCAACTGGAGTCATGACGGCCTTATAAGATCAATTAAGAAGAAAAAGAGCTTGCACTACAGGAGGTATGGCATGCCCCTGCCAAGATCAAGTCCCTCCAGGGGACAAGGGGAATCCTTTCTTCCCCGTCCCACCAGCACTCACATACCCCCTTTCATTGTATTGTTAACTGTCTAAATTGTTATTGAAACCAGGATCATTGTTAATAATCACAATGTGGGGGAAGTTTATGGTAAATCACAGCTAAAAGTTTTCTGTGTTTCTAAAGAGGCAGAAGACCTGATATGCAACGTACTTGTGCCTTACTGCATATTAGGTCCACAGGTTTTATAAAATTATGGCTGTTCATGTCCTTTTATATGGATCTGAATCTTGGGTACTTACAAAAAACGATATCTCACACATTCAAGCCACTGAAATGAATTTTTTAAGATCCGTAAAAGGACGTACACCCATGGATAGATTACACGATGAATCAATAAGAAATGAACTGGAGATATTTTCACTAGTCGATAAACTAGAAGAGCACAAATACCAATGGAAAGAACATTTAGACAGAATGGATAATACAAGATTACCCAGAAAGATTAACACCTACAAATCACATGGAAGAAGATATTTGGGACGGTCAAGGAAACGATGAATTTGAGACCGGAACAGGTCGCATTGACCTTATCCTGGAAAGGAAGAAGAAGAGGAAGAAGAAGAAGACTAACTCACTGGCTCTATCGAACCTGTATATTCATGGCCGCACGGACATTATCTCTCCATACACCAATATCCAGAGCTAATGATTTCCAATCATCCCCTGTCTAATCTACTTTCCTCAAATCATGGTCAATGTAATTCACCCACCTCATTCTTGGTCTACCAACTGAGCGTTTTCCCTCTGGTTTCCTTACAAGAAGCTTCCATGTCCCTCTTCCATTCCCCATTCGTGTCACATGTCCTAACCATCGCAGTCTACGAGACTTGACTTTTGTTAATATATCTGATTTACAATATGAAGTCTTCACCATTCGCCTGTCTGTTCATCTCTCATTGGTACTAAAATTTACCTAAGAACTTTTTTCTCATATTTTATCCTCCCTTAAAATAAACGTCCATGTTTCGCATCCATATATTAGAACTGGGAAAATAAAAGCTCTACAGAATGAAATAAATTAACTTATTCATTTTCTTTTTGTATCCTTTAGTAATATAATATATGATATCCTCAAATACAGTCTGTGAGGATGTAGTTGTCCGGTCGTTTTAAGAGTGAGAAGTAGTTTGGTCGGTTTAAGAGAGACAAGTAGTGTGGTCGGTTTAAGAAAGACACGGGTACTCACCCTTCTCTCTGTCGCCACTATACGCCTGAGGGAAGACCAAAATGAAATGTGTTAGGAGGGTGCATGTGAAAACACCAAGCATTTTCAAGAAATTTGACAAATGAAGATCATTAACCACAAATGTTTTTTTTGTGAATATTGTTAGACAAGGGCGGCACTTAGGGTTAGAAGAGATTAGTAGAAAACAGCAACTAAATCCTTACAGCATAACAGTGTACAACTCAGTGTCGGTTCGACGGATGATATGAAATGGATAACCTTATATTTATGTGGGTCTATGAGCGACAAGGGGACCGGTCGGCCACACCTTACATATCGTCATAGGGGCGATGAACTAAATGAAACAAAATTGATGAGATGAGCATGGAGAAATTATGGAATGACATTTGAAATTTATGGCAGGAAAAACGGGAGAAACCCCGAGAAAAACCTGCCCAAGCGAAGTTTCTTCCACCATGAAACCCACATGCAGTGACGAAGACTCCAGCGGTGATAGCAAGCGTCTAACAGCTTGCACCACGGAGCCGTCTGGGGTTCAAATCCATCAAACCCATATGATTCTGAGGCAACGATTTTACCCCATAGACCGCAAAGGTAGCCCGATAAGTTCATAAAATCTCTTGAAGCTGTACTAAAATCGGCGATTCTTTACAATATGTGACGCGAAATTTTTTCCTAAGTTCCAATCATACAGCATGCGCAAGCGCCAACAAACGCGAAGCGGTTTACACTATTCAATCACGAAATGCAGCCAACATATACACGATATTTAACAGACCTCAAAGCTAACCTAACACAATATAAGTACTCAATCTAACCTGTGAAAGACCAATCTAAAAGTTACCTAACGCGATTTGAGCACTCCAACCTGTGAAAGAATGCAACGCCCAAAAATAAATAGTAAATTCTGAAATTCTGAAGTGTATGTGTACAGTTAATTAGTATATACTCGAAGTTGGCTGCACTGGAATACGACTTTGCTTTTTCTTAGAATATTTCTTAAAATCAATATGGCTGCCATGTCTTCATGTTACGTATGTAATTAAATATCATAGACTATTTAACTCATGCTCCAAATGGGAGTCAATGACCAATCACGTTTCAATGAACTTTGTTTTACAACCAATCACAGTCGTATTTCACCTCGATATTTATCTACTTCTGTTTATCATATAAAAACCTCCTCCTTTTTTAATATTCTGAACATGTCAGAGCATTATTTTGCAATGACTGACTCTCCAACAAATATGCTGAATGTAGCAAATAATGAACATATTGCTTCGAACTACACATTTGATAATAGTGCGTTCGATAAGGGTGTTTTTAAATAATGATTTTACTGAGTGTTTCCTAAAAAAATAATTAATAACCTATAATATTGGTTATAATATACAGTTTGATATGTTTCATTCTTTCTCCACCAGGGTACATATTACAATATTGCGATCCTATTTGACAATAAATAATGCGATCTAGTTGCAGTGGATGAACAGATAAAACATTACCAAACAATTCTAATTTGTTTTCCAACATCGCCGTTTTTTTAAATACCGGTAACTATATTTAAATAATGATTTTTGAGTAAACAGCTTAATTTTATTCATTGAATAGTCCTAACAAATTCCGCTCTTGATGTCCAAATTCTCTAGATAAATTGGAAATCACTCATGGCATTAAGGAGGCCACTAATTAATGTAGTAAGGAAAAGGATTTTAGTTGAATTATTAGAGATTAGAGAAGAGAGGCTCTTCCTCTATAAATGGGGTATAAACCCATTAGCTTGATTTAGCTTACTTTTCCTCTATAATTACGTTTTAGTGTGTGATGCACGGGAATTTGTGATATTCTTGGGGATAGTTTAAATCTATTAAATGTAAATTGGGGACTTATGAAAAATATATTGAAATAATCGTTAGAAAAAAAAAAGTGAAATCCATTGTAAACGATGGGAAGTAATTTGAAAAATGGAACGCTAAGATTAAAATTTGACAAGAGTTTATGAAGGAATTGAAAAGTCGCGTCACAGTTTGTAAACTTTATCAGTGCATAATGAGAAGCGTTTTCCGATGTTTGCAGAACCAGGACAAATAAGTTTTGAATTCTTGGTTGAAAGATGAGGTATGCACTTATGCAATGGAATGCAGGGAAGAAAGTTGCAGGATGTTTGAGCCCACCTGATCGCAAACATGCTAGCACGTGTAATTCATCTTGATTAGGCGACAAAAAAGTGTGGGAGAGGGGGGGGCGAGATTCTTTTCAAAAGATGGGAGGGGAAGAGCGAATGGACCTGTAAGAAAAGATGCTGAGACACTCACCTTCATATTATTATAAGCATAAAGGAATTAAGTTGTTTTAAAAATGCATGGACGGTCCTCTGAGTATGGTCGTAGTAAACACTTAAATAATAACTAGTGTTTCGCCAATTATTGGCGAAACTCTACTTTTTCTTATACTCCATCCTTCTTCTCTTCTTCTTCTTCTTCTTCACTTCGCGGGCTAGGCAAATTGCCTATTCCGCCTCACAGTTTTTCTCTCCATCTTTTCACCGACCTTCCTACATTCCTTGAACCTCTTGGCTTGTAGTTGAATGCTGCTCTTGGTAATCTTGTTACATTTATTCTTTCCACATGTGTAAACCATTTCTCTCTATATTCTCTGATTTTCTCATCCAAAGGATATATATATATATATATATATATATATTTATTTAACTCTGTTCTTATATCTTCATTCGTTATCCGATCCAATCTTGTGCAGCCTTTTGTTCTTCTAAGGGAGTTCATTTCTGCGCTTTGTATTCTACTTTGCAATTTTTTGGCCATTGCCCAAGTTTCGCTCCCATAAAGTAATGCAGGAACTGCCAATGTTTTATAAAACTTCAATCTAGTATCTATTCTAGTTTTATTCTTTAATGTTTTATGTATAGTTCCGCATAAAACATTAAAGAATAAAATAAGTAATTCTGCCCGAAGGCAGGTCCTGCACTGTAACCATAGCATTTTCTTGCTATGCTTGCAGCTTTACTAGGGAATTGTAGGTGTGGTAGCTTCCCGTTGCTTTCCACACCGGTGAAGGATGATGATGATGATCAGGAAGATGATGAAGGATGATGGCCATATGATTTCGGGGACCGTTTGGGCCTTAAAGTTTTCCTGACATTTGTCTTACCGTTTTTGTTTATTTTTCTTTACACTAGTACCAATTATTACTTTATTGTAACGGACTGTCAACAGCACGTACGGCTTACTGCCCGTGCGACCCATATTTGTAAATAATATTGTAAATATCTTACTTTTTGTCTAATAAAGTCCTACTACTACTACTAACCAGCTAAATATTCCCAGAACTACTAACTACTACAAAATTAAAATTATAATATAACTAACTCAACTAACTCACTGGTACTATCGAACTCGTAGGTTCATGGCCGCGCGGACATAAGCTCTCCATATATCCCTATCCTGAGCCAATGTTTTCCAATCATCCCCCGTATAATCTACTTCCCTCAAATCATAGTTAATGTTATTCTCCCATCTCATTCTTGGTCTACCAACTGGGCGTTTTCCCTCTGGGTTTCCTACAAGAAGCTTCCATGCATGTCTTTCATTCCCCATTCGTGCCACATGTCCTGCCCATCGCAGTCTACGAGACTTAATTGTTATCATTATATCTGGCTTCCTATAAAAACCATGTAATTCACTGTTATGCAGTCTTCTCCATTCACCTGTCTGTTCATCTCTCCTTGGTCCAAAAATTTTCCTAAGAACTTTATTCTCAAATACTCGTAATCTCCTTTCCTCCCTTAAAGTAAGAGTCCATGTTTAAAATTATAAAATTGTTACCTAATGGATTATTTACACAGAAGTGCTAGAAAGTAAAATTTAGAACATGTCACAAATAAGGAAATTAGAAATATAATGGAAGCTCAAGAACACATAATAGAAAGAATTGAGGAAAAAGGGTTAATATGGTTAGGACATATCTTAAGAATGGAAGTTGAACGATGGCCGAAACAACTATACCAATGGCAACCGACCAGAAAGAAGAAAACATGAAGACCAGAGTTAACATGGAAGGAAAGCATGAGAATGGGGGCACGCCGTAGTGTAGTGGTTAAGGCACTGCGCTGCAAGTCGGAAGGTCGAGGGTTCAAGTCCCGGTGGGGTCAGGATTTTTAAACTGACCCAAACCCTCTGGCGGCACTATGGCCCTGGGGTCGACTCAGCCTCTAACGGAAATGAGTACCAGATGCTTGTTCTGGGGGTAAAGGCGGCCGTCACGCAGGGATGACAACCCGGCTGACATCAAGTGCCGATTGTCCAGAAAAAGTGGGAGCCTTAACCTCCCACACCCCAATGGCCTCCTGAGGCCTGTAGTGGGACTACTTTATTTTACTTTAAGGAAAGCATGAGAATAGCAATGCAAGAAAAAGGGTTAAGCATTGAAAATGCTCAAGATCGTAGGTTTTGGAAGTTTGGCACGAGAAAACGACAGAAGCTGTAAAAAACCCTAAAATAGATAGAAAATTGTTAGTTAATAGATCAGTCTCCTGTATTTTGTAGATTATTAATTCTTTGTAGGTCTTTCGAGACTAGTACCATCACCAGCAAAAGGAACAGGAGATAGGTCTATATCCACTGACCTATCTCCTATCTATTCAGTATTGAATTCAGAATCAATAGATACTGACCTATCTCCTGCTCCTTCTGTTGAAGATGGGACTAGTCCCATCCAGAGAATTAATAGTTACAAAGCCGAGGAGATGGACCTATTCGGTAACAATTTGTATAATTGTATACTGTATTATAATTATAATTTTGTCACTAATACCTCAACGGAATTTTATCTAACTACTAACTAAAATATTTATTTATATTCAATGTGACAGGTATTGAATGTTTCGGACAGTAGTGAAAACAAAACAATTTATAACGGTAAGATATTATTGAACACACTGGGCAACAATGATTTCATTGCAAGGAACTTCTTAAAGTTTCTAGGGTGATACTTCCCACAGAATCCAGATTTAAACTCAGAAAAATCCTATCACATTTCTTCAGAAATTATAGTTTACAAATTACCATTATGTGTAATTTTCTGAAAAACCTTGTTTCACAATATTTGAAAATTTATTTAATGGGAATTTATATGCTTCACTTCCAGTTGGTTACTCAGTGATTCACAAAGAGTCTTACGAAAATATGGAACTACTGTTGACCAAGACAAAATATGAAGAACATAAATGGCAAATGTGTAGAGATTTCAAAGTTATCCCACTCTTGTTGGATTAACAGTTAGGTTATACAAAATATGCATGTTTCATTTTCGAGTGGGACAGTCGGGCAAAGGCACAACATTGGATTAAGAAGCAATAGCCCCGAAGATAATGGAATGTTGGTTCAAAAAAAAAAACATTAAGAAGAAGAGTCTTATTGAGGCATCTGATGTTGTCTTTCCTCCTCTCCATATTAAGTTAGGGCTCATGAAACAATTTGTCAAGGCCTTGGACAAGGAAGGGCATTGCTTCTTGTACATTAGTGAAACGTTCCCAGGTTTAAAGCAATGTAAAACTGAAAGAAGGTATATTTACAGGCCCGGATATCAGAAAGCTGTTTTGTGATGATACTTTTAAAAGTAAAATGAATTCGAAAGAGTTGTTAGCATGGGAATCATTTCAAGACGTTGTTACAATGTTTCTAGGTGATACAATGGACCCAGATTACAAAAATGTGGTAAACAAAATGTTAAATGCATTCAATGAACTTGGATGTAACATGAGTATCGTGGTCCACATGCTACAAACTCACTTGGACTACTTTCCCGAGAATCTTTGGGGACTACGGTGAGGAACATGGGGAGAGATTTCACCAAGATCTCAAGGAATTATAAACAAGATACCAAGGCATGTGGATCACCATAATGCTCACCGACTACTGTTGGATGATGAAGAGGGAAACTCCTAGAAGTGTTTATAAAAGGAAGCCAACAGGAAAATGCTTCACATACAAAAACACAAGATCACATTGAATACTGAAGATTAACTGTACTCTTTATCACTATATATTAAGTTGGCAATTAAATTGACAATATTGCAGTATTTAGTGATTTCTGGGGGGCTGAGGCTAACTGGGATTTCCAGATCCTTGATCTGGTCAAAAACCCTGATGGAACTGATATTTAACCTCTGGGGTGAATTTCGGTGAAGTCCGGAGGGTCTAACTTAGCCAAATCCACTCTCCTCACCTCCAAGTTGGGGCACCTCGGGACCTTCTTAAGATCTTTTAAGATTTTAAGATGCAAAAGAGAGAGTGGGGTGTGGAAAGAAACGGGAAGCTACCACACCTATATATCCCTAGTAAAGCTGCAAACATGACATGATGAGTCTTTCCACGGTAAAAGACTCCGGACGTAAATTATCCCCCCATTCGGATGTCCGGGAGGGGGATACTGCGGAAGGAAACATCATGCAGTCTAAACAACAGAAGAAAAGAAGATTAAGGATTGGAGCCTGGAATGCGAGAACTCTTCTGCAAGCCGGAAAACTGGAAAATTTGAAGGAAGAAATGAGAAGAAACAAAGTGGATGTGATGGGAATATCAGAAGTGAGGTGGGAACAAAGTGGTGAATTAGTGAGTGACGAATTTAGAATGTTTTATTCCAGTGGTGATTCTAAAGGGAATATTGGTGTCGGTGCAGTATTAGGACCACGTGTGAAAGAAAAAGTGATATCAGTGCGTTATGTGGATAATCGGATGATAATGGTGAGGTTACAAGGGAAAAAAGTGGACTTAGTGATAGTGCAAATTTACATGCCCCATAGTGGGTTAGCAGATGAAGTGGAGGAAAGATATGACAAGATAGAAGAGATTGTTGAGAAAGAGAAGAAGGGGGCATGTGTTATCCTAATGGGTGACTGGAATGCTGTAGTTGGAGAAGGACAGGATGTAAGTACAGTTGGAAGATATGGATTAGGAAAAAGGAATGAGAGAGGTGAATCACTGGTGAGTTTCTGTAAAAGGAATTCAATGATAATTGGAAATACAATGTTTCAACAGCATAAAAGAAGAAGATACACATGGATAAGCCCTATGGAAAACAAACGATACCAGATCGACTACATACTAATACAGGAAAGATTCCGAAATTGCTTGAAAAATGCGAAGACCCTACCAGGAGCAGATATCAATTCAGACCATGTCCTACTAATAGGCGAAGTAGATATTTGCCTGAAGAAGATAAGAGGAAGACAGGCAACAAAGAAGTTTGACTTGGAGAAACTCAAAACTGAAGAGGAAAGGAGAAAATTCCAACAAAATTTTCAGGAGAAAGCCTTTACCATGGAAATCTCATATGGCAATACAAAGGAACACTGGAGTCATTTGAAAACCTCTATACAGATAGCTGCAGAGGAAACAATAGGATGCAAAGAGAGCAAGAATATTAAGAAACCTTGGGTCACAGATAAAATGTTGGAGAAGATGGAAGAAAAAAGAAAATGGAAAAATAGCAATACAGAAGAAGTCAAAAGAAACTACAGGAAACTAAACAACGAACTTAGAAGAGAAACTGACAAGGTAAGGGAAGAATGGATGAAGCATAAATGTGAAGAACTAGAGAATCTGGAGAGGAAAGGAAAATATGATTTAATGTACCAGGAACTTAAAGGCTTGGACTATGGAAAGAAGAGCAGGAAAACTATGTGGCTGATTGAGGACGAAAATAATGAAGAAATAACAGACAAACAGGGAATTATGAATACATGGGAAAAATATGTAGAAGAGCTATATGAGACAAGAAATCGTCCGGCTAACTTGGATATAGAAAATAAAGAAGACGTATCAGAAGATCAAAAAGGATTTTCAATTCTGAAGGAAGAAGTTGAACTAGCAATTAAGGAAATGAAAAATGGTAAAGCAATAGGGGTAGATGGAATCCCCATTGAATTAGTTAAATGCTTGGGTGAAGGAAAGAAGGAAATTTTGCGTTTATGCAACAATATATATAAAGAAGGTGAATGGCCCGAAGAATTGACTGAGACAGTGTTAATACCAATACAGAAGAAAAACAATGCAAAGAAATGTAAGGAGTTCAGGACTATCAGCTTGATATCACACTATGCAAAGATTATCCTGCGAACACTAAATCGACGTTTACGTTCTACGATGGAAAGCGAATTGGAAGAAGAACAGTTTGGCTTCAGGAAGGGAAAGGGTACAAGAGATGCAATTGGATTGATACGAACAATAGGAGAAAGATATATAGAAAAAAATAAAGACGTTTATGCAGTATTTGTTGACCTGGAAAAGGCCTTTGACAGAGTAAATTGGAATAAACTCCTGAAGATCTTGAATGAACTGGAAGGAGAGGAGGTTCATAAGTAGTCTTTATATGAAACAACGAATAAAAGTGAAGATAGGAGAAGAAATGTCAGAGGGAAGAGAAATTAGAAGAGGGGTGAGGCAAGGATGTCCTCTATCACCTACCCTTTTCAACATCTACCTGGAAGACCTAATGAAGAACTGCTTCAGTAATACGGAAGGCGTAAACATGGGAGGAAGAAGAATAAAGTGCATAAGATTTGCTGATGATATGGCTTTGCTAGCAGAAGATGCAATGACATTGAGGAACATGCTGATGGATCTGAATGACAAGTGCGAGGATTATGGGATGAAGATAAATATAAATAAGACGAAGGCCATGATTATAGGAAAGAAACAAAGGAAGATAAACATGAAGATTAAAGATGAGTCCATTGAGCAAGTGGAGAGCTTCAAATACTTGGGTTGTACTATCAATAGTAACATGAACTGCGGTCAAGAAGTAAAGCAGAGGATAGCAATGGCAAAAGAAGCTTTCAACAAGAAGAGAAGCATTTTCTGCGGACCTTTGGCAAGAGAAATAAGAAAGAGGCTAGTGAAGTGCTTTGTGTGGAGTGTAGCATTATATTGAGCGGAGACGTGGACATTACGACGGAATGAGGGAAAGCGACTGGAAGCTTTTGAGATGTGGATATGGAGAAGAATGGAACGTATAAACTGGACAGACAAAGTGAGAAATGAAGATGTGCTAGACAGAGTGGGTGAAAGAAGAACAATGCTGGAACTCATAAAGAAGAGGAAAAGAAATTGGATTGGCCACTGGCTAAGAAGAAACTGCCTGCTGAAGGATGCTCTAGAAGAAATGGTCAACGGAAAGAAAGTTAGAGGCAGAAAAAGACATCAGATGATAGACAATATTAAAATAAATGGTTTGTATGGAGATACAAAAAGGAAAGCTGAGTCAAGGAAAGAGTGGAGAATGCTGAGTTTGCAGTGAAAGGCCTGCTCTTGAGCAGAACACTATGAATGAATAGTGATTTCTAACAGTGACTGCATTATTATTATACTTAAAAACACCATAAAAAGAAGTTTGTGTTAAAACCACTGCATTTGTGCATTGAGCATTACTTAACTTTTTTTTTTATAGAAGGAATGGGAGGATTAATTAGATTTTTTTACATAAGAATAATTCTTGCATTTTTGGTAAACACTAATCTCTGTTTTGCAAAAATATCCTGAGGTGATACAAGAATATATATCCTACAACTATGTCAACACAATGGTATTCCTACCAGTAAAATATTTTCAAATAAGTTATGATGACAAATAGTATATCACATATGTTCATCATGTTATATATATTGAGTTTCGTTCCGAATTATAAAAAAAATGCTACCGCTAGAGGGATTTTAAATTTAGTTTCAGGTAAACTATACTTCATGGTCCGATTTTTCTGGTTAACGAATTCGACCTTAATTTTTTCAATTTATTGGTATACGCCCAAGTTCGGTTCTGATAAAACAAAAAAATGTGCCCGTTAGACCGTGATATATATATATATATATATATATATATATATAAAGTCCACCGCTGTGGTCTCGAGGTAGCGTGTTGTCTTGTCACGCAGCGAGCCCGGATTCGATTCCCGGTCGGGACAGGCTCCTGGGTGAGGTTTCTTCGGGGTTTTTCCTCACCTGTAAGACAAATATCAGGAAGCTTAGGGCAAAATGGTCCCCGAAAATCATCCGGCCATCATCATCATCCTTATCATTATCATCAATATCCTTCACGGTGTGGAAATCAACGGGAAGTTACCACACCTATAATTCCCTAGTAAAGTTGCAAAGCGTAGCATGAAAATATTTGGATATATATATTATGGTAATTTTCATTCATTGTGAAGATGTGATGTTCCAAAACTATTTTAATGAGAAAAACGTCAATAGCATCGGCAAATCCAAAGTGAATTATAGCCTGTATTTTAAAATCATTATTTTTCCTAAAACTAGTTTTGAAGGAAAAATACGTAAGTTATGTTAAATTGAAACAATTTTCAAACCATATTTCTTCTTCTTCTTCGGCTTTCCCCCACTTACAGGTTTGCCGTCTTCAGTTTCCATTTATCTCTATCATTCCAATCTCCCTCTTCCAAATTCCTATCATCCATTATAGTTCTGACGTACGTTTTCCATTTCCATCTTGGTCTGCCACGTTTATTTCTTTCAGGGGGTGACCACTGGTATATATTTTTTTGGCCACCTTTAATTTTCCATTCTTTGAACATTGCCATACCACTTAAGCGTATGATTTTCAATCCTCTTAACAACAGATGTGGTGACATTCATTTCTCTCCAGAGGAATTTATTTCTTATTTTATCCTGTCTTGTTTTTTGGAGGCTTCTTCTAAAATAATCAAATTCAACTGTTCTAATTTTATTCTTTTGTAATTTCGTCAAAGACCAAGTTTCACTTCCATATGACAAAATATTCTGTATTATGCTCTTATAAATTTTCATTTTAGTTTCCTTTATAATATTTTTGTTCCAAATTATTCAAACTATATTTGAAAGTAAAAAAATAATAAATATGGTTTCATATTACTAAATTAGAAAAAAATCACGCGTTTAAATAAATATCTTGTTTAATAGAAAACTATAATTTTCTTTGTATTCTGTTTTGAAAGAAAATACACATTTTTATGTGTATCAATGTATATTGATAACATAAACTTTTTTTTTCAAATAACATTTTATCTTCATTGTCAAAAGTCTAAATTTAGATTATGACAATATATATATAAGCATAGAATGAAAATGCTATGATTGCAGTGAAAGACCTGCCTCGGGCAGAATTACTATGGATGAATATATATATATATATATATATATATATATATATATATATATATAGCCCTCCATGGTATCTTTACCTTGTCGTGGTGGAGTGGCTTGCGTGCTTAAATGATCCTGAGAGCTATACCGGCGGTAGCATTGCTGCCGATAGGGTTACCCATGCCGGAGGACTGGTCGAAGGTGATAAGCCAGACGAAAAAAGTACCTTGGGCGAAAGAGTGACGATCTTTCACCGTAAAATACAACCGTCAAGAAATGCGGACATGGGTTCAACTGGGGTAAAATTTTCCGGAGGTCAAATAGTCCCCCATTCGGTTCTCCGGGCGGGGACTACTTCAGGGAACCCATGCCAAAGGCTCAAACACAGGGACATGTTCCTAGGAACATGGAATGTTAGGACTTTATACAATAGCGGGGCACTAGAGATATTAACGCGGGAACTAGATAAATCGCCCTTGGATATAGTCGCTTTACAGGAAGTTAGGTGGCCAGGAGAAGGTAGTCAGGAATCAGGAAGCTTTGCATTATACTACGGGGGTGCAGAAAGACCTGCATTTGGAACGGGTTTTTTAGTCAGAAGGAGGATCCTATCCGCTATCCGAGATATTAAGTTTGTTAGTGATAGGGTATCATACATAATTCTAAAGGGTAAACAACATGATTTTATAATTGTAAATGTACATGCCGCCACAGAAGATAAAGATGACAGGATCAAGGATGAGTTCTATGAAGAATTAGAATGCTTATTTGATAGCCTTTCACGATATCATATGAAAATTGTCTTAGGAGATTTTAATGCAAAAGTGGGGCGGGAAGATATATTCAAATCAACAATAGACAAATTCAGTCTTCATGAAGATAGTAACGACAACGGGGTTAGATTAGTCACATTTGCCACATCAAAGAATCTCATTGTTAAGAGCACAACATTTCAGCATAAGGATATTCATAAATACACCTGGACGTCCCCAGATGGAGAAACTCGGAACCAGATAGATCATGTATTAGTGGATAAACGCTGGCACAGTAGCATCATCGATGTTGAATCAGTTAGAGGGACTGACTGCAATTCGGATCATCATCTGGTCAGAGTGAAAATCAGACAACGGCTATCGCTTATGAGAGGAACAAACGATAAAGATGATTCTGTAAAATTTGAATTAAAAAACTTGAAAAATGATGAAATGCGGCAAGAATACCAAATCAAAATTGCGAATAGATTTGAAGTACTGGAATCTTCCGATGACAATGTGGCAAACGAAGAAGAAACTGATATAAATAAAGAATGGGAGGCTATAAGAGATACTATTAAATTGTCAGCATCAGAAAGCATTGGTTGTTTAAAAAAGAGGCAAAACAAGAAATGGTTTGATGAGGAATGCGCCTACATTGTAAAGAAAAGAAAGCTAACAAAAATGAAATGGTTACACGAACCAAATGAGGTAAATTTAGAGCAATTGGTTAGTATTAGACGGAAAACCACCAAGCTACTAAAGTGTAAAAAGAGGGAATATTTGAGAGAGAAAATTAATGATCTTGAAATTAATGCAAAAATAGGAACATTAGAGAATTATATCAGGGAATTAGTATAGAGAAGAAAGGGTTTCAGGCTAGAACAAACATAATTCGGAATGAAAATGGGGATATGATTGCAGATTCCAGGAGTATATTAAATAGATGGAAAAGTTACTTTAATCAGCTATTAAATGTACATACAGAACAGGACATCGAGGAGGATAAGTTACAGACAGCAGAAATGCTAGTCGCATAGCCAAGTGCATTAGAGATTGAAATGGCGATTGAAAAATTGAAGATGAGGTTCAGATGAGATCCCAGCAGAACTGATAAAATCAGGTGGAGAAAAATTGATGGACAAGATACGCTGCTTGCTTAGTATGATTTGGGAAAAAGAAGCTCTTCCTGATGAATGGAAGGAATCAATTATTGTACCAATTTATAAGAAAGGAGATAAAACTGATTGCAACAACTACAAGGGCATCTCATTACTTTCAACTTCGTACAATATTCTAACAAATATATTAGTCAGCAGACTTACTCCCTATATTGATGACATTCTAGGAGATCATCAATGTGCATTTAGAAGAAACAGGTCTACAACAGATCAGAATTTTAGTATAAGACAGATTTTAGAAAAGAAATGGGAATATAATGGTACTGTACATCAACTGTATGTAGACTTCAAAAAAGCATATGATTCAATTAAGAGGGAGAAGTTATATAGTAACCTGCTGGAGTTCGGAATTCCTAAAAAGTTAGTTAGACTTATACGAATGTGTCTAAATGGCACAAAGAGTAGGGTGCGTGTAGGCAAACAGTTTTCGGACCCTTTTGAAATCCAAAATGGGTTGAAGCAAGGAGATGCACTATCTCCTCTACTATTTAATTTTGTACTAGAGCATGCCATTAAATCTTTAGAAAATGAGGAAGGCTTACAACTGAATGGTATTAATATGCTGTTAGTTTATGCTTGACACAGTCAAGAGATCAAAACTCTTAAATATATTGGAAGACAGAAATATACCAAATTTACTTCGGCAGAACATACAGAATATTTACAAAGACAACACCATAAAGATTAAATTAAATAACAGATTTTCTGAAGAAGGAATTATAAATCGTGGTGTGAGACAAGGCTGCCCCCTATCCCCAACACTCTTTGCAATTTATATCAATGAAGTAATATGTTGCTGGAACAAAACATATAAATTTGAAATAAGAATATCATAAAATAGAAAATTAAACACCCTATTGTTTGCAGATGACCAAATAATAATAGCAAATTCCGAAGATAATCTACAGAAAGGTCTGTATGAACTTAACAAAATTACAGAAGAATATGGATTAAAGATATCTACAGAAAAAACAAAAATTATGGCATTTCAAGGTGTAGATCCTGTCAGAAGTAAAATTGTACTGGACAATAAAATTTTGGAGCAGGTGAATAATTTTACATATCTAGGATGCAATATCTCATATGAAGAAGAAAAGGATGTAAATGCAAAAATATCTACATTTTTTTTAAGAATTTTAGGGTTAATAAATTCTATCTTCAAGCCACAGTTAGTCCAAAAGCATTCAAGACTGAAAGTGTATAAAACACTGGCTCTTCCAACTCTTTTGTATGGTAGCGAAGTATGGACGTTGAAACAGAAGGATATACAGAGACTTAGATCTGCTGAAATGAGATATCTTCGGAGGACTGCAGGATACACACTACTAGATCACAAAAAAAAATGAAGACATCTTAGAAGAATTACACATGGAATCTTTAGAAAACAAAATTTCTGATTATAAGTCAAGATGGATACAACATGTTCATCGAATGGAAGATCACAGAATACCCAAACTAATGTTAAGATATCAACCCGCAGGAAGAAGAAGACCAGGACGTCCACTCAAAAGACTTCTGGATGGTGTTTCTCTTGAGGCCGAAACAGGTCAACAAATGGCCTAAATTCGTGAATGTACTATGATGATGATGATGATGATAGTTTATGCTGATGATGTAGTACTACTGGCCGATAGCGAGGAGATACTAAGGGCCAACACGCACACACTATTGAGTAACACTAAGAAATTAGGACTGGAAGTAAATATCAATAAAACTAAATATATGATTACACGTAGAAATTCATTAAATAATGGAAATGGACAGATAATGACAAATGAGGGAAATTTTGAGGAAGTGGCTGAATTCAAATACCTAGGAACAATAATCACATATAGGAATGAGATGCACAAAGAAATTAAACATAGGCTCAATTCTGGAAATGCATGCTATTATGCATTGCAGAGACTCTTGGTGTCCCAACTCCTTTCAAAAAACGTTAAACTGAAAATATATAAAACTATTATTCTACCAGTTATATTGTATGGGTGCGAAACATGGACTCTTACTTTAAGAGAGGAAAGGAGATTACAAGTATTTGAGAATAAAGTACTTAGGCAAATTTTTGGACCAAAGAGAGATGAACAGACAGGTGAATGGAGAAGACTACTTAACAATGAACTACATGGTCTTTACAGGAAGCCAGATATAAGAACAGTTAAGTCTCGTAGACTGCGATGGGCAGGACATGTTGCACGTATGGGGAACGAAAGACTTGCATGGAAGCTTCTTGTAGGAAAGCCAGAGGGAAAACGCCCAGTTGGTAGACCAAGAATGAGGTGGGAGAATAACATTAACTATGATTTGAGGGAAGTAGATTATACAGGGAATGATTGGAAAGCATTAGCTCAGGATAGGGATGTATGGAGAGCTTATGTCCGTGCGGCCATGAACCTACGGGTTCGATAGTGCCAGTGAGTAAGTAAGTATATATATATATATATTGATAGATCTACTATAACTATCTCTGCAACATCAACAAAATTTATTTTCTAATCATCCATGCCCAAAGATATAAAAGACGTATTAGCAGTCTTTAACAAGAGTCAACATAACTGTGAGAAACAGAACAATCCTGTAAACACGTTACTACCAGCAACTCTAGACACAGCCTAAGAGTACATATATCACTTTTGCTTGTACATTATATAACTCGGCTGTCATGACTAGCATTCCTCCATGATGATGTGTCATCGTCATTAGCATTATCGATCGTTTTTTCAATCAATCAATTACAGGATTTATGAGATAGGACGTATCTGAATACATTTAACATGGACAGCTCAAGCATTCATATATGAACGAGTTACCAATACACCTGGGTCTGTATTGAGTCTGTCAACTGTTACAAATTGTAAGATTATATTCAATGCTTTCTAACATTCAGCAGTCACAAGGGACATTCACCATCCTATGATGCCCCGTTTCATTAATTATTGTTAACATTTAACAAACTGTTAGGCCTGTATTGTTTTAACATGTAATTTAACAACATATTATTCTTCATTGACAAGAATAAGAATAATAATATCACAATGTTACTCACCCGAGATACTTAAATTCCAGGTGTAGGATTCCACCTCCTAGCGTTGCGATTAGCCTCATAACGATGTTATACCAACTAAAACAAACAAGAGGGAAACCATTACTTATTTTTATTCTGACTTATTATTAAACAATTTAATAATAATAATAATAATAATAATAATAATAATAATAATAGCTTTATTTTACCTGGCAGAGTTAAGGCCTTAAGGCCTTGTCTACCACTCAACCAGGTTTAAAAAAAATACAAACAAAAAATAGTCTTAAATCTAAATTACAATATATATATATATATATATATATATATATATATATATATATATAAATATAAACGATTACAAGTTATGAATACAATACAATTAATATTTATAATGTATTTTGATTTACTCTAAATTTAACGAATTAAATATATATGTACAATATATATATATAAAAAAACAGGAAAAGATTAATGACATAGTATAAAATTAAATAAATAGAGAAAAATTAATTATTAGACAACAGGTAACTGTATAAGCGTGACTTAAAGGTACCAAGTGTGCGGCAACCCCTGATATCTTGAGGAAGGAGATTCCAGGAGCGGGCAGAGGCTACTGTGAAGGAAGTAGAATAGGAGGAAGTGCTATGAAGAGGAATTGTTAGCAGACTGCTATCTTGTGATCTAGTGTCAATATTGTGGTAAGAACAGTAGTTTAACCATTTAATTGGCAAAATATAACTTCTTGTATCGGTTATTTAAATGTTTCGGACAGCAATGAAACAAAATCATGTAAAACTGTTAGTTATTATTGTATATTAAAATTTGACACAAATTTCAGTAGCCTATATTACGATGCGAGGTTAGAAGTGGTTTTTACAGAATCGAGCAAAAATGTTTAAAAACCGAGTGATAACGAGGTTTTTAATTTCCGAGATTCTGTAAAACACTTCACAAACGTGCGTTGTACATTGTTTTTTGCACGATGGTGTTTTCAAAATAATAAATGATAGTAAAATAATAACATCTTTGTTGGAAATATTTGCGTTCATTATAAACAATCGACTAACGTTAACAGTGTGGGCAAAGTTTATTAGTTGAAACAACAGGAGGCCTTGAGAACAATTATTGATAACATGACCGCAAGTATGTATTTATTGTTTTATATTGTTTCAAATAAAGTTCAGTTCATTTAAAATGCAGTGATTTTTTTCGTATAATGTATATGTATATTAATATATCGTATAATGTATACCTTTAGGATATTTTCTGTATATAGGCTACATTGTATGTAGTATACATAGAGGGCAGTGGATTTACTTTTCGCACGTGGGTGTAAATGTAATATTACAGTATAGTTATTTAGGTTGGCAATCCCGAAATGTAGGAAATTGAACTTTCAATAATGGTCGCCATTGCTGGTATGAACGACAAAACGCGCAATAAAATAAATCTGTATATCTTATAAGACACATTGTTAATCTAAGGGTTAATAATGCAGCCTATAATCGTTCAAAGGGAGTTGCAGAGGCTAAGTATCACACGGCATACTTTAGAAAACAAAATGTCTGATTATAAGTCAAGATGGATGCGAGCTGTTCATCGAATGGAGAGTCACAGGATATCCACGCAGATATTAAGCTATCTACATGCAGGAACAAGAAGACCAGGACGTCCACTCAAAAGACTTTTGGATGGTGTTGCTATTGACGCCAAAACAGGTTAACAGATGGCCTAAATTCGTAAATGGACTATGGTGATGATGATGATGATACTATTTAACCTTCTTGTTAATATATTTTTTGCGCGATAGTGCGTTCTGTGGTACGTACAGCAATGGCGACCATGACTGAAAGTTCAATTTCCTCAATTTCGAGATTGCCAACCTAAAGAAGCATACTGTAATATTATATATTACTTACCTCCCGCGGGAAGTAAAACCACTACCCTTTATGTATACTACGTACAATGTATATACAAAAATATATCCAAAAGGTAGTGTTAATATACATTATACGAAACAAATCACTGTATTTTAAATGATCTGAACTGTATTTGAAACAATATAAAACAATAAATTCGCACTTGCCGTCATTTTATGACTGATTGCTGTCACGGCCTGTTGTAGTCTCAACTAATAAACATTGGCCACGCTGTTAACGTTAGTCAGTTGTTTATAATGAACACAAATATTTCCAACAAAGATGATATTGTTTTACTGTTATTTATTATTTTTAAAACACCAATGCGCAAAAAAAAAAAAATGTGCAAGTCACGTTAGTGAGGTGTTTTACAGAATCTCGGAAATTAAAAACCTCGCTTCTGTAAAAACCACTTTCCACTCTCGCATTATAATATACTATTTTGTCATGTCAACATTTTCACACAAGTACAAGACACATACCCAGACCTAAGTGGAGGTTCGAAATATCCTACCCCACTGTTAATTGAACCCGTATCTCCCACCGACTACGCCATGTGAACGGACGATTAAAACACTGGTTAATACTACATTTTTATTGATGTAACATGTAATTTTGATGCTTGAATAACTGTTTTCAAGTTTTAGGCAATAATAAAAGACTCACGTACTATCGAACACAGTTTTAAAATGTTATGGGGCAAATATGGTGCAGTTGGGATAGGGCAGGGCAGAGAGGAAGTAAGGAAGAGAAAGGGGTGAGGAAGGGATGGAACTAATAAGCACGTAACAATCGTTATCCTTATTTACAGTTAAGCTCATATCATCGCCAGGAGAGGTTATTAAGCCAGGAGTGTGACCTAACCTCATTTCCTACAATTCTAACATTATATGCCTTCAAATTAGAAAAAAAAAAAATTAATAGCCGATTTCAGAATTTCAGTTATTTTACATTCTTATCATCACCATAAATGATGTGTGTGTGTTTACCCCATACGTCCCGCGTGGGAACATGCGTGCTCCCTAGCGTGAGTTTCCTAGCCAAGCTAATTTAGTTGCGCTTATTTACCTCTAGATGCCAACGAGTGACATGTAGTTAGCACATCGCCTCAATGAGACATTTATTTCATTCTAAGGCCATGTGGCCTTCTCTTCCACCCACCAGGACAAACAAATATGACATCAGAATATAACAATCACAATTTACTCTAATATTAAATACTAAATGAAGATTTGACCAATAAGATAATATCTATTATATTATGATCTATAATACAACCACTTAATTATACTTAAGATTAAGATTAAAACTAATAATAAAATGTATTCTAGCAAGATAAATTAAATTGTTGTTAGACCGTCCCTGTCTAATGTAGGGGCCTATATAAAAAAACAAAAGAAAAATAATGAGATAAAGAAAACTAATTTTACGGTTATACAATATTTAAACAAATGAAAATATTTGTTAATTTTAATATTATTGTCATAAATAATTAAATGTATTAATTGGTAAAATAATTCTATCAGTGAGGTGTATAAGTAAGTTTGTTATTAAATAATTCTTTAGTTTGTTTTTGAAGGATGTTATAGTTTGACAGTCTCTGACATAGGGCGGAAGGGAATTCCATGTTCTGGCAAGTGAGACTGTAAAAGATGGTGGAAAATATATAGTGTGAGTAGGTGACTAATGTATTACTTAGACGGATGAAGATCGGTTAAATTTTGCACAGAGATATTTTTATTCAGGCTTGCCTTCTTTTACGAGTTTGAAAATCTTCAGACTCGGGATCTACGAATTAAAGTCCCTCGTGGAGTACTTGCTCCTTGGATATTTCCATCCTTACTTACTTACTTACTTACTCAGTCACTGGCACTATCGAACCCGTAGGTTCATGGCCGCGCGGACATAACCTCTCCATACATCCCTATCCTAGCTAAAGCCTTCCAATATTCCCTGCATAATCTACTTCCCTCAAATCATAGTTAATGTTGTTCTCCCACCTCATTCTTGGTCTACCAACTGGGCGTTTTCCCTCTGGCTTTCCTACAAGAAGCTTCCATGCACGTCTTGGATTCCCCATACGTGCAACATGTCCTGCCCAACACAGTCTACGAGACTTAATTGTTCTTATTATATCTGGCTTCCTATAACGACCATGTAGTTCATTGTTATGTAGTCTTCTCCATTCACCTGTCTGTTCATCTCTCTTCGGTCCAAAAATTTGCCTAAGTACTTTGTTCTCAAAAACTCGTAATCTCATTCCCTCCCTTAAACTAAGAGTCCATGTTTCGCATGCATGTAATATAACTGGTAGAATAATAGTTTTATATACTTTCAGTTTAACGTTTTTTGAAAGGAGTTGGGACATCTCTGCAATGCATAATAGCACGCATTTCCAGAATTTAGCCTATGCTTTATTTCTTTGTGCATCTCATTCCTATTTGTGATTATTGTTCCTAGGTATTTGAATTCAGCCACTTCTTCAAAATTTCCCTCATTTGTCATTAGCTGTCCATTTCCATTATATAATGCATTTCTACGTGTGACCATATATTTTGGTTTATTGATATTTACTTCCATGGATATTTCCATCCTAAAAAAAAATCCATCGTCCCCGGCCCTACCATGAATAAAATGTCTATCCTGCGAAACGTACCGATAATGTACCTTGCAGATACTACTACTCACTGGCACTATCGAACCCGTAGGTTCATGGCCGCACGGACATACGCTCTCCATACATCCCTATCCTGAGCTAATGCTTTCCAATCATTTCCTGTATAATCTACTTCCCTCAAATCATAGTTAATGTTATTCTCCCAACTCATTCTTGGTCTACCAACTGGGCGTTTTCCCTCAGGCTTTCCTACAAGAAGCTTCCATGCACGTCTTTCATTCCCCATACGTGCAACATGTCCTGCCCATCGCAGTCTACGAGACTTAACTGTTCTTATTATATCTGGCATCCTATAAAGACCATGTAGTTCATTGTTATGTAGTCTTCTCCATTCTCCTGTCTGTTCATCTCTCTTTGATCCAAAAAGTTTCCTAAGTACTTTATTCTCAAATACTTGTAATATTGCTGCCGATAGGGTTACCCATGCCGGACTGGTCGAAGGTGATAAGCCAGACGAAAAAAGTACCGTGGTCGAAAGAGTGACGATCTTTCACCGTAAAAATTCAACCGTCAAGAAATGCGGACATGGGTTCAACTGGGGTAAAATTTTCCGGAGGTCAAATAGTCCTCCATTCGGTTCTCCGGGCGGGGACTACTTCAGGGAACCCATGCCAAAGGCTCAAACATAGGGACATGTTCCTAGGAACATGGAATGTTAGGACCTTGCAGATACTAGTGAATTTTTAAATGACCAAAATTTTAATGCAACAAGGATTGATAATGACATTAGTGTAGGTTCCATGATGTTTTGTCTGAACTGTAATAAAATACAGAATAAAGGTAAAGGTGACAGAAGGAATTGGGTGTGGTTTTACGTTTTATGAACTTAATACAAATCAAAGTTTGAGTACTTAATTTTATTGCTCTGTCAAGGTCTTGTTTCGTTTTATCGATCTCTTTTTGGGAGAACTTAACCTTATGTTCTGTGCGGATTGCACTTTACAAAAAAACTAATAAACTTAATATCATATCGTAATTTACACTAAATTGCTTACAGATAAAAAAACTTCTTAAAATATATTTATTGATAGCAGTAACATTAATAGTGCTAGGTAACTTTGAATTAAAAACAAAATTTTATCGATTATATAAATGGAACAAGCGGAGTTTTTAAATAAAAAAAACGTTTTTCTTATTTATAGATGCTCTAATATCAAGGATATATCACCTAGTTTCTTTAGGTGTGAGTCTCTATCAAGCATTTGTAATGTAATTTTAAGTAAGGCGATTAAGTTATGGATGATTAAGAGGAACAGATTGGTTTGGGGTGTATTAGTGGCGAGTACTAAATTACATAAATCCATTAATATATTAAACACAACCCATTCAACAAAATATTAGATTTATTTCAGATGTATAGTTATCTGCATTATCGACATATTTCGCGCGACAACAATGTTACGTCATCATGCTTGCTTGTTGAGCCATAACAGATCGCTGTGAGAGGTTTTCTTGCGACTTATTTAATAACATATAATTACGTCTTAATTAGTGGATTTATGGTAAAAAAGTAACTTACATTTTTATCGACCGGCCATGAGACGACAATTGAACGTTCGAGCAGGACGTCTGCCGGGTAAGCTACTTTAATATCTTATGAAACTTCCAGAATTGAGCCTATGTTCAATTTCTTTGTGTATCTCATACCTATTTGTAATTATTGTTCCTAGGTATTTGAATTCAGCAGCTTCTTCAAGCTTTCCATCATTTGACATTAGCTGTCCATTTCCATTATGTAATGAATTTGTATGGGTGACCATATATTTAGTTTCATAGAAGTTTATTATTATTTGAAGATGGTGTTGTAAATAATATAAAATTGATGAAGATAAAAAAAATGGAACAAATGTGAGCAGAATAGGAAAGTATGGAAAGAACTCGCTGAGAAGGTCAAAGCACTCTCAAATTGAAGCTGTAGCGTCTTATTAAGCTGAAGAATAAGAAGAAGTAAAAGAAGTAAAGTAAAGTGATTCCACGACAGGCCTCAGGAGGCCCTTGGGGTAGTAGGAGGTTAAGGCTCCCACTTTTTATAGACAATCGGCACTTGATGTCAGCCGGGTTGTCAGCCCTGCGTGACGGCCGCCTTTACCCCCCGAACAAGCGTCTGGTACTCATTTCCGTTAGAGGCTGAGTCAACCCCAGGACCATAGTACCGTCAGAAGGTTTGGGTCAGTTTAAAAACCCTGACCCCACGGGACTCGAACCCTCGACTTTTCGGCTTGTAGCGCAGTGCCTTAACCACTACGCTACGGCGCGTCCCAGAAGAAGAAGCAGAAGACTGTATTTATTAATACGCATGTACTAAATTATGTTAACAAAAGTTTGTACGCGTTTACAAGTGTACTTCGCAGGATTGTCACTGAATTGTCATAACATTCTGTTGAGATGATGTCACACTGTGAAGCTTAAAAATAACCAAATTACACAAATTTATTTTTCATATAACATAGGAAGCAATGAAACGACACGATCAGAATTAAAATAATGAAAAGTGGTAAGAGGGAAGGGGAAAGTATTTAAACAGAAAAAAAAAACACGTTCGTTAAACACGGAATTAAAATTCCCTCCACGAGGCAGTGTTATCAGATTGGAGACATAAAAGAAGGCTAAGAGACCAGCATGAGGCCTTGCTTTAAGCTTCCTCTCATCAGTACAAGAGAGACAGAGAAAGCTATCTTTTGCACTCAAGTCTCGTAACTACTTCGATTATCCCAATTTCCGATTTTCCCAGAGAACACCTTTTCTTTCCTTGGCGCTCTTCTTAACACTAGGGCCCCACAATTAGTCCCAAGTAATCGTCCGGTGCAGCGGCAGACGTGCGGAGAGGTCCCCTTCACCTCTCTTCAAACAAAGCTGCAATATAGTGTGTAACTTCGGACGTTTAATCTCTAACCATGGTTCATTAAGAAACCTTCTTTCTCTCTACAGGATATTACTTTCTGGCAACGCCATAATGCATTCCACACCACCACATATTTAGCAAGTAACCTCTGCTATTTAATTTTGTACTAGAGCATGCCATCAAATGTTTGGAGGATGAAGAAAGCTTACAAATCAGTGGTAGCTGTTAGTTTATGCTGATGATGTAGTACTCCATCCATCCATGGTAATTCTGCCCAAGGGCCATTCACTGCAATCATAGCATTTTCATACTATGCTTTGCAGCTTTATCTACTAGGGAATTATAGGTGTGGTAGCTTCCCGTTGATTTCCACACCGGTGAAGGATGATGATAATGATGATGATGGCCATATGATTTCGGGATGATAAGGATGATATAATAATGATAAAGATGATGATGGCTTTATGATTTCGGGGACCGTTTGGGCCTTAAAGTTTTCCTGAGATTTGTATTACAGGTGAGGAAAAACCCCGATAAAAACCTCAGCCAGAAAAACTGTCCCGACTGGGGATCGAACCCGGGCCCGCTGCGTGACAAGGCAGTACGCTACCTCGAGACCACAGCGGTGGACGATGTAGTACTATTGGGCTGAAATTAAAAACCTCGCTATCGTTTGGTTTTTAATAATTTCCTCACTTCTGTAAAAACCACTTCCCATCTTGCATTGTAATATACTATTAAGATAGTCTACTTTAATAATGATGATGATCACATATATTTTAACAAATGAAAGGTGGGTCCATAGCGACTTCCACTTCTGGGCTCCGAGTTCACGTTCCTGTTTCTCCATGTGGAGTTCGTGGTGGACGAATCAAAACAAGGACAGATTTTTATTGGCGTTTCTCCTCTTTTCCTCACAAGAACATCAGTCCACTACTTCTCAATATTCACATAATCCATTCTCTTTTATTTAATTTCGTGCGATTGTGCGATAGACAGATCATCCGGCATCCTTATGTATCACATATCTTAATTAATTTTTATTTATTTGTTTGTTTTATATTACCTGATGGAGTTAAGACCGTAAGGTCTTCTCTTCCACTTCACCAGGGTTAAATTATACATACAATAACAATTATGAATTATCTACATGTTGATTAATGATACATAATAGATATAGGCTACACTATATGCAGTTGACAAGGAAATAATAAAAATATTAAAATGATGATAATAGTAATAATAATAATATAAAACTTATAATTTGATTAAGTAAATGACTTGGTAAAGAAAGTGTAAAATAATAATAAGGAATTCATCTCATTTCATCCTATTAAATTCGCCTTATTTTACATGAATGTATGATTAAGAAATTAAGAATATAAATAAGAAGATTTATTTGTATTTTCAGAATACATCTGAAGAAGTTACAGCTTATCGAAACAGCTGTCATTAATATTGATTTAAATAAATATTTATGAAAATGAATAGAACTTTGATAGTTTTATTTAGTAAATAAAGAATATATCATTATCTTATAAACGTCCGTGTTGTCTCGGAGGTAGCCCCGCATTGAATTGTTGATCCTTCATTCGGGGAGGCCCTATATGTCCTTGTGTGTTCAAAAAAGGTATTATGTGATCTAAAGTTAAAATAAAACATTCCCTCCAGATAGGTTATCTCACTGTAAGGCCCGTGTAGAGTGGGGCACGTACCTAAAAGGAAGAGTTGAAACTAAGAATAGAAGACCTATATGAAAAATAATTGATTTACTATTAAATAATAATGTAGGTAAAATAGTTCTTTCTTCCCATTAAATATTGAAGAAAGCCGTAAGTGCTTAATTAGATAGCTTATAAATATTTATTGTATTTATTAAATCGATGAACAAATTACTGCATTATCGAAGTCTCCTCTCCACTTGTGTAGAGAAGAATAATAATTGTTTCATTTACCATATGGAGGTCCTAGAAAACAAACCACACTGCTGTTACATCCATTTAATGCATACTAATGATAATTAGACGTACAAGGTACGTTTAATGTCTATTGATGTCTTCAGATCAAAGTAGAGCGAGGCACATCTGGTTAATCTCAAATTCATTTATAATCCAATCATTCTATTAAGTAATCAGACACTACAACAAACTATCTAACTAATTCCATACCTTATGGAACATGCAGATTCAATGTCGTAATTAAATAATGTCTTCCATTGGTTCCTCCTTATCCAATTATATCAGTTCATATATCCGAAATTAGTTCTCAAAGATCCTTCCAAATATTATCAATTCCATCTACCCCTACGCCTTTGTAATATTATTTTCACCAGAGACTTCTATTAAAACATTCCAAAGCACTTCTATTGTAATTAGTAGAGCCACAAGATTTTTTGATCAGCCTCATTGCTAGTGATCAGCGTTTCTGACTACTGTTCATGGGGTCCCGGTTTCTATTCCCGGTCAAATCACAGGATTTTTTCCTTAAAGGGAATTATTCCTGTGGTTGCCCATGGTTTGGAATTTAGGTTAAGTTTAGGTTAAGAACTCTCCTGGCGCTTCGTTATCATATATCACCCATCATATCATCGGGGAAAAGTAACTCCGCCTTCTAGGTATCCCAACTTCAGAAGTGGGTTACAATTACACCAATTCCAGGGGAGAAAACCAGAAATGTCATAAAAGACAACCTGGTGGCATTAACAACAAGGATTTCCAAAAGGAAGATCATGCACAGATGCCATTTTTATATTAAAACAGACTACTGAAAAAGCTATCGAATTTAACATCCCAGTCTTCCTATGTTTTGTGGATCTGGAAAAAGTATTTGATCGGGTAAGATTAAATGACATACTCAACATATTCGAAAAAAAGAATGTATCTAAAAACCTCATCGCAATCATCAAAGAAATTTATTCAGGTAACAGTACAACTATCAAATATGGAAAACGCAACAAGCTGCCAGCTTTTATGCGTAGAGGAAGAGGAAGAAGAAGGCGGCATTAGAAAAACATATCTTTCCATGTCTTGTCTTGGACTTTACCTTCTTCTATTTCTTCTTACACGGATTAAACCTTATTGGTTCGTTCCGGTTCCAAGATCATAGTTGCTGTGTCCATCTCTTTCGTGGGCGTCTCAGATCTGTTTATTCCTCCTCTCGGTTGATAGTTCAGACCTTTCCTAGGCAATCTGTTGGTTTCTATTCTGCAGACATGTTCAATCCATTTTCTCCTATACTCTTCTATTTTATCTGTGAAGCTGAATATTTATATAAAACCAATTTTGGATTTCTCGTTGTTATGCTTCCTTCAATCTCCATTCCTATCCCTAATTATTTATCACGCCGCTTCATCAGACTATCCGACACACATAATCTTGACACTCGATCCCATCAGCACATTGTCCTTTATATCCCTCCTCATCACACTGTATATTATTCATTATCTTTTACGGTCTCACTTACCAAAACATGGAATTCCCTTCCGCCCTATGTCAGAGACTGTCAAACTATAACATCCTTCAAAAACAAATTAAATAATTATTTAATAACAAACTAACTTATACACCTCATAGTATTCTTTTAACAATTAATTAATTTTAACAATTAATTAATAAATTTAATTATTTATGAAAATAATATTAAGATTAACAAATATTTTCTTTTGTTTTGTTTTAAATATTGTACAAACGTAAAATTAGTTTTCTATATCTCTTTATTTTTCTTTGTTTTATATATACATTAGACAGGGACAATTTAATATGTATTGATTGTATACATTTTATTATTAGTTTTAGTCTTAATTTTAACTAACATAACTAGTTGCATTATAGATAGTAATATAATAGATATTATCTTTTTGATCAAATTTTTATTTAGTATTTAATATTAGAGTTCATTGTGATTGTTATATTCTGATGTAATATATGTTTGCCCTGGTGAGTGGAAGAGAAGGCCACATGGCCTTAACTCCACCAGGCTAAATAAATCAAATCTAAATCTTAATGGACTGAATACTCGTCTTCGGATCCTGTTTTTCACTCTTTTAATTTGTTTCTTCTCTATATGCTAGGGATTATGTTGACAACCCTTTAATACCACAGGAATGTAATTTTTTAAATAACTTTTAATCTTTTACACAAAATGCAGAAAAGGCAAAACATATAGATCTGATATAGTAACATGAAAATTTTAAATCCATATTTAATTTCTTCATTTACATGAACAATAAATATTATCAATAAATAATATTCCAAAAAGTAGGAAGCAAATATATTCTCTTTAAGGCATTCCATCTCAGCTAACACATACCAAGGTTTTTTACTGAAGACTCATATTTCACAAATATCAATCTAGCCTAAACAATGTTATACTAACGTATATCTAGTCAATCCAAAACTTTACAGATCAATCCTAGCAATTCAAAGCTACTTACTTCTCTGCAAATGTTTATAATTTACGCTACACCGATAAGGAATTCAATTAAAAAACTTGAAAACAGAATACTCTGCACTATCACAAATCTGCCGTGGTTTGTAAGAAATATTCAACCACATTAGGAATTCGCCTAATATATACAGTCAAAAATGTTAAACAATATTTTAACTCAGTTTCATGAAGCAATAGCCTTTAACATTAGAAAGAAAACGTAACAGCCAACGAGACTAAAACAAGGCTATTATAGAATCTCCAAATATTTTGAAATCCTATTTCGCCGCAAAGGCATGTTAAGGTTGTAGCTTACTATAAAAATATTATACTATACATTGTAAAACAGAAATATTATCTTATGGTTTTGAATGAGAGTTATGAATTACATAAATTGTCTTAAAAATACTACATATTGTTATGAATGTTTGTTATGAAGTTCATAAAATATTTATAATAATTTTGGTTCTTAAAGATCACTTCACATATTGAGGCAGAAGCCTCATCATCATTAAAAAGTAAGTTTAACCAGAATCGTTGTCTTTCGAATATAGGTCAATCAAATAAAACATGTTTTACAGATTGTATTGATTATTGACATTTACGATCCATCTTCTAAAATAACTTCCAAATTTTCCATGGCCAGTCATAAATCGTGTTAAAATGAAATTTGGAATAAAATGTTTCATATTTAGCCTATGGTATACTATAAGAAAGAAGAGCTCTTTAGCTGAAGCACCATTTGCACTCCTTATCCAATGTTCATTCCAAACAGTGATGACATAGTCAAAAAGTTTCTTTTTTTAACATAGGATATTGGATACTTTGAAAATGAATATTGAAGCTCAGAAGATGATGCGGATTTTGCTAGTTGATCAGCATATTAATTTCCCACAGTTCCCTGGTGTCCTTGTATCCAAGACAGGTACAGGTGTTTGCATAATTTTTTATGTTATTTCTAATTTCTAGATAAGAACAGGATTTATACTTCCTTCACCTTCATCTTCATAATGATAACCACTACCCTCATCAGAGCAAGAAAGAAGAAGAAGAAGAAGAAGAAGAAGAAGAAGAAGAAGAAGATCCAATCCAAATTTGATAACAGAAAATTATTGATAGGCCTACATTTTAAATGTTAACACTATTGCATAACTACAAGAGACACAATGGGCAACCTCACATAGTTAATTTTTTTATTTAGGAATATTCCACAGTACAGTGTTTCTCCTTCAACCCAAAGTGATTTGTCACCAGAGGTTCCTGTTTAAAACATCTTTTTCTCTCAAATCTCTAGCTTCCATACTATTGTTCACTCCATCTATCCATCGTTTTCTAGGCCTGCCTCTTCCACTTTTTCCATTAGCTTTCCAATTAAGGATCTTCTTTGGTATTCTCTCTTCTTCCATTCTTATGAGGTGCCCATACCATTTCAAACGGGTTTCTTCTTGTTCTGTTAAATAATTAGAGAATAATACTACAAAACAGGACCAACCTAATATGCTAGTTGTCAGAGCTTCTGACTACAGTTCGTTAGATCCCGAGTTCGATTCTCGGTCAGACCACAGAAGTTTTTTTTTATATGGAATTATTCCCCTGGCCTCCCATGGTCTGGAATTAGTCTAAGTTTATGTTTAAATGACTCTTCTAGGGTTTCATTATCATTCATCACCTAATATATCATCGTGGTAACGTAACTCCGCCTTCAAAGCGTCCCAACCTAAGAAGTAAGTTACATTTCCGCTAATGCCAGAAGACAATACTGGATGTCATAAAGATGAACTGGTGGCATTGATAGAAAATAATGAAAAACAGTGGTTTGTAAAGCTATTACTCGCAGAATAAAAAATGCTGTTATAATTATTAAATATTTGTGAAGAAGTTGTTGACGAAAAGAGAAACTAAGATGCGGTGTCTTATAAGGAATGATGCTCCCTATAACATATGTTTGCTACCTTAACACAACGGGTTTAGTAAAACTATTTACCACCTTGCTAATCCCCGCTACTATCATTTCCAAGAACAGATGCCATATGTTACAGCCCAGTTTACTTATAAAATTATAGCCTACTTAGAGGAAAAGAATAGGATGCTTGACTCTCAGTTTCCATATTCGTAACATAATTTTAATAAACTTTTTTCTTGGAAATAAAAAAAACATTTCAACGATTTTAAGTAGTTTATACAATCTTAGACTATATATAGAATATGTTTTATGTTTCTGAAAGTTAAGTCATAGTAAACAGTAACATAAAAAGATTGCCAATACTTTAGAAAATATTTTGAACCTGACATTCAGCTGATCACTCATCCAATGTGGTCCTCCATGTCGTTATATGGTCAAAAAGTATGTGTGTGATCTAGAGTTTCTATGTCCTCTCCTAACAGGCAGTATCCTTGTAAGACCCGAGTGGCGACGGGCAGGCAAAAGTACCTACAAAGAAGAGGTTAAACTCAGGTACAGAGAGAAAAAGAGAGAATATCAATACTATTAAATAAATAGTATAATAACAATAATAATATTACTTTTAGATATAATTATAATATAATATCCATCCATAGTAATTCTGCCCGAAGGCAGGTCCTTCACTGCAATCATAGCATTTTCATGCTATGCTTGCAGCTTTACTAGGGAATTGTGTAGGTGTGGTAGCTTCCCGTTGCTTTCCACACCGGTAAAGGATGATGATAATGATAATGGTAAGGATGATAATGATAAGGATCATGACCATATGATTTCGGGGACCGTTTGGGCCTTAAAATTTTCCTGACATTTGTCTTACAGGTGAGGAAAAACCCCGATAAAAACCTCACCCAGAAAAACTGCCCCGACCGGGGATCGAACCCGGGCCCGCTGCGTGACAAGGCAGCACGCTACCTCGAGACCACAGCGGTGGACAATATAATATAATATAATATAATATAATATAATATAATATAATATAATATAATATAATATAATATAATATAATATAATATATCTTTATATGTATAATTCTTATATACATGTGTTTGTCACTCTTTCTGTTCCTAAACGACTAGATCTATTTTGATGAAATTTGTTGTGTGTACCTAATTTGTTCCCTCGGTGGTTTAGATTCACAACTGGCCCCTCTAAACCCATTAGGTGTAGGAGTTCACCTGAAGTGAAAATTGAAAAATCGCTCTAGCGGTTTTTTATGTTTCGCAACAGAACTCGGTATATGCTATTAAAATATACCGCGGTTGGTATAGTCAAAAAAATGAGGGAAATCCGATAATTAGAAGTGGAAGTTTACTTGAAGCCCGAAATTAAAAACTGCCTAACGACTGGACCGATTTTGATGAAATTTTGTGTGTTTGTTTGAGTGGGTCCTTGGATGGTTTAGATTCACAATTGGACTCGGTAGGGGGCGCTGCGATCGGGTTATAGGACTTTTTTTATGTCAGGTGTGAAGTCATCTGCATTATCGACATATCGCGCGGGACAACAATGTCACGTCATCATGCACGCTTCTTGAGCCACAACAGATGCAGTGAAGAATTTTCTTGCGAACTTATTAATTAGTACATTTTATGGTAAAAAAAAGTAACATACGTTTTTATCGTCTGACCATGTCGTGAATTGAACGTTCGGGCATGACAACGTATTCGCGTCCGCTAGTTCTTATATAAAATCATAATAAAACATACAGAACGCAAATTAAGAAATACCATTATAAATAACTTTAAACTTGACTTCAGTCCATTGAAAATAAAATATTAACTGCAGACACAAAAGGATAAAATAACATAACTATTTGACATGCGAGAATTTGACCCCATTACCTATCGTCAGTCAAATACGAGTAAAATCTTTTTCAGCTCCGACACCAATTAACCATCTCCTTTAATTACATGTTTGATAATTAAAACTTGTGTGTTTTATGTTTTACCTAATATGGCTTAGACAATAATTCATTGCGAAAAACGACATTTGGCATAAATTACCTTGATTACTGTTGACTACTGAATCACAGCTATTGACGTTTTTCTCACGAACGTTTTAAGTAATAAACTTAAATCTTGAATGACAACGAAAATTAACTTTCAGGTTTTAATTTCACATTTCTTCATCAAACTTAATTGTCAATCAATTTGAGTTATGTAATTTACCGGAAAATTATTGACATTTCATTATTGAATTTTTTAAATGGCGTAGTACATGACTTCCTTGTTACCAACATAAATTTATTATTCGCTTACATATTATGACAGATAATTATTTGTTCAAGATATTTATGTAAATTTGTCTTTGGATATAAGGGAAAATTATGAGTAATTATTATTAATAATAAGTATTTCCATTTAGACTTTTTGCAATAAATGGTAGTTCATTTCAGCTAAATAACCCAAATCGACTACCAAGAAAAGCTTTATTGTACCAACCTAAATGATTCTCGAGGCACAAGAAGGTGAAAACGACGGGGTTACCAGTAAAATCTTTATTTTGGAACAAGTTCAGATGAAATTAAACCTAATTAAGATCAGATTAGGATGTATTTATGTTTACTGTACGCCTATATTGTACAACGTGTCCAGAAATATAGTAATCACACTTTAAACTACTACTACGTCGCTTTGGATAATCGTATCTAAAAGAAATTGGTGACAACCAAAAGAGAAACTCAAAGGTTTTTGCTATACCTCATAGACATTGAATGTGGCCCCCGCGAGTGACGCTGCAGACATCGCTGTCTGCTAATTATCCAACAATGAACCCATATCGACCACAAAAAACACGATTAAATTTAGTTTAGTTTCTGTATTATTGTCATAATTCTCCATTGTTGACATTGTTAACATGCACAAAACTTTTTTCAGTTTCTCTTTTGATTGTCATTTGATACGATTATCCAAAGCGACGTAGTTTAAAGCATGATAGCCTACTATATTTTTGGATACGTTATATTTAGTCTATTTCATTCCTTAGGTTGATCATGTGATCATGGTTAGTGAAAAATTACTGACTACATTATTTTGTGAAAATCAATGCCCATTAGGGCGAACCTTTCTTCTTCTTATTCTTCTTCGTCTTCTTCTTCTTCTTCTTCTTATTATTATTATTATGTGAAAACATGACTAATTAACTAAATCACTGGCACTATAGAACCCATAGGACATACGCTTTCCACGCATCTCTATCCTTAGATAGAGTTTTCCAATCATCCCCTGTATAATATACTTCCCTCAAATCATGGTTAATGTTATTCTCCCACTTTATTCTTAGTGTAACAACTGGGGGTTCTCCTTCTGGTATTCCTACAAGAACATTCCATGCCCTTCTTTCATTTCTCATGTCCTGCCATCGCAGTATAGATTTAGTGTCCCAATACTCTATAATGTCTAGGAAAATGCCCTATGTGTGAGCCTTTGGCATTGATTTCCTGTAGTATTCCCCGCCCGGAGAACCGGATAGGGAACTATTTTATAAATTGGAATTTTTACTTTGTTCATTTAAATTTGTAAATAAAAAAAAACACACAAAATTGTGTTGGTGATGATAACTATGTATTATAAACAACCATGTCAAATGTCTTAAAAATGACCTCACACAAGGAGATTGAAACGTCGATTTAAAAAATAATAATTTTTTGACTGTGATAACGATTAATTATTAATTTTTTTGTTATTAACTACTATCTAACTAACACTAACTAACTGACTGGCACTATCGAACCCGTAGGTTCATGGCCGCGTGGACATAAGCTCTCTATACATCCCTATCCTGAGCTAATACCTTCCAATATTCCCTGTATAATCTACTTCCCTCAAATCATAGTTAGTTATTCTCCCACCTCATTCTTGGTCTACCAACTGGGCGTTTTCCCTCTTGTTTTCCTGTAAGAAGTTTCCATGCACGCCTTTCATTCCCCATTCGTGTCACATGTCCTTCCCATCGCAGTCTACGAGACTTAACTGTTCTCATTATATCTGGCTTTCTATAAAGACCATGTAGTTCACTGTTATGAAGTCTTCTCCATTCACCTGTCTGTTCATCTCTCTTTGGTCCAACAATTTTCCTAAAAAACTTTATTCTCAAATACCTGTAATCTCCTTTCCTTCCTTAAAGTAAGAGTCCATGTTTCGGATCCATATAATATAACTGGTAGAATAATAGTTTTATATATTTTCAGCTTAACGTTTTTTGAAAGGAGTTGGGACATCAAGAGTCTCTGCAATGCAGAATAGCACGCATTTCCAGAATTGACCTATGTTTAATTTATTTGTGCATCTCATTCCTGTTTGTGATTATTGTTCCTAGGTATTTGAATTCATCCACTTCCTCAAAATTTCCCTCATTTGTCATTACTGTCCATTTCCATTATGTAATGTATTTCTATGTGTGACCATATACTTAGTTTTTTTTTATATTTACTTCCAGTCCCAATGTCTTAATGTTACTCAGTAGTGTGTGCGTATTGACCTTTTTATTAACTTCTATCAGGGAATAATATTTATAGTATTAAATACTCGTAATCTCATATATTCTCCTTCTTACTCATAATTTCTAGGATTTTCATCATGTTTATTTCCAAAATCACTCCTCGGAGGAAGACATATTGAATGTGCATTTACTGTCTACCCATCTCTTGACTGGTCTTCCTCTTGTTCTTCTCCCGTCCATTGGTCTGTCCTCTTTAGTTCATTTTGCAAGTCGGTTGTCTTCAATTCTTCCTATATGACATTTCCAATATTTTCGTCTATCTATAATAAATCTGATTATGTCTTGAATATGACATTTGACTCTAATTTTTGTGTTGGTATGGAAGATGTATTTATATTTCATTAGATGATCAAAAAATGTATTATTAATTCTAAAGCATTCGTTGCAGCAAATGTAATGAGCATATCTCCATTTTCATTTCTGACATCTTGATTAAACTTTTGTGTAATGCCTGGTAAACAGTTTTGCCCTATTCTTCCATTGAAGTCTCTGAATATAATATTTTTTTCTGTATTGTTTATTTTTGTTACGACATTTTGAAGAATTTTATAGAACGCTTCTCTTTTGTTACTAAAGTTTAAATATATCAGGTGCATATACACTTATAAAATGTATAATATTATTTTGTAACTTTACTTTTACGTGTAAAATTCTATCATTTATATAATCTACGTATTCTCATATACTGTAAGATATTAACTTCAAGAAGCTTTGTAAACATATTCATGGATGTAGAATGATTCTCTCGCCATCTGCATGGCTTGCATCCTAAAAAAAAATTAATCACTTTAATTGAGGGTTCTCCCCTAATAGGAAAATTGAAGGGTTTTAGGTACCTCCTTGATCGTGGCCGGATACATCTTTTGGTGTTATCTCTTTTTATCTGCGCCTCCCAGACCGCGCGTGCGCTCAAAAAGTGTAACGCGGTATGGAGATTACATTATTACGTCTTAAGGTGGGCGTTACGTTCAGCAACGTAGAATACAAAATAGTTTGTTTATGATAAACGACCATTTTTACAATATCTTAAATTAAATACCTTCTCCATAACGTAATATTATAATATTTAAATTTATTACATCCAACTGTTAATTTAAAATTTCTAGGTCAAATAGTTATAGCTAGTTTCATTATATTTTAATGTTTATTTATTTAGACGAACTGACAGGTGAATGGAGAAAACTAGAAAACATTTAGCTACATGACCTTTTTGAGAACGCACTGGTAATTACAGTTAAGTCTCGTATTATTATTATTATTATTATTATTATTATTATTATTATTATTATTATTATTATTATTATTATTTATTATTATATTTTAAAAAAATAATAATAATAACGTTTTCATTATTCTGGCAGAGTTACGGCCATAAGACCTTCTCTTCCACTCAACCTGCACAAATTGCAAATACATACTTAACAGTATATATATTTTTCATTTAGTAATATTCCACAATACAGTATTTCTCCTGTTATATTATATATCATCATCATCATCATCTGCATTCATGGATTAGGTCTGTTGACCCGTTCCGACTTCAGCCCATCTTTTTCTAGGTCTTCCCACATCTCGGGTGCCTTTAGGTTTGTATTTTGTTATTTGTTTTGGATATCTATCTTCATTCATTCTGTCTATGTGTTGCTTCCATTTTTGTCTATATGTATCTATTTTATCAGTTATTGCAAATATTTCAAGTTCCTGTCTTATTTCTGTGTTCTTGATTCTGTCTTCCTTAGTGCACCCTTTAACAGATCTCAAAAATTTCATTTCTGCCGCCGTTATCCTACTTAGATCTTGTTTTTTTATGTATCCAGGCTTCTGATCCATAGAGCAGTACCGGTACTGCCAACGTTTTATAAAATTTCAATTGGGTCTCTCTTGTTGTTTTGTTATTTAGTGATCGTTTTATCGTACCACATATTCCCTGGAATTTTGCTATTTTATTAGTTATATCATTATCATAATTAAATGAAATGTCACATCCTAGATAATTGAGATGGTTCACCTGTTCTATGATTTTGTTTCCTATTACTATTTTGGATCTGATTTGATTTTTCCCTTGGAATGCCATTACCTTAGTTTTTTCTATGGATATTTTGAGATTATATTGTTCACATATATTATGTAATTTAAAAATATTCCTTTGAAGCTCGTCTTCCGTATTTGCTATTATTACCTGGTCATCAGCATATAATAATGTTTTCAAGTAGTGTGTTTTATCTAATTTTATTCCTTTATTTGTTTCTTCGTTCCATTTTTTTATTATATCATTGATGTATAGGTTAAACAAAACTGGAGAGATACTGCATCCTTGTTTAACTCCTTGATTAGTATGAATTTTATTTTTACTTACTTCATTTCTAGTTTTTATAACAAAATTTGTGTTCCAGTACAAACTCTTTATAGCTGCTATTAAGTGTTTCGGAATTCCTTTTTCTTTTAAAATTGTCCAAAGTTTTCCTCTGTCTACTTTATCAAATGCCTTGACAAAATCAATAAAAGCCATGTGTATTTCCTTGTTATATTCTCTTCTTTTGTTTATAAATTCTTTTATCGTAAATATATTATCCATACATGAACGCCCTGGTCTGAATCCACTTTGTTCTTCTGTTAACATTACCTCTGCTATTTGTTTTAACCTAAATGTTAAGATTCTTGAGTATATTTTATAGCCTGCAGTTAAAATGCTTATTCCTCTGTAGTTGTTGCAGTCGTTACGTTCTCCTTTCTTAAAAATAGATTGTACTATTGCTGTTGTCCAGGTTTCTGGTATTGTTGCTTGTTTCCAACATAAATTTAAAAAATGTAATAATCTCAGTTTAAAAAAAATCCTCCATATTTTATTAATTCCATATTAATTCCGTCTATTCCAGCTGCCTTTCTGTTCTTGGTTGTTTTCAGTACTTCTTCTAATTCTTCCATTGTTATCATATCTATTCCTGTCTCACACTCATATATGTTATCTTTAGTTATTTTATTTTCATTATACCACAGTTTTTTATAATGTTCTTCCCATTGTTTCTCCTCAATTACATTGATCTGTATTGTATCTTTTTCTTGTTTATTTAGATGTTTCATTACTTTATAGGCTATTTTTTGCTGCCCATGTATATCGTATTCTAGTCTACTTATATATCTATCCCAACTGACTTTGTGTGCTTTTTTAATTTCTCTTTTGGCTATTGCACTTTTATGTTTGTAATCAGCTCTTAATTCTGGTGTTCTATTCTGTAAATATTTGTGATAAGCCTCTTTTTTATCTTTTATTATCCTCTCTAATTCTTCATTCCATATTCTTAAACCCTTCTTGTTATATATTTTATATTTTGTTCCTAATGCCTCATATGCTGCTTTATCAATGCTTTCTTTTATATTATCCCATTCTCGGTTTATTTCTTCGGAAGTAGGTTTTAATATTAATTGTTCATTTAGTCTATTCTGATACAGATTTTGTATACTTTTATCTTGTAATAAATGTACTTTGAATGTGGTCTCTTTATTTCTATATTTGTTTTTAGTTTTCTTCCATCTCGCTAATATATTTATTTTTGAGATTACTAAATAGTGATCTGAATAGATGTCACTTCCTCTAAATACTCTCGTATCTGTTAATAATGATGATGCTTTCTTATTGATTAACACATAATCTATCAGTGAACGAAAACCTCGTGCTGACCATGTATATTTGTGAATATCTTTTTTCTTATAAAATGTATTTGTTATTTTAAAATCATTAAAAATTGCGAATTGTTTTAATTCTTGTCCATTTTTATTTATAACATTTTCTCCATGGATCCCAATTACATTTGCCACTGGTTGATTCCCCACTCTAGCATTAAAGTCTCCTAATAATATTATTATGTCGTTCTTGTTTATCTTATTTATTTCCTTTTGTAGAGTAGTATAAAATGTTTTTGTTTCTTCATCTCTCCCTTCCTCCGGTGCATATATTGCTATAATTGTCATATGTCCTCTATTATGCTTAAATCGCATTGTCATTATTCTTTCGTTAATACAATTATACGTGTCTATTTTGGATCCCCATTTCTTATCCACAAATATCGCCACTCCTGCTTTCGCTCTTTCTTTCTGACTTACTCCACTGTAAAACATCATCATATCATTTATCATTTCTGATCCTTTCAATGTTTTCTTTGTTTCTGAGGCAGCTAATATATTTATATTTATATTTTTCATTTCGTTTGTTAGTTCGAATTCTTTGCTTCCCAAGCCTCTGACATTCCAAGTCGCTATTTTAAGCTGGTCATGTATTCCAAAACTCTTTTTATACTTTTTCTTGCTGTGGTCGTCATAAGGTTTATCAATCCGGCTTTTCTTCTGCTGAAGTTTATGAGTAAGTTATTTTTTACTAGTAGAGGTTACCAGCCTCTAGCCAAACCCCTCTTCCTGGAGGACAGGGAACTGCAATTTCGGAGTGTTCGTCTCCTAGAGAAGTTGTCTTCACTACGGCTTTGGGGACTTCTCTTCTCCCCACGTAACCCTGTGGACGGGGCCCTACCCAGGTACTACCCACTGGGCGAGTGGGACCTGGAGCTCACAAAAGGGCAGGGGCGCCTACTCCCTGGAATGGACTACCTCTTTCAAGGGTACCACTCTGTTACCCTAATAAAATACTTGTATGAATTTATTTATTTAACAGGTTTCATACCTTGCTGCACCCAATTAATCTACTTCATTCTCCTCCACATCTCTCTGTCATTCTAATCTCCATCGTCCAATCCCTTTTCCCTCATGCTGCTTAAAACGCCACCAATTCACGTTATTTTTGTCAGCCTCTTCTTCTTCTACCAAGTGGCACCTTTTTTTGTATTCTTCTTGGAATTCTGTCTTCTGTCATTCTTTTTACATGGTCATACCATTTTTATTGTTTTTTTAATGAAATCTACAATTTAAGTTTGACCATTCTTCTTTTGTTTGATTATACTGTTTCTTATATTATCTCTTCTAGAAATTCCAGCTAAACGCCCCCAAAAATTAATTTCTGCAGAACTTAATTTACTTACTGTTCTAGATTTTAATTGCCATCTTTCTGCATTGCATGTCATTGTACTCATTATTAATGTATTAATATATATATATCCACCGCTGTAGTCTCGAGGTAGCGTGTTGCCTTGTCACGCAGCGGGCCCAGGTTCGATCCCGGTGGGGCAGTTTTTCTGGGTGAGGTTTTTATCGGGGGTTTACCTCACCTGTAAGACAAATGTCAGGAAAACTTTAAGGCCCAAACGGTCCCCGAAATCATATGGCCATCATCATCATCATTACCATCATCCTTCACCGGTGTGGAAAGCAACGGGAAGCTACCACACCTACAATTCCCAAGTAAAGCTGCAAGCATAGCATGAAAATGCTATGATTGCAGTGAAGGACCTGCCTTCGAGCAGAATTACTATGGATGAATGGACATATATATATATATATATATATATATATATATACATTATACTAATTATGAAGAGTTAAACATATATTAAATATTGGAATGTAAATTTCATGTACAAACAACATTTTATATGATGAACAATGACAATAGTAATACTAATGATGATGATGATAATAATAATATTTTTTTACTTATGGATACTCCTTCAAACCAAAGTGATTTGTCGCCTAGCTTCCATAACAACTCTTCACTCCATCCATACATCGTTCCAATAATAATAAATAATAATAATAATAATAATAATAATAATAATATAATAAATAATAATAATAATATAAATAATAATAATAATAATAATAATAATAATAATAATAATAATAATAATAAATAATAATAATAATAGTAATAATAATAATAATAATAATAATAATAATAATAATAATAATAATAATAATGGTATAAATACGTTTTTTATTACAACCAGCTTAACAGTCTACTTGTAATGGTCAGAGTTTCTGACTATAGTTCATGATGTCTCGGGTTCGAATCTCGGTCAAACCATAGGAATTTTTCCTTAAAGGGAATTATGCCTGTGGTTGCCAATGGTCTGGAATTTAGGTTAAGTTTCGGTTCAGGACTCTCCTGGCGCTTCATAATCATTTATCATCCAACATATCATCGGGGTAACGTAACTCCGCCTTTCAGGTGCCCCAACGTAAGAAATGTATTACAATTCCGCCAATGCCAGGGGAGAAAGTCATAAATGTCATAAAAGACAACCTGGTAGTATTAGGGGATATAAAAGTAGGCTATTGGTAGTATCATTAACTAATTTACTGGTACTATCGCATCCGGAGTTTCATAGCCTCGCGGTCATAAGCCCTACATACATCGCTACTAAGCGCTAATGTTTTTCAATCATTCCCTGTATAATTTATCTCCTTCACATCATGATTAATGTTATTCTTCCACCTCAATCTTGGTCAATCTGCTGAGCGATTTGCATGTGGTTTTCCTTATAATAAGTTCCCAATACCGTATATATTTTATATTCCGCATTCGTGCTATATGTTCCACCCAACACAGTCTATAAGACGTATCTTACTTCACTTAGTTTCCATTATTATTATTATTATTATTATTATTATTATTATTATTATTATTATTATTATTATTATTATTATTATTATTATTATTATTATTATTATCTTCTTCTTCTTCCTTCCAAGTATTAGGCCAAGGCCTGTTACGATCCTATAGAAAATTTTCCCTCCAGCGTTTCATAGGACGGCCCAGTGATCTTCGTCCTCTTGGTATATAATTATAAACAGCTTTGGGGATCCGATTTGAACTCATTCTTTCAAGATGGTGTTTCCAATTTAGTTGGTACTGTTTACTATATTCCAAAATTGGCATAGTCTTCAATTCTTTTAAGATATCGGTGTTCTTTTTCCGATCCCATCTGGTGTAACCCGCTGTTCTGCGCATGAATCTCATTTCACAAGCCGTTATTCCGCTTTCATGTTGTTTTTTTAGTGTCCATGCTTCACTACCATAGGTCAACACTGGTCTAGCCAAAGTGTTATATAAACGTAATCTGGTGTTTTTTTGTACAAGGGATGGTTTCATAACTTGATTAATAATTCCTAAACTTTTATTATAACTAGTAACTTTTTCAGGGATATCCTTTTCATCCCAGATAGAGAGATAATATCCAAGATATTTAAATTGATTAGATCTCTCTAAAATTTTATTCTGGAGACAGATTTTACTTTGTATGGGGTCCTTCCCATGAAATACCATAATTTTAGTTTTGTTAATTGATATTTCCATATTAAATTTGGCACCTATTTTTTGTAAATTATAAATTGATCTTTGCAAATCATTTTCGGAAAGTGCCAGGAGAGCTAAATCGTCTGCAAAAAGAATAGCATCGAGTTTGAGGTTCCTATTGATGGGTATATATCCTCGTTGTGTTTTCCTCCATTCATTTATTAATTTATTCATGTATATAATGAAAAGCACCGTGAAAGTCCACATCCCTGTCTTACTCCAGTGTTGATCTTTTCCCAAGAAGATAATTTGCCATCTTGTTTAACAGAGATTTCATTATCTTTATAAATGTTGAAGATATTAGTAATATATTGTTGTGGAACGTTATCATCAGCTAAAATTTGTAGTAATATATTTCTGTCTACTTTGTCAAAAGCCTTATTATTATTATTATTATTATTATTATTATTATTATTATTATTATTATTATTATTATTATTATTATTATTACAGCTAGAAGTACTGTCACATATGAAGCTGAAGTATGGGAATTCAAAAATAAACTTTAGAACAAAGACTGGGGCAGATTAAATGAAATGGAACGAAATGGATGGCATGAGCATGTAGAAGTGGTGAATTGACTATTTTTGCAACAAGGAAAACCTAGAAAATGTTTTCTCTGGATCCCATTCGTTCACTACGAGTCCTTCATAGATCGACAAGACTGGAACTCGGGTCCCAGAAGTGGAGGGCGAGTACCCACCAATATTATTATTAATATTATTAGTATTATTATTATTACTATTATTAATGGATAGAATACGAAATAAAGAAATAAGGGAAATTAAGGGTGTGCAAGAGGAGCCGGACATCATAGACATTATAGGAAAGAAAAGATTACAGTGAAATGGCCATGTCAAAAGAATGCCAGAGCAAATATTGCCTAAAATTGTTATGGAATGGATCCCAATGGAAAGGAGGAAGAGATGGAGACCGAAGAAAACTTGGATAGAAGGGGTACAAGCGGCTGTGAATATCAGAGGATTGGAGGAAGATCATTGGATGGACAGAGAGGAATGACCTTTGGTTTCCGGAAGACGGCGGCAGCTGCCATGATACTGGATGATTATTATTATTATTATTATTATTATTATTATTAGTAGTAGTAGTAGTAGTAGTAGTAGTAGTAGTAGTAGTAGTAGTAGTAGTAGCAGTAGTATATTATTACTCTTATTACCTTATTACTATTATTATTATTATTACTATTATTATTATTATTATTAACGTTATTATTATTGTTGTCGTCCGAACAAAACCACTTTGTTGTATAATCTGCTTACACCAGTTAGAACACTTTTCAAATATTTGAAGGTCATTGAATTGACATTTATGGCTAAAGGCTGTTTGAAAATTAGTGTTTTCTTATACCTGTCATTAACCGGTAATGCTTTTAATCTCTATCTTCTAACGCAGGTGTTGCATTAAGAAAAAAAAGCTTTAGTTACATATTTTTACCCTTTTTAAAATGATTGTAGTTTATTGGTCAGCTATACGTATTATTCTCTGATATAATCACGACATACTCCTTAGGTATGCACATGTGTAGGTGGTATGGACAATCAGAACATAACAAAAAAAAAACTCCACTTGTTGAATGGAAAACAATGGGCTATAAAGGTATAATTTCATTGTTTCTTATAAATGGATATTTAGAACAGGTTGGAAAATATTTAGTGGACTCATCCAAACCCGTGTACGCCCTCACAATTTTGCTATGGAATGATCTGTGTAAAGCTGGTGGATATTTGGTATTTAAAAAAAGGAACAATCGAGATAAAAGTAAAGATTTAAGATTATTATATATGCAAAAGGATATTAATGCGTCTTTTTGGTTAAAGTGACAAGGCGCTTCTTAAAATATTACTCTACTGTGTATTATAATCCTTCTTTTTTATATGATTCTTCTTACTATCTCAGAAGTGACTAGCATCTTTTCATTTGTATATTGTAAAAGCCTATCCATAGAAAACGTTTTCGGAGATAAGATCGCCCCATGTTATGTTATTTGATTTGTTTTCCCATTCAGGGATGATTGGAATGTATGTTTTTATTTATGTGTTCGTGGTCAGTTAATACGTAACTGCAAAATGAAGCGCGATTTTTTTACCTTAACTTGTTAAGCGTTTTGACAGCTTAAGTTCTGGTAACTTGAACCAAGGCATCGTAATATGTGATTTATGCTTACAAACAAACAGAAATTGTGTAGGGTCTATAATATTTAACACATTTATATTCTTCAAATTGCGATATATTATAATAATACAATCTCAGAATAGTAACTGAAGCTACTGATGGAAAAATAATAATAATCATGCATGCAAGTATTACTCGTCTTTCCTTTTTTCAGCCATCCAACTCTGGAATTCCCTCCCCTCGTATATCAAGAACTGCCCGACTCGAAAACAGTTTAAAAAGAAACACACTTCATATTTCCTTAGACAATATAATATAGGTTATAACCGAGTTCCATGTACTTTAATTATTCCTTTATATTTTAAACTTTCTTTACCAAGCCATTTACATAATCTAATTATAGGTTATTATTTTTGTTATTATTATTGTTACAATTTTTCTTTCTTCCCCTTGTCAACTTTATATCGTGTAGTCTATATCTATTACACTGGTCAACATGATTTTTGTCTCATGAGTACCAATATTTGTACTAAATGCAGTTTTTTTTATCGTGATTTCAAATATATGTTCGGAATTTCTCCATCACCCACAGTTTTTTTTATTTCAGTTTCAATTAGTGGATTTAAATAATAATTTTTTTAATAAACGTTTTTTCGTCCAGTTATTATCTTGGCGCAGTGAGCGATGAGCACGGGGAACACTTTCATCAGGAGATTTCAGCTATGAAAAAGAGATATCAAGGCAAATGGAATCCTAATATGCTGGCCGATTATTGTTGGATCATCAAGAGGGATGCTCCACAGGCGAAATATAGCAGAACATCGTCATTTCTTACTTTCTATGTGAGTCCGAATGTTCGAATACTGTGTAGTACGAATGTAGAAAATATTAAAGTGTTTGAAATTATAAATGCCTGTCTCTCGGAAACCTTGCGTGTTGGAGAAAAATCGATATCATATTTGAATTTAGGGGGAAAATACTATCAGAATCACAAATTTTTAATAATTATTTTTATTGTCTGTATATTTTAACCCTGGTGAAGTGGAAGAGAAGACCTTACGGTCTTAACTCTATCGCTAAAATAAATAAATATATAAAATATTAGGCCATATGGCCTGTTACGGTCTCAAAGAGGAATTTTTCATCCAGCACTTTTTTGGACGTCCCAGCGATGTTTTGCCTGGGGGCAGTAACGAAGCATAGCTTTTGGAATTCTGTGAGATGGCATTCGTTGAAGATAGGCTTTCCAGTTGTTCTGGTTAATTTTGTGTAAGATGTAGAACGGGTTATACACTCAAATCTTCCATTTTTTCCTCATTTCTGTTATGGTCCCACTTTGTATAGCCTGCTGTACGGTATATAAATCACATCTCATTTGCTGTTATTCGGCTTTCATTCATCTCTTCTTCGTACTGTCCATGCTTCACTACTATGTCTTTAATATTGATCTTGCGAGAACCTCATAAAGCCGTAATCAACACCATCTTCCTCGTAGGAATTAGGAAATCTTGCCTGTTCGTCCTCACACTGTTAGAACCATCTGTTCCTCGGACGTCCCACATCTCTTCTTCCTTGAGGTTGATAGTTATACATTAATGCTGATATTCTTTCGTTTTTCATACGATCCAGGTGGGCTCTCCAATTGCCTTTATATTCCTTTCTTTTCTCTTTTAAGTTGTATATATATATACGATTCGTCTCTTATATCTTCAATACACTCGTAATCTTAATAAAACAATAAGCACTTCAATAAAATTGAAAAATAAAAATTAGCCGTTAGAGGATGCAATAACAAATTATTTGTTTTAATATGGCGCAAATTTATTATATAGATAGGAACATTTTAGTTTATAAAACAAATATTTAATAAATCACGAATTCTTAGAGATTGAAAAACGAGTATTTTAGTACCTGCACTTAAAAAGAGGGATAAATCAAAACCTGAAAACTATAGAGCCATAATAATTAAGGTAAATCCAGACTCATCTCGCCTCATAATTTGTGTTTTTATTTTGAACATATTTCGATATGCCATGCATACCATCATCAGTATTTCTAGTCTGGAAAACTGATGATGTTATACATGGTATATCGAAACATGTTCAAAATAAAACAGACGTTATGAGTCCGGATTCACCTTATTTATTAAGAAGAACCTGATAATGTTATTTATTATTGTATTTTTAATATAGTCAAAACGTTGCTGCTGACATTTCTAAAACAAACTTCAAAAATCGTACCAGAGTAGTTACAATGTATTATATCTCTATGTGTCCACCGCTGTGGTCTCGAGGTAGCGTGCTGCCTTGTTACGTAGCGGGCCCGGGTTCGATCCCTGTCTAGGCAGTTTTTCTGGGTGAGGTTTTTATGGAGGTTTTTCCTCATCTGTATGACGAATGTCAGGGAAACTTTAAGGCCCAAACGGTCCCGAAATCATATGACCATCATCATCATCATCCTTCACCGGTGTGGAAAGCAACGGGAAGCTACCACACCTACAATTCCCTAGTAAAACTGCAAGCATAGCATGAAAAATGCTATGATTGCAGTGAAGGACCTGCCTTCGGGCAGAATTACTATGGATGGATGGATACCTCTATGTGATAAAACAAACGAGATTTTAAGGAGAGGGGATCACGTATATATACTAATTTTGTTTTAAGATATGTTTTATAAGGGACCTTTTAATATCTAAAAAAACATATTTTATATGATTTAAATATTTATAGGACTTAAAATTAAAAACAGTTTTAGAGATTTTAGAAGAAAGAAATGTGCCAAATTGCCTGGTTATTTTAATTAACGATAATTATTGTCAAGGTTTTACCAGGATAAAATATGAAGCCAACTTTTAGATAATATTCAAGTGAAAAAGGAGTAAGACAAGAGGAATTTGTGGTTTATTAAATATTTGATTTATAAACTAACATATTCCAGTATGTAATAGATTTATGCCATATTTCAACAAATCATTAGTTATTGCATGCTCTGTTGATTAACATCATTCCTGACGAGATAATTAAATTAAATCTATGATAGGTTATAAAATGGGTAATAAGGAAATCAATACTGTATGTTATGAGGATGACATGGTATTGATTAGTGACTCTGAAGATAATTACAAAACCTGCTGTATAAATGCACGACAGTGTGGAAAATCCAGTTTGAAAATAAAATCTCTATAGGTACAGAAAAAACCACGACGATGTAAATTACAAATTCAAAGAAATATTGGATACCAGAGTGTGAATTTTATAATATATTTTGGCACAGAAATTACAAGAGATGGCAGTTTACAATTAGAGATTACTAAGGCTGGGATTTTTATGTAGGCCTAATATTAACATGCAAAATATGTACATATTTATAATAATAATAATAATAATAATAATAATAATAATTTATTTTAGCTGGCAGAGTTAAGGCCATAAGGCCTTCTCTCCCACTCAACCAGCGAATAGTAAAATTATATAAAAATTACGTACATATTACAATTTTAAGATATTAAAATACAGACTAAACAAAATACAATGATGATGTAATCTAATACTAGCTAATACTAACAAAAACATAGAATATAATAAAATTAAAATGATATTAAATAAAGTAAGTAGCTTCCTACATGATTATTAATAGAATGCTCTATATAGTTGTTATGTAGTTAATGTTTTCATTGTGTCGAACTTAAGATATCAGTTAATTTGGCTATAAATAATAATAGCGATTGACAGTCCCTGAAATTACCTTGGAAGTGAGTTCCATGCTCTAGCCATATATATTGTGTAAGATTCAGAGTACAGACAGGTCCTGTGTTGTGGTATCAAAAGTAAAGAAGAGTCTTGTGATCTTGTTCCTAAATTGTGATGAGCCGATAAATTTTGAAAACGTGTTGTTAAATAAGTTGGTAAATATGTGTGCAGAATTTGGACTAGTAAGGTATGTGAATGTAAAGTTCTTCTGTCATTTAGGCGTAGCCATGATGAGGCCTGAAATTATGGAGACACGTGGTTATAACGACGGAGATTGAATATAAATCGAATGCACGCATTATGAGCACGCTGTAGTCTGCCAGATAGATCAGTTGTCAGATTAGTCAGTAATATGTCGCAGTAGTCGAAGTGTGGTATTATAAGAGTCTGTACAAGTATTTGTTTTAATTTTGTAGGAAGGAAGTTTTTAAAACTAGCCTATTTAGGGAGTGAAGAATTGAGTACACTTTCTTGCAGGTATTATTCACCTGGATTTTCCAGTCTAGGTGTTGGTCCATATAGATACCCAGATTTTTTACTACTGAGCTGTAGGGGATATTTTTGTCATTTAGGAGAATGGTAGGGATGTTTTCGTAATTTATAATGCTTTGGATTTGCCAATTATGCACTGTCTCTTGTCAGTATTTAGATTAAGTCCATGTTTCTTCGACCATTGGGAAATTGAGTCTAGGTCACTATTTAATTTGTCTAGTGTGTCATGTACATCGTCAGGATGAATAACATTATGTAAAATATGTAAGATTATATAAAAACTCCTTAAAATACATAATATTAAAAACATTAAAATTTACTTTTATATAAATTTATATTAAACGATAACTTTAAGATAGATCAAATTTAAAGGAATGGGACAGTTAAATACTGTACTTGACAACGTGGTAAGAAAGGTATGGTCTTGTTTCTATCATATAACCATCCCACTACAGGTCTTACGGATATTGGAAAGTTAAGGCTCCCATCTTTCTAGAATTCGACAGGAGATTTCAGTCTTGTGTGATAGGTGTCTTTACCCCCACAACATAGTATGATATTAATTTTTTATAGGCTGAATCGACCCCAGGGTCATGATGCTGCCAGAAGATTAAGCAGTTTAAAAATCTTGACCCCTAGGGTCTTGACCAGCTTGTGGGATATTACCTTAACCAACTATACCGCGGTGTGACTCCTATATATTTCTACTATTTCATTCATAAACAGAGTAGATCGTTATCAGAGTCTACCTGTATCTATGTTTATCGTGTTTAATATATGAAATTCTTCTTTGGTCGTTTCTCAGCAGCTTTTGTATAGATTAAAAAAAACAGTATCAGTGTACAATCAGGTATCTGAGTTTCTTAATGTAAACAAATATTGTCACAAATTTTTTAAAAAATTATTTTCTGCTTATGAAAATAGTTTTTTTAATCAAGAGGCATAATATGTAAATTTGTGGTTTCTATAGGAAGTCAGATACAATAAGAACAGTTAAGTCTCGTAGACTGCGATGGGCAGGACATGTTGCGCGTATGGGGAATCAAAGACATGTAAGGAAGCTTCTTGTACGAAAGCCAGAGGGAAAACGCCCAGTTGGTAGACCAATAATGAGGTGGGAGAATAACATTAACCATGTATTGAGGGAAGTAGATTATACAGGAAATGATTGGAAAGCATGAGCTCAAGATAGGGATGTATGGAGAGCTTATTTCCACGCGGCCATGAACCTACGGGTTCGATAGTGCCAGTGAGTAAGTAAGTAAGTAAGTACGTAATATGTAAATTTACATAAAAAATCTTTAAAATATGTAAAAATAAGTAATTATGATCAAATATGTAAAAATATGTAATGATAAATTTTCATATATAAGTAAGTTTCTAATTTGTGGACATTTATTAATTTTACCCATGTATAAGCAAAGGGAATGAATATGTAATTACATACAAACCCTAGCTTTAGAGATCATGAATCAAATAAGGACACGGAGCACCTTCCTAAGCTGAATGTCAGGAACACCTCCGAGACAACACAACAAGAAACATCATACATTAATACTGAACAAATTGAATGATCAATTGTGCTAACATTTTTTGGGCCTTAAAGATTCCGTATATTAGTCTTAAATGTGAGGAAGAAACCCGAAAGAACCTCAGTCTGGAAACTTGTCCGGAGCGGGGATCGAACGAATTCAGGCTCGCTGCAACTAAGGCAACGATGTTATCACTCTACCGCAACGGAGAATTAAGTTGATTACCATCTACAAATACTTCTCATGTCAGTTATTTAAATGTGGCGAACCGCAGTGAAAACGAAATAGTGCATAGCTCTTTGTTTTTACTTAGGTATATTGTGTAATTCCACACAAAGTTAAGTATTTGTTAATCTTGCATTTACTTCTATTTTATTAAAAATGTTAAATGAATTAACCCTTTTGATGTATCCTAGAGGATACATTGCGAATTTAACTACAATGATATTTTACGAAACTAACTCACTGGCACTATGGAACCCGTAGGTTCATGGCCGCGCGGACATAAGCTCTCCATGTATCCCTATCCTGAGCCAATGTTTTCCAACCATCCCCATTCCCTCAAATTATAGTTAATGTTATTCTCCCACCTCATTCTTGGTCTACCAACTGGGCGTTTTCCTACAAGAAGCTTCCATGCACGTCTTTCATTCCCCATTCGTGTCACATGTCCTCTCCATCGCAGTCTACGAGACTTAACTGTTCTCATTATATCTGGCTTCCTATAAAGACCATGTAACTCACTGTTATGCAGTCTTCTCCATTCACCTGTCTGTTCATCTCTCTTTGGTCCAAACATTTTCCTAAGAACTTTATTCACAAATACTCGTAATCTCCTTTCCTCCTTTAAAGTAAGAGTCCATGTTTCGCATCCATATAATATAACTGGTAATTCTACCCCAGTTGAACAGATGTCCGCATTTCTTGACGGTTGTATTTTTACGGTGAAAGATCGTCACTCTTTCGACCAAGGTACTTTTTTCGTCTGGCTTATCACCTTCGACCAGTTCGGCATGGGTAACCTTATCGGCAGCAATGCTTCCGCCGGCATAGCTCTCAGGATCATTTAAGCACGCAAGTCATTCCACCACGACAAGGTAAAGATACCATGGAGGGCGATCTTTTACGAAATAAAAACATAATAAAATTATATCTTCAGAATGAAACATCGCAATCCTAAAACTCTAATCAAAGATGGTACATAGTAGTCATGATTATTTTTTAACAACAATATTTTATCCGAACTTTTCAGTGATAGTGGATAGATACTGTATTATTATGATGCATTTTGATAGTGATTCGCATTGGTTGAAGAATAAGAAAACTTTATAATGTACAACCACAGCCTGGACTGTTTTTAAAGTTATGGAAAAGGAGTGGTGCTCGTGGATAAGTGAATAATACACTTAATTATCTGTGTTAGTGGGCCACGTCAGGTCGTAAAACTGGACATTTGTATTCACCACCCAGGTGACCTTTGCCACAAATATTCTGGTCAGATCAACATTAATTTCAAATTCTAACACGAAAACCGAGTAAACATACAGACTGATCTTACATCACAAATACATATTTTATATTTCAAACATACTTTATTCCTTTATTTAAAGCAATAAATGCTTTAAACTCTGTTTGGTGGAGCAAAAATATTACAAAACATAGAAAATTACAAATATATCAAACCATAATTCAGAGCATTTTAACATATGGTGCTGAAGTCTGGCAAATTCCTACCAGAGAAATGAAAATAATTTTAAGTACAGAAATGGATGTTTTAAGAAGATCAGCTGGAAAATCTAGAATGGATAGAATACGAAATAAAGAAATAAGGGAAATTATGGGTGTACAAGAGGAGCCGGACATCATAAGCATTATAGAAAAGAAAAGATTACAGTGGTGTGGCCATGTCAAAAGAATGCAAGAGCAAAGATTGCCTAAAATTGTTATGAAATGGATCCCAATGGAAACGAGGAAGAGAGGAAGACCGAAGAAAACTTGGATAGAAGGGGTACAAGCAGCTATGAATATCAGAGGAATGGAGGAAGATCAATGGATGGACAGAGAGGAATGGCGTTTGGTTTCCGGAAGACGGCGGCAGCTGCCATGATACCGGATGATGATGATGATTTAATACTATTTGTCATTTTAGTATTTTACGATTTTACAAACATTACAGTACAATGCATTATATTATTAACTTCCTTTACAGTCAATTAAATCTCCTATTTTGAAATTAGTCTATCAACATATAAATTTGTGGTTTCTGATCTTTCGTTTCTATAATAATACTTACATGATTATTTTAATTTGATATTGAATTGCAAATCTGAAGATTTTCAGGCACGAAAAGAACCACAAACCTGAATAAAAAGCCTCTGTGCAAAATTTACCGATTCCTTTCCCATCTAATAATACCTTAGTTAGCAACTAGATGTCTCATCGAGAAGCTTTTACTCGCTAACATCTACGAGTAAATGAACGTAACTAAAGTAACTTGTAAATTAGGGAGCGCCCTAATCTCGGCACAGGGAAGGAAATGACTAAAGAAGAAGAGTTGTATAAATAAGTTATTACCAGACTGCGGGGAGATAATACAGAAATAGTAAAATATACGAATAAAAACTATAAAATAGTCACCTTATTCACACAATCCTCTATACAAAATAATCACAACTAAGTCAGTGCTTCAACGAGGGTCAACAAATACAGACCTACTTCGTTCTGCTGATGATGGGACTAGTCACGAAAGGCCTACAGAGTGTTAAAACATTTTTAAGTCGAGGAGACGGACCTATAAGGTGACTATTTTATTGTTTTATTCGTATATTTTATTATTGTGACTTTATACCTCAACGGAATCTTACCATGCATTTTACTAGTACAGAAATAGTATGTTTGCATGCTTAAAGTACTGTGCTATTTAACTACAGATTGAAACAGAGGGCGTATGACAATTAGGCCTCTGTGATGAGCATAGTATCTGTAGTTAACATAAACAATGTAAATATTCATTTTAGTGCTGAATAACCCAGGCGAATTAATACAGTTGTGAATATGTAAGTTTGTAGTATGTGCCAGTTGTCAGAGTAAGCAGACTATACCATGTACGCAGAGCAATAGGCATCATCAGCTTGCCGCCACTCTTGACATTGCATTATTTTCCAGTCCTTGCACTTGGTAAACAAACTAAGATCGTTTTTTTCATAATTTCACATCTCTATACTATTTCCCCGCACTCTGATTAGTTATTACAGTTATTTTTTCTATCTTATGATTTTACCTATTTTCTCCTGTAATTTTTATTGGTTGAGTGAAAAATAAGATGTTATGGCATTAAGGCAATAAGTTATTGTTATTATTATGTGTATATGTTTTGTTATTTAATTGTGGAACATGTTCCGCGGCATAGGCTTGTTGGTAGAGCTACGGGACTCGCACTGGTTCCAGTCTCCGTATGATCTTGTATCATGGAATTTCGGCCAATATGAGATCGGTGCCCACTGAGCGTCGCGTCGTGAGATTTTGGTAGTTACAATAAATAGACACTCCAGCTGTAATGGCTGACGCCACGACATGCTGACAACATGTCATGTCTATACTGATTGGTTGATCGGTCATCTCTGTGATTGACACATGTAGATATGAAGACGGTAGCCGACTAATAACAAAGGCCTTCTTTATTCTCAAATATCTGTAATAATTCCTTCTCCCTTAAAGTAACAGTCCATGATTCGCATCCATATAATATTACTGGATGAATATAACAGTTTTATATAGGTCTATTATTATTTTAACGTTTAAGAGAAGTTGGGGGTGACAAGAGTCCCTTCATATGCATAACGTTAGACCTATGCATTTCCAGAGTTAAGCCTATGCTAATTTTTTTCTGCACCTCATTTCTGGTTGTAATTATTGTCCCTAGGTATATGAATTCAGGCACTTCTTCAAAATATCCCTCATTTGCCATTAATTGTCCATTTCCTTTATGTATTTCTTAACCTGGCTATAGACCTGTAATTAAGTTATTGATATTTCCAGATCCATTTTTTAGTGTTAATTAATAACACAAAATGTGTTGACTTCCTCACTATCGCCTGAAAATACAACTTCATTGTATATAAGGAAAGTAACAAATAATTGTTGTTTTAAATGTAATTAAGAATTGTGGGATAAATGTCAAGTGTAAGTAGTTAAAACATTGAAATACTACGAGTCTCCTCCCCCCCCCCCTTAACTTTACTTGCCACAAGGATTTCATAACAAAATCTGGGATTTTATGTTACTTCCACTTTGTACATGTAAAGGTAGGAGAAACAATAATGAAAACTTTAGAATTCTCGTGTCTTTAAGGAAATCATAAAGCACAGATTTTAAGATTAAGAGGACAAAGTAAAAAAAAATGTTGAAGGACATTTTCACAGCTTCTGGACCGCCCTTAACAATGATTTATCATAGGCCGACTCCCAAACCTTAATTATTAAAAAAACTAGCAGGCGACAATAAGTTGACCTGAATGATTCACGCTGTCTCCCTCATAATTTTTTAGTCTCTTACATATTTAAGCGTTAGAACTTGGTGTTTAAAAAAGAACAAGAACCATTCTTGAAGGAGGGTGTAGCTGTATCATTCTCAACTTACTGGTTAATAATACCAGCTACCTATTCTTCTTTCAAATTTAAAACTCTGGTGCAGTAGCAGCTATGAGGGGGCGAATTTCTCTCAAACAATGGCCCGGCGCGCCCACCACACTGTCACATCTCACAAGATGGACACAACAAATCTACTTTATGTCGAGGCGGATGCCTTGGTTTTAATTAACAATAAAATAAGACATGAGGGTGTGGACTTACGGAATATATTGTTTGTAACGCCATCTCTCTCTCTTTCTCTGGTCTTTCTCGTATGAAGTGTGTATGTGTCATATGAAAGCAGTTCTCAGAGAGCCTGGTAGAATTAACAGCGTTCCTAAGTATAGCGAAAGAGTTTCCTGGTTCGTTAGTGTTATACCGATTCAAGAATTTGGCAAAACAGAGTCCGGTGGCGTGCTTTCACAAAGGTCCTATGCTTTCAAGAGGAGTAACAGTGATTACTACTACATTACATGTGACGATATAATTTAAAACAAAATTTAAGCTAATGGTCCCAAAAGAAAAAAATATATATTAAAAAGATTAAAAACTAAAAAAAAAAAATTACAAATAAAAATACTGTATCATCATCCGGTAACATGGCAGCTGCCGCCGTCTTCCGGAAAGCAAACGCCATTCCTCTCTTAGCCGCTGGTACCCCTTCTATCCAAGTTTTCTTCGGTCTTCCTCTCTTCCTCCTTTCCATTGGTATCCATTCTATAACAATTTTAGGCAATCTTTGCTCTGGCATTCTTTTGACATAGCCATACCACTGTAATCTTTTCTTTTCTATAATATCTATGATGTCCGGCTCCTCCTGTACACCCATAATTTCCCTTATTTCTTTATTTCGTATTTTATCCATTCCAGATTTCCCAGCTGATCTTCTTAAAACTCCATTTCTGTACTTAAAATTATTTTCATTTCCCTGGTAGGAATTTGCCAGACTTCAGCACCATATGTTAAAATGCTCTGAATTATGGTTTGATATATTTGTAATTTTCTATTTTTTGTAATATTCTTGCCCCAGCAAACAGAGTTTAAAACATCTATTGCTTATTTTGTTTGTGCGATTCTATTTTTAATTTCCACTGTGCTACCAACTGAATGGTCTAATTTTGTCCCTAAATAAGTGCATTCAATACTAGGTTTTAGTTCTTCGCCATTGTTAAAATTTATATTCTCCATTTCTTCTCCTATACACAGATATTTAGTTTTCTCTATATTTATATAAGTTCCCAGCTTTTCATATTCTTCTTTTAGTTTTCTGCCATATATTCTATGTCATCGTGTATACCAATAAAAACAAAGAATATGAAGAAATATCTCATGCATGATAGGTTAAAAAGATCGCAACCTTAATAGTTTCGAAATTCGTTAAAACCATTAATGCCCAGATGAACTGGTTGTGTAAAATTTAGATGAAGCAAGTCAGAGGATGGACAAGTCAATCTTTTATTTAGATTATTATTACGAAATGCGGAAGTTGTGCACAGCTGTTTGCACCAGATTAAGATGTCCATTAAAATAACAGTTGAAAAACATTATCCAGGTTTGTTGAAAAGCATTTAAATGTAATTTTTATAACCCCACTTTTGATCACACATATAAAATATAACAGTTAATATCCTGCAACAGAAATAAAAATACTACATTTAAATATTTATCTTAGACCTAACATTTTTTTTACGATGCTCTTTAACAGTTCAGGTTATTTATGTCACATTTCATTTTTGGGCGTGAAATGGCTGACAATGTTTGCCCAGACACCTCTTAATCTAATTAATAAACTAATGATTTTCTTGGTGATAAAATCGTAAATCATGTAGTCAATATACCCAATTCACCAATTAAATGAGTTAATATTTAGTCTTGAAAATGACAGCTTCGCTGTTGAAACATGTTGACTCTTTTTAATTGGTGAATTGGGTATATTGACTACACGATGTAGGCTACCCTTAACTTATGCTTGATGCTTTTTTACGTTCCAGAAAGCTATGAGACGGGACCCATGACTTTACACCCCTTACAAAAAGCCAACTAAGATTACCACACCCTTGAAAGTCCAAAAATCGAGAAAGGTCTATAACCTCGAACCTTGGAACCAGAGGCGAGCATGGTTACATTGAGCAACAAAAAATAAACTTCTTTTGTTGTCTCAGAAAGAAACATATGTGATTCTGATAGTATTTTTTCTCTTGAATTCAAATATGATATCGGTTTTTCTCCATCACGTTTCCGAGAGACAGGTTTTTATAAGTTCAAACACTTTAATATTTTCTACATTCGTAACTACACAATATTCGAACATTCGGACTCACCTAGAAAGTAAAAAATGACGATTGTCTGCTATATTTCGCCTGTGGAACATCCCTCTTGATGATTCAACAATATTCGGTCAGCATATTAGGATTCCATTTGCCTTGATATCTCTTTTCCATAGCTGAAATCTCCTGATGAAAGTGTTCCCCGTTCTCATCGCTCAATGGCAAATGGACGAAAAAAGGTTATTAAAAAAGTAATTATTTAAATCCATTAATTGAAATTAAAATAAAAAAACTGTGGGTGATGGAGAAATTCCGAATACATATTTGAAAACATGATAAAAACTGTATTAAGTACAACTATTGGTACTCATGAGACAAAAATCATGTTGGCCATTGTATTTAGTCTTGAAAATGATAGTGCCGCTGTTGAAACATGTTGATTCTTATTTTTTTATTGGTGAATTGGGTTTATTGACTACATGATTTACTCAATTTATGCTCGATGCTTTTTTACGTTCCGGAAAACTATGAGACGGGACTCATGGCTTTACACCCCTTACTAAGGAATCCTACCAACATTATCACATCCTTGAAAGTCCAACAACCGAAAAAGGTTTGTAACAGCGAACCTTGGAACCAGAGACGAGCATGGTTATCAATAACTCTACCATAAGAGTCATCGTCTTTTTTAAACTACTAAACCCCTTCTTCATCATCGACCTCAAGGTTTTGGCCTTTTGGCCTGTTCCGGTTTAAAACTGGTCAAGCCATGTCTTCGTAGGTCGGCCAATACTTATTTTGCCTATAGGATTATGCTTGTCATGCAGCGGGCCCGGGTTCGATCCCCGGTTGGGACATGTTTCCTAGGTGAGATTTTTTCGGTATATTTTTTTATTTATAAGACAAATGTTAGGAAACGTAAGGGCCGAAAAAGTCCCCAAACTCCATCCGACCATCATTCTTATCATATTCGCCTTGTTTAGTGTAAATGTTTGACTAAATAATGTTAATCATAAATGTTCATATTGTCACCTCTTTTTATCAACAGGGGGTTGATATGATTATTCTAGAAATAATTGAATTATAAAATGAAAATAATCTCTCAGACACTCCATGGTATCTTTACCTTGTCGTGGTGGAGTGGCTTGTGTGCTTAAATGATCCTGAGAGCTATGCCGGCGGTAGCATTGCTGCCGATAGGGTTACCCATGCCGGACTGGTCGAAGGTGATAAGACAGACGGAAAAAGTACCTTGGGCGAAAGAGTGACGATCTTTCACCGTAAAAATATAACCGTCAAGAAATGCGGACATGGGTTCATCTGGGGTAAAATTTTCCGGAGGTCAAATAGTCCCCCATTCGGTTCTCCGGGCGGGACTACTTCAGGGAACCCATGCCAAGGCTCAAAAACACAGGAACATGTTCCTAGGAAACATGAATGTTAGGACTTTATACAATAGCGGGGACTAGAGATATTAACGGCGGGAATTAGATAAATCGCCCTTGATATAGTCGCTTTATCAGGAAGTTTAGGTGGCCAGGAGAAGGTAGTCAGGAATCAGGAAGCTTTGCATTATACTATGGGGGTGCAGAAAGACCTGCATTTGGAACGGTTTTTTAGTCAGAAGGAGGATCCTATCCGCATCCGAGATATTAAATTTGGTTAGTGATAGGATATCAATACATAATTCTAAAGGGTAAACGACATGATTTTATAATTGTAAATGTACATGCCCCCACAGAAGATAAAGATGAAAATATCAAGGATGAGTTCTATGAAGAATTAGAATGCTTATTTGATAGCCTTTCCACGATATCATATGAAAATTGTCTTAGGGAGGAATTTTAATGCAAAAGTGGGGCGGGAAGATATATTCAAACCAACAATAGGCCAAATTCAGGTCTTAATGAAGAAAGTAACGACAAACGGGTTAGATTAGTCACATTGGCCACATCAGAAGCTCATTGTTAAGAGCAAAGGGACGGGAAGAGATATAATTCAAACCAACAAAGGCACATTCAGTTCTTTCATTTGAAGATAGTAACGAAACGGGGTGGTGTTAGTTAGTCACATTTGCCACATCAAAGAATCTCATTGTTAAAGCACAACATTTCAGCATACGGATATTCCATAAATACACTGGACGATTCCAGATGGAGAAACTCGAACCAATGATCATGTATTATGGATAACGCTGGCACAGTAACATCATTGATGTTAGACAGTTAGAGGGCAGACTGCAATTCGGATCTCATTGGTCAGGTGAAATCAGACCAACGGCTATCGCTTATGAGAGGAACGAACGCTAAAGAATGATTCTGTAAAATATGAATTAAAAAACTTGAAAAATTATGAAATGCGGCAAGAATACCAATCAAAATTGCTAATAGATTTGAAGTACTGGAATCTTCAGATGGCAATGTGGCAAACGAAGAAGAAACTGATATAGATAAAGAATGGAGGCAATAAGAGATACTATTAAATTGTCAGCATCAGAAAGCATAGGTTGTTTAATAAAGAGGCAAAATAAGAAATGGTTTGATGAGGAATGTGACGACATTGTAAAGAAAAGAAAGCTAGCAAAAATTAAATGGTTACACGAGACCAAATGAGGTAAATTTAGAGCAATTGGGTAGTGTTAGGCGGGAAACCACCAAGTTACTAAAGAGTAAAAAGAGGGAATATTAGAGAGAAGATTAATGATCTTGAAATGAATGCAAAAAATAGGAACATTAGAGAATTATATCAGGGAATTAGTATAGAGAAGAAGGGGTTTCAGGCTAGAACAAACATAATTCGGAATGAAAATGGGGATATGATTGCAGATTCTAAGAGTATATTAATAATAATATTTATAAACACAATGTGTACACTAATATTATATACATGGTTTACAATTTTGCCTATTAATTCGTGAATTGTTTTGGTTTCTGTTTTCGCACTTCACTAAGTGATACTTTGGGCACGGTGTTGCTACAGAGTTTACAGATGCAGGACTCCTCAGGTTCATGGTAACTTTGTTTATGACATATTTTGCCATGGAAGCCGTGAGCGGCGAAGCGTGTGTATAAGTGGCGAAGTCGAAAATTTCTAAGAGTAAGAGTATATTAAATAGATGGAAAGGTTACTTTAATCAGCTATTAAATGTACATACAGAACAGGACATTGAGGAGGATAAGTTACAGACAGCAGAAATGCTAGTCGCAGAGCCAAGTGCATTAGAGGTTGAAATGGCGATTGAAAAATTGAAGATGTATAAAGCATCAGGTTCAGATGAGATCCCAGCAGAACTGATAAAATCAGGGGGAGAAAAATTGATGGACAAGATACGATGGTTGCTTAGTATGATTTGGGAAAAATAAGCTCTTCCAGATGAATGGAAGGAATCAATTATCATACCAATTTATAAGAAAGGAGATAAAACTGATTGCAACAACTACAGGAGCATCTCATTACTTACAACTTCGTACAAAATTCTAACAAATATATTAGTAAGCAGACTTACTCCCTATATTGATGACATTCTAGGAGATCATCAATGTGCATTTAGAAGAAACAGGTCTACAACAGATCAGATTTTCAGTATAAGACAGATTTTAGAGAAGAAATGGAATATAATGGTACTGTACATCAACTATATGTAGACTTCAAAAAAGCATATGATTCAATTAAGAGGGAGAAGTTATATAGTATCCTGCTGGAGTTCGGAATTCCTAAAAAGTTAGTTAGACTTATACGAATGTGTTTAAATAGCTCAAAGAGTAGGGTGCGTGTAGGCAAACAGTTTTCAGACACTTTTGAAATCCAGAATGGGTTGAAGCAAGGAGATGCACTATCTCCTCTACTATTTAATTTTGTACTAGAGCATGCCATTAAATCTTTAGAGAATGAGGAAGGCTTACAACTGAATGGTATTAATAAGCTGTTAGTTTATGCTGATGATGTAGTACTACTGGCCGATAGCGAGGAGATACTAAAGGCCAACACGCACACACTATTGAGTAACACTAAGAAATTAGGACTGGAAGTAAATATCAATAAAACTAAACATATGGTCACACGTAGAAATTCAGTATATAATGGAAATGGACAGCTAATGACAAATGAGGGAAATTTTGAGGAAGTGGCTGAATTCAAATACCTAGGAACAATAATCACAAATAGGAATGAGATGCACAAAGAAATGAAACATAGACTCAATTCTGGAAATGCATGCTATTATGCAATGCAGAGACTTTTGATGTCCCAACTCCTTTCAAAAACGTTAAGCTGAAGATATATAAAACTATTATTCTACCAGTTATATTATATGGGTGCGAAACATGGACTCTTACTTTAAGGGAGGAAAGGAGATTACGAGTATTTGAGAATAAAGTTCTTAGGAAAAATTTTTGGACCAAAGAGAGATGAACAGACAGGTGAATGGAGAAGACTACATAACAATGAACTACATGGTCTTTATAGGAAGCCAGATAAAATAAGAACAGTTAAGTCTCGTAGACTGCGATGGGCAGGACATGTTGCGCGTATGGGGAATGAAAGATGTGCATGGAAGCTTCTTGTAGGAAAGCCAGAGGGAAAACGCCTAGTTGGTAGACCTAAAATGAGGTGGGAGAACAACATTAACTATGATTTAAGGGAAGTAGATTATACAGGGAATGATTGGAAAGCATTAGCTCAGGATAGGGATGTATGGAGAGCTTATGTCCGCGCGGTCATGAACCTTCGGTTTCGATAGTGCCAGTGAGTAAGTAAGTAAGTAAATAATCTCTCAGTTACAGATTTTGAGATTACTACAAATAAAAGAATTGACGAAACTAGTGCTTGAATTAAGAAATATTTTAGAGAAGCCTCTGTCGAAAAAATAGTTCTATAATTTGTTATTAAAAACTTTTAATTCATAAATAATAGGGTATATAATCCTAGTTTATCAATTAAATTTCACAGTTTCATAAAAATAATGTAAAATAAATTCAAATTCAAATTTCACCTAAAAAACTCACACCTTAATCCCTCAGGAGGCCTGGAATTGAGCTGATCACTTATCCAGGAGGCCCTCCATATCCTTCTGCGGTAAAAAAGTGTCTTTTTATGTGATCCAGAGATTAAAATTCCTCTTCCTACAAGTCATGTCCCTGTAAGAACCGTGTGGAGTGGGGCATATAAAAGTACCTATTGTACAAAGGAGTAGGTTATACTGAGCTAAATAATGAAAAAAAAAAAAGAGGGAGAAAGAAATTCTTGCTTCATATTTATCAACTGTATCAACTACATGGTCTTTGTAGGAAGCCAGATATAATGAGAACAGTTAAGTCTCGTAGACTGCGATGGGCAGGACATGTGGTACGAATGAAGAATGAAAAGACGTGCATGAAAGCTTCTTGTGAGAACACCAGGGGGAAAACGCCCAGTTGGTAGACGAAGAATGAGGTGGGAGAATAACGTTAACCATGATTTGAGGGAGGTGGATTATACAGGGAATGATTTGAAAACATTAGCTGAGGATAGGAATGTATGGAGAGGTTATGTCCGTGCGGCCATGAACATACGGGTTCGTTAGTGCCAGTGAGTTAGTTTTAGTTATTATCAACTGTAGTCAAAGTATATGAAGAGTTGAAAGTATCTGCTGTTTTAAAATATCCGTTCCTATTTTAATTTAAAACAATCTTGGAGAGTAAAAATCTATAGGAGCCTATTAAGAATTATGGCTTTTGCCGCTCTTTGTAGTGGGCTTACAGATATTTTAGTTATTTGTTGACCGTTGTTCTTCTTCATCATCATTATGACCCTTTAAGTCTAGCCTTAACCTCCCTCATGACAGCCGCCCAATCATTCCTATCCAAATCCTTCAGTCTCCATCTTTTTATGCCTGCCTTTGTAAGGTCATTAAACCATCTTAATAGTAATTCTGCATTTGATCTGATTCATCATGTCCCCTGGTCAGAATAGAGAGCATATATTTCCTTTTTTTTCTAATTAGTATTGAATTAACTCATTCAGATAGAGTCCAGGGCTCACTCTCATAAACAACAACAGATTTAATTATACTTACTTACTTACTCACTGGCACTATCGAACCCGTAGGTTCATGGCCGCGCGGACATAAACTCTCCATACATCCCTATCCTGAGCTAATGCTTTCCAATCATTCCCTGTATAATTTACTCCCTCAAATCATAGTTAATGTTATTCTCCCACATCATTATTGGTCTACCAACTGGGCGTTTTCCCTCTGGCATTCCTACAAGAAGCTTCCATGCAAGTCTTTTATTCCCCATACGTGCAACATGTCCTGCCCATCGCAGTCTACGAGACTTAACTGTTCTTATTATATCTGGCTTCCTATAAAGACCATGTAGTTCATTGTTAGGTAATCTTCTCCATTCACCTGTCTGTTCATCTCTCTTTGGTCCAAAAAATTTTCCTAAGTACTTTATACTCAAATACTTGTAATCTCCTTTCCTCCATTAAAGTAAGAGTCCATGTTTCGCACCCATATTATAACTGGTAGAGTAATAGTTTTATATATTTTCAGTTTAATGTTTTTTGAAAGGAGTTGGGATATCAAGAGTCTCTGCAATGCATAATAGCATACATTTCCAGAATTAAGTCTATGTTTAATTTCTTTGTGCATCTCATTCTTATTTGTGATTATTGTTCCTAGGTATTTGAATTCAGCCACTTCCTCAAAATTTCCCTCATTTGCCATTAGCTATCCAGTTCCATTATATAATGAATTTCTACGTGTGACCATATATTTAGTTTTATTGATATTTACTTCCAGTCCTAATTTCTTAGTGTTACTCAATAGTGTGTGCGTGTTGGCCTTTAGTATCTCCTCGCTATCGGCCAATAATACTACATCATCAGCATAAACTAACAGCTTATTAATACCATTGAGTTGTAAGCCTTCCTCATCCTCTAAAGATTTAATGGCATGCTCTAGTACAAAATTAAATAGTAGAGGAGATAGTGCATCTCCTTGCTTCAACCCATTCTGGATTCCAAAAGTGTCCGAAAACTGTTTGCCTGCACGCACCCTACTCTTTGTGCCATTTAGACACATTCGTGCAAGTCTAACTAACTTTTTAGGAATTCCGAACTCCAGCAGAATACTATATAACTTCTCCCTCTTAATTGACCATATGCTTTTTTGAAGTCAACATATAGTTGATGTACAGTACCATTATATTCCCATTTCTTTTCTAAAATCTGTCTGATACTAAAAATCTGATCTGTTGTAGACCTGTTTCTTCTAAATGCACATTGATGATCTCCTTGAATGTCATCAGTATAGGGAGTAAGTCTGCTTACTAATATATTTGTTAGAATTTTGTACGAATTTGAAAGTAATGAGATGCCCCTGTAGTTGTTGCAATCAGTTTTATCTCCTTTCTTATAAATTGGTACGATAATTGATTCCTTCCATTCATCTGGAAGAGCTTCTTTTTCCCAAATCATACTAAGCAATCAGCGTATCTTGTCCATCAATTTTTCCCCCCTGATTTTATCAGTTCTGCTGGGATCTCATCTGAACCTGATGCTTTATACATCTTCAATTTTTCTATCGCCATTTCAACCTCTAATACATTGGTTCTGCGACTAGCATTTCTGCTGTCTGTAACTTATCCTCCTCAATGTCCTGTTCGGTATGTACATTTAATAGCTGATTAAAGTAACTTTTCTATCTATTTAATATACTAAATTATAGATTTATAAACTCTTATTACATCGCCTAGGAGCTGTATGACCTTGACGTTGACGTTGGTGGGGATGCTTGTGTGGTCTAACGACCTTTTTGCTATCCGGCGCTAGCGTAGCTACTAATAGGGCTTCCCATGCCGGACAGGCCAAAGGGCGGACAAAAAAAAAATGCTCACAAGAGGATGTCCAACGGTTCGGAAGGTGGAAGAGAAGTGAAAGTCCCAACGGCAGAAGAAGCGGAAAATATACCTCAAAATAAGTTAGAGAGGTGTAGTTCACACTCCGAAGCCGGTGAGGCATCTGATATAGGAGAAGGAAATTCGAAAATAAAATTGCCTGGCCTTCCAGGCTGGGGGTTGGGCATAGGGTTAACCGTAAAAGAATAACCTACACAGAAGCCGGACTGATGCAAGATAGAAGAGAATGGGCTACGATAGTACAGCACGCTATGGCGCAACATGGACCGTAACACCATGGAAATAGACAGACAAACCCCTATTTGTAAGAGTCGGGGCAAAAGTCTGCTATTCCTAATTTTCATACTTTTTGGTTATACATATGATTTTAAACTTAAAAATCTATAAATCAGATTAATTTTTAATTTGTTAATGCTTCTAGATGTAGATTGATAATATGTTATTTAACTATAAGCAAGATATCACATTTATGTTTTATTTCTAAATATCATTTTTTATCTCAGAAAAATATTTTATTGAGAAAAAATTAAATGGGGCTTAGCATACTTTTGCCCCGACACCTTCATTTATACTTTCTGGAGATATACCTGGGCTTCATTAATTTATCTAAGCATGCAGTTGACTGTTACTTGAAGCATTTCTGCATGATCCTGTCCAAAGAGAGAATAAATAAAATTATAGGTGCCAAAACGAATGTGTAGAAGACAATTGGTAATTTTGATAGAGTTTAAGTTATGGTTAACATATTAATGCGTTTATTGGGACAGACAATTGAACGTTAATGTGCTGAAAGTGATGGTATGTTCGTCCCACACAAGAATGTGTCTCCCTCCCGCCCACTACCTGATACATAACAAACTGCTGAATTAGTTAGCTTATCGACTACAGGGAGTGTCTAGGGGAGGAGTCCAAATGCTAAATTAACTCATTTCTTTAACTTATTACATTATCTATAAAAAACCTTTTTCCATTAATAGAAAAAGGTCATGCAGACACTGCATAAACTAAGCGAATTCCTCTGAAAATCGAATTTATGATACGATTTAACTGATTTGCTGCTTATAACGTTCCGCGGTGGACTAGTGGTTATGCTCCTTGCCTCTAGTCCCGAGGGTCACGTGCAGGGGTCGATGGATTTTTAGGATGGAAAAATCCAAGGACAAAAACTGCAATCGCATAAAAAAGGAAAAATACTGTAAATGGAGCAAACATCATTGAACAAGTAACTTGTTTTAATTATCTGGGATGCATGCCGCGGTGGTTAAGGCACTGCACTACAAGCTGGAAGGTCGAGATTTTTAAACTGACCCAAACCTTCTGGTGGCACTATGGCCTGGGGTAGACTCAGCCTCTAACGGAAATGAGTAACAGAGACTTGTTCTGATGATAAAGGCGGCCGTCACGCAGGGATGACAACCCGGCTGACATCAAATGTGGATTGTCCAGAAAAAGTGGGAGCCTTAACCTCCTACTACCCCAAGGGCCTCCTGAAGCCTGTAGTGGGATTACTTTACTTTACTTTTGCATGATTTCGTACCTGAAAAATTTGGATATGGAGAACAAATTAGATGTGTGATTCAATAAGAAGATACTTGAGAAATAAGACCATAAGGAAAACTCAATTTAAATGTTACAAGACAGTAGCCGTTCCAACGCTAACATACAGGTCTGAGACTTGGCCTTTAACGATCTCTGATAAACATAAAATTCAAGATTCTTCCATGCACCTCTTTCATTCCCATTCGTGTCACATGTCCTGCCCATCGCAGTAAACGAGACTTAACTGTTATTATATCTGGCTTCCTATAAAGACCACGTAGATCACTGTTATGTAGTCTCTTCCAATCACCTATTCATATCTCTCTTTGGTCCAAAAACTTTCCTAACAACTTCATTCTCAAATGCTCGTAATCTTTTGTTATCCTTTAAAGTAAAGGTCCATGTATTATAATACTACTGGCAGAATAACAGTTTTATATTTTTTCAGTTTAACGTTTTTTTGAAAGGAGTTGGGACGACAAGAGTCCTTGTAATGCATAATAACATGTATTTCCAGAACTGTGCCTATGACATTTAATTGTTCTCATATATTATCTGATTTCCTATAATGATAATGGAGGTAAGTTTCATTTTTATTTTATAAATGCCTGTGTTGTTAGTGCAATGAACTGCACTGTTGAGTCTAGAAATGACATGAGTAACATGTTAGAGGTGGTACACCCATGTCCAAGGAACTGTTTGCGAGGGACTCTTTTAGAGGTGACAACAGTTGGCAATCATCACTCATCACTATGAGTGCTCATTGTCGTGCAGCGCTAGTAAGCCAAGGCCAAGCGAAAACAAGCCAATGTCCAGCTGGTCAACCCGGACCTCCTCCCTTCTCCGTCTCCTCCGATTAATTCAGCGTCGAACTGTTAGCTTTACCCTTCAACTGGCAATCTATCCTAATTAAATATACTTGCTTCGTTTATGTAATAGTAGCTGATTATGACGTCTACCATTAGTCCCAGTGGTCTAGGCAGAGGTTTTGTTCCTTGTCTCGGTCACAGATTCATACCGGACAGGGATCGATGGATTCTTAACTTATTGCTTAATACAGGCTTTTCACTTTACGGCAGTTCGCCCTTAATTCCTGCTTTCCAGAGATCCCTATCTACCCATTGTCCCTCTTCATCATGACATGATATATTCCCTCATATAACCTTCTTCTGCTTCTATCCCTCTTCCTTCTGCCTGGACAACCGTTTAGGCCACTGTACTTCCGACATCCGTTCTGCATGCTCTCTTTGCTATCCTATCGAAAACAGACACTTGTACATCAAATTTTTGTCTAATATACGTATTTCCAATATGTTGTAGCCTGGTTTCCACATACTTCTCCGTGATCCATCCATTTCTACCGCCAAGACTCTTTTCTACACCCTTTCATTTATTGTCCAGCTTTCTGATCCACATGTAAGTATACTTACAATTATTGTTTGTATAATCACTTTTTTTTTTCAATCAGATTCCTATTTCTTAAAAGACCATTCAGAGATCTAATCGCCTTCCTTGCACAACGATGAATTTTTAAGGGTGGGAAAATCCAACGGGGAAGTCCTCCAGTAGGGATTTTAGAGCCGTGGGTCCCGATTCTAAAGATCTCTGGGCTCGTATATATGCCTAAATAATTGGAGCTCTGAGTCTCTCCCAACTATGTAATACCTTAGTTACGTAGTTGAGTCTATGAGCTGACCACTTGTTATTCCCTGAGCATGCGTAGGAAAATATGTGTAATTATAGGCATTTGGTCTAACTTTACCGCTCAAGGTCATATACTTCTCAATATTGGCAGGCGTTCAAGTATAATAGAATCGTCGTTATTGGTTATTGTGTAAGATCGTTTTAATCTTAAGAATAATTCTGTAAGAGTGTGCAGAAATTAAACAGGGCATGGAGGAAGCTTCAGTGAACAATTTAAGACAGGGAACTAGGGACCGAGAAGCCAGCTTAAAGAAATATTGGAGTAAACTTGTCTTTCATATTACTGTGGGTAGTCTTCTTTATTTACATGCTTTATCAGTTAACTGCAAGTTTGCATCATTGACACAATTAACGTACCATTTTGCATTTTACAACAGTTGCTCAAACTGACGGCCACCAACCGCAATGCAAACATGACATAGGCTTACAAAATTCTTCCACACCCCTCGTATATCCCTGGTGTGTTTCGAATCACATCACAGGCAGCTACATTCCTGGCAATTAATTCCACGTCAGTTTCGACTGGAGTCTCAAACACATGTGATTTTAGATATTCCCATAGGAAAAAGTCAAGGGGAGTACAGGTCACATCCTGCATCATGACACTAGACACTTCCTTAATGGATGTAGTACATGTAAATTGTCCTTTATATTTCTCCTCATCACACTACCTATTACCAGAAATATTTTACAGTTTCTCTTGCTAGAACATGGAATTCCCTTACACCCTATGTCAGAGACTACCAAACTTTACCATCTTTCACAAACAAACTGAAAATAAAATTATTAACAGAGACACCTCACTAATATTACTTTTTTAACAATTAATAATTTTTTTTCATTATTTAATAAAAATAGTATTAAGATTTGTCAATATGCTTACCTAATATCTTATAATAATAATTAAAATAATTAAAGGTGCACTAGAATGAGCATATGTGTAGTTTATGTTCTTTCTTTTATGAGTTCATTTAACGTCACTGTCCTTTTTTCACATTTGTTAAAATGGTAGATTTCACACTTTTGTTTACATAATTTGCACACACACTACTCATCTGGCTGATGATATTTCACATTTTTGCACATCTTGTGATGAAAACCATGAATCGCCAGTCCTACTATTGCTAGCTAATGTCTTATGAATAAGCGATAGATTAATTCATTATTGTTTATTACTTTCTTTGTGTATTTTTTCTTTTCTTTTTATGTATAGTAGATTCGAGCTATTATTCCTTTCTGTATGCATTCTTCCATTAGTTTAATTTTAATTGTATTTAATTTTATTGTATTTTTAGACATTATTTTCATTATTCTCAGTTTGACCCGATATTTAATTGTTTAGTATGTACTATTATTGTATGTTTTATATTTAAATGTAACACATGTTTGTCTTGGTGAGAAGAAGAGAAGGCCACATGGCCTTAACTCCATCAGGCTAAATAAATATATTCTATTCTATTTTATTCTAAATAAACAGCAAAGTACATGTAAAATTGCACGCACAGTAGCTGTAAATCAGCGGGGAAAATGTAATGTCATAGCATTGTCCCTAGGTTTCCTACTTCAAATTGTTCAGTGGACCATCCTCTATTATCCTGTTTAATTTTTGCACGCTCTTTCGGTATTACCATATAGATACCACCTCCAGTTCAACATAGGACTATAGGTACTGACGCTGATTGGCTAGGAATAGAGGAGAATATCAATTTGAGTAGTGAGAGATGTACAGTTAGCCTATGGGATAGGAATATGGGCCTATATTAGCACTGCATTTTGTACTGCCAAGCTGTAGGAAGACTATTATTATTTTCCTCGAGTGTAGTCAAGTCCATGAAACGAGCAGAATAATAACCTTCTCCAAGTCTATTAGAAACAGGATATTTTTAAACTAATGAACCAGAAAATAAGTTGTCATCATGGCGACAAACAATGTGACAGAGGAACTCTCTCCCGAGACCTTTCAGATCCACTTAAGTTGTCAGGAACAACCGTCAATTCATTAATATGAATATATTATTTTAATTCAAACCAATTTTGAGAAGGTGAATCAGAATATGTCACTTGGACATTTATAAAGTTCAACTATAGGATTCACTTGTTATTCTCTAACTTTTTAATGTTTACAAACTTGTCAAGAAATCATAAACGCAATAATGTTCCAAGGAGGGGAGAGATCTGAAGCGGCGTAACAAGTACCTCATAATCAGAAAATTATACCTATAATTTTATCTTATTCTAAATAGGTGACATTATTAAATATTTTAAGTTAGTTAATGACATATTTAAATTTAAAAATTACTTGGGGTTTTTAAAGAGGCCTCTATCTTCAGCTATTCAGTATAAATTAACTTTTAAAATAACTTCTTCTTCTTGTTTCCCTTAACAGAGATTTAGGCGCTCTCCCCCTAAGGGAAGAATTTGAACCATACTAATTTAGTTACACTTGTTTTCGTATAGATGTCATTTGAGTTGTCCGTGGTCAGCGTTCCGCCTCATACTGACATCTACGAAACCAAGGTAGTACTAGGACGGGAAAATTCGGTAAATTTTGCTTAGAGGCCTTTTCATTCAGGCTTAAGGATCTTTTACGAGCCTGAAAATCTTCAGACTCGGGACCCACGGCTTAAAGTCCCTCCCGGAGGACTTGCTCCTTGGATTTTCCCGTCCTAAAAAATCCATCGACCCCGGCCAGGTTTGAACCCTCGACCCTCGGGACCAGAGACAAAGAGCATAACCACTAGTCCACCGCGGCCCATTAAAATAACTTAACACTTTTAAAATTCAAGGTAAACCACCGTTGAGGCTATTGATTAAAATATTACAATTATAAAATTCTTAGGCGAATATATGCTAACAGTGAGCTAGGCCTATGTGATATTTACAGGATACCAGAGAAATTACACTGGCCAACATGATTTTTGTCTCATGAGTACCAATAGTTGTACTTAATGTAATTTTTTATCGTGTTTTCAAATATGTATTCGCAATTTCTCCATCTCCCACAGTTTTTTTATTTCAATTTTAATTAATGCATTTAAACAATTATTATTTTAATAAACATTTTTTTGTCCATTTGTCCATTGTAAACCAAATGAGCTAACTCAAATAGATTCAGCTATGGAAAAGAGATATCAAGGCAAATGGAATCCTAATATGCTGGCCGATTATTGTTAGACCATCAAGATGGATGCTCCACAGGCGAAATATAGCAGTAAATCGTCATTTCTTATTTTCTAGGTGAGTCCGAATGTTCGAATATTGTGTAGTTACGAATGTAGAAAATATTAAAGTTTTTGAAATTATAAATTCCTGTCTCTCGGAAACCTTGCGTGATGGAGTAAAATACTACCAGAATCACATATTTTTCTTTCTGAGACAAAAAAGAAGTTTCTCCTTTGTTGCTCAGTGTAACAAGAACAATCAAGTCTCGTAGGCTGAGATGGGCAGGTGATGTGGAACGAATGGGATATGAAAGATAGGAATGGAAATGTCTTGTAGGAAAACCAGAAGGAAAGCGCCAAGTTGGTGCGTTTTAATTGAGGTGGGAGAATAACATTTACCATAAATTGAGGAAAATGGAATATACAGGATATGATTGCAAATCATTAGCTCAGGATAGGGATGTATGGAGAGCTTATTTCCGTGCGGTCATGAACCTATGGGTTCGATAATGACAGTGAGTTAGTTATAAACGAAAGAGGGTGTAGTTTTCTCAAAATCCTCGTGTTATAAATTGTAGATAATTGAGATGGGCAGGTCACATAGTTCGAAGGGGTAACAGTAGAAATCTTTCGAAATTTGTATTATATCATCATAATCATCATCATCCTTCACGGATTAGGTCTTTGCCTGTTCCGATCTCATATTTGTTCAGCCCAGCGTTTTCTTGGTCTTCCGTTCGATCTTCGTCCATCTTTGGTATCCTATCCTCTGTCATTCTCTGCAGATGCCCTATCCAGTTGGTTCCTGAGTTTTTCTATTTGTTGAAAAAGTGGTTTACTTACGCTTATTTCCCTAAAGATCTGAACGAATAACATGTGGTCAGCCCATCGACTCAATGAGAGATCTAGTAGGCAACTGAGGTATTACTTAGAATAAATTTTATTCAGAGGCACTAGTTAAGGCTCGAGTTTCTTTTACGAGCCCCAAAATCTTCAGACTCAGGACTCTGTAATTTCTGGAGGACTTGATATTTGGATTTTTCCATCCTAAAAGTATATAGACCCGCGACCCTTGGGACTAGAATGTAACCCCTAAACTACCGAGGCTGAATTTAGGTAAACTAGATGACAAACAAGCAAATAGTCCTACTTGATTGAACGCCCTTGATTCTTCGTATTTGTAAGCATGTACAATGAAGCCAGAACCAATAATAACTTCTAATGTACCTGAATGTACTAGTAAATTTCTAAGAAATTAAAAAGTTTGATTGAAAATAGCCAGTTGGACACTGGATTGGTTAGTGTATTCTGATCAGCCATTTACCGGCCACACATACTGTATACGAACAGAGGTGCCGAGCAGTGGTGGCTCCTAGCCAAACCATCACTGATCACACTCCCACGCTGTTACGTCTTGGAATGTATCTCAATTCATTAACTCCTCTCTCTCAAAACTCTCTTTGTGAATTGTAGCGCAAAATTTATTTACCATAACTAAAAAATAAAGTAAAAGAAAACGAACTAATGTTATAGAATGTGATTGGCGACTAACTAACTAACTCACTGGCACTATCGAACCCGTAGGTTCATGACCGCGTGGACATAAGCTCTCCATATATCCCTATCCTGAGCCAATGTTTTCCAATCATCCCCTGTATAATCTACTTCCCTCAAATCATAGTTAATGTTATTCTCCCACCTCACTCTTAATCTACCAACTGGGAGTTTTCCCTCTGGTTGTCCTACAAGAAGCTTCCATGCACGTCTTTCATTCCCCAATTCGTGCCACATGTCCTGCCCATCGCAGCCTACGAGACTTAACTGTTCTCATTATATCTGGCTTTCCTATAAACACCATATGCCGGCGGTTGCATTGCTGCCGATAGGGTTACCCATGCCGGACTGGTCGAAGGTGATAAGCCAGACGAAAAAAGTGCCTTGGTCGAAAGAGTGACGATCTTTCACCGTAAAAATACAACCGTCAAGAATAAAAAAAATATAATGTGATTAGCGACAAAGTACAAAAAATAGTAAACAAATATAATAAAACCTCTACACGTGTCCAATGTAATGCCAAGTCGAGGGATGAGATGAGACCATTAATATTGAAAGTCTGTGATATAAACGGATGCCGGCCTGTAGCATCATCACAGGAACAAATTAAATTAAATGGGTTAAAATACACGGTGTCCCAATCAAACCTCCCACATTTTAATTAATCTTAACTCTCAAAGTATGCGGAATTATGAAATGGTATTAAAAGAAAGAGAAACTCAAAGAAGTTTTGTTTTCATTTTGCAGTTATTTCATCTGTCGCATGTTGGACAATAATGACATAAAACAAAATGGCGCCTCCTCAGCAACGAGCACAAACTGTTTTCTGATATGCAGAGACGAAGTCAATAATTACAGTGCAAAGAAATTACCGGAGAGAATATTGGAGAAATGCACCTGATGGGAAGACAATTAAGGCATGGATTGAGAAGTTTCTGGCGACCTGAAGCGTTAAAAAAGAATCAGGAGGTGCTCGTACATGAAATCGAATACAGACCTGATATTGTTCGTGCTACTAATGGTGCACATATAGAGGTGTTTTAGTGTGTGGCAACGTGTGGCAATGAAAATTCTTTGAGTTTCTGTTTCGTTTAATACTGGCCTCATTTTATAATTCCACATATTTTGTTAGTTATGATTAATTAAAATGTGGGAGATTTGAATGGGACACCCTGTAGTATGCAGAAGTGGTGGAATGAAGTTTTTGTCAGGAGAAAACAGTAGAAACCTCGAGAAAAACTCGTCGTGGCTCGGATACGTGTACCACAAACTCCACATGGAATAAGATACGAACTCGGGACCCAGACGTGGAAGACGAGTGACTAACCATTTACGCCAAGGGGCCGCCACGAAAAATAGCGGAAACATGAATTAGAAGTGATGATAGAAATATCCTAATGATTAGAGATGGAACAATTCCTTCATAAACACAATAACAATGTATGGTTTATGCGACCATTGTACATAGCGTCAGACGGAGAGGGATAGAATAGTTTTCCGGGAAATACTCTGCAACATGTGACACGAAACATTTTTCTAAGTTTCAATCATACATTATGCGCTTGCGCCAACAAACGTGAAACGGTTTACACTACGGAATCACGGGATGCAGCCAACATATACACGTTATTTAACGAACGAGAAAGCTAACCTAACGCAATTTAAGTACTCTAACATGACAAAAACCAACCTATAAGCTAACCTATCGCAATGTAAGCACTCTAATTTGTGAAAGAATGCAACGTCCAAAAATAAATAGTAAGTTCTGAAATTCTTAAGTATATATGTATAGTTAATTAGTACATATTCTATGTTGGCTGCACTGGAACACGTCTTTGTTGTTGCATAGAATATTCGTTAAACTTAATATGGCTACATACCGGTATGTAGTTAAACATCATACAGTGGAGGAAATTGGTATAAAGCCACTTGTTAAAAACACAAGTTTATTTACTCTTTCTTTGGCATTTTTCTATATTAACTTAGGAGGTGATTGAGTATAAAACACACACAAATAATGTCAAAATTAATTATCCATTTCCGTCCAAAAAAGTACATGAAAACTGAAACCACTCTCACATATGGGTGGAAATTAGTATAAAGGCACTTTGTGTATTTCACAGATTAAACCTAAAAGACTGAGCGCAAAGTTTACAACAAAGTTCTAAAATTTAGTTGAACCTCCATTGTTGTTAATTACTTGGAAGATTCTCTTTGGCATTGACTTGATGAGGGTGTTTATTTCTTCCACTGAGATTCAAGCCCACTCTTCCTGAATAACATTTTTCTGCTCAGTCACTGTCCCAAACTGCCATCCATTGCGATACACACGCCTTGCCAGGATCCCCCATAAATTCTCAATCGGATTTAAATCAGGACTTCTGACTGGCCACGTCAAAAGTGGCATTTCTTTCTTCCTGAACCACTCCTTTGATTTGGCAGACACGTGAATGGAAGCATTATCTGGCTGAAAAACTATATCTTCGCCAAATTCCTCATACATTCGTATCAATTAGGACTCCAGAAGCTCCTCAGTGTAGGACTCAGAATTCATCTTGATGCGTATCCATGCTATTTTTGATCTTCCTTTAAAGCAGAATGCTGCCCAAATCATAACGCCTCCACCACCGAAGTTTCTACTCATTATAACTTGCTCTTCAGTACGGAGGTCGTTCCAGTAATACTGAAGGCCATCAGACCCGTCCAGATTCAACTTCTTCTCATCACTGAATATTACTTTATTCCATTCTGAGGTCCAGAACATGTGTTCTTCAGCAAAAGTCATTCTAACTTTCTTAGGTGCATCGTTCAGAAGTGTTTTTTTTTTAATTTTAGGTTCTTGTCTTCTGACAGAATTTGTCTTACTCGTCTGGCTGTTACTGGCAACTTCAAATCAGCCTGGACTTGAGAAGAAAACACACTCTTACCTTTTGCTTTACGTAAAATAAGACGTTTAGTGCGCTCAGACAATTTTCTTGTCCGTCCATATTTCCCGCTTTTTTTTCCATATTGTGAGCCCAGTTTGACAAAATTATCAATGACACATCTTGAAGCCCCAATTTCGTAGGTATTTGTCTATTGGAAAGGCCCATCTCCTTGAAGGCACTAAGTCTTGATTTCTCTTCGTTTCATAGAGGCTTTCCACGTGGCATTGTACGTACTGCTGACTTGTAACTGATGAACGATGCTCACAGACACGTCGTCTCCCTGTAATTGCAGTGTTTTGTTTACATTTATGTCTCTGTAAGAGCCAGAAGTTGACCTGCCTTTATACCGATTTCCACCCCTAGGACAGCGTTTTCTTAGATTTTACGTATTATTTACATATATAATGAATACAAAATGAGGAGACCTGTATGAAATTATGTCCAAGATAATTATATGTAATCTATGACACACATACGGTATTTGCATAAATATTTCAGGTTGTTTTACTACTAAAAGTTAGTGGCTTTATACCAATTTCCTCCACTGTAGAAAAATGCATTGAAATAATCGTTAGAAAAAATGTAGAAATCATTGTAAATGGTGGGAAATAATTTGACAAATGATACTGTAAGAATAAAATATGACAGGAGTTTATGAAGGAATTAAAAAAGTTGCGCCACACATTGTAAAGTTTAGCCAAAAAATAAATAAATATTAAACACTTAAAATCGTATTCTATTCAGTAAAAATAAATCGAGGACTTAAAAATGCCAATGGATAAATTCCAAGAATGTTGTATATCAAATACAAATCTTTGGATTGCAGATGGAAGAGGTGTCTGGTATGTATTTCTGTTGCATCGATTCTCACGATACATTTTATCTTGCAATACAATCATGCATTGCACATTGAATAATAATGCATAGAACCATCACTGAACCTAGTGCCCTAATAGAGGTTGCAATTGTTGGTCCTATATTCTATTACTTTCTCTCGCCTACGTGCAATTATTTTTCTATATATTCATTACAGCTACGCTTACCAACCTAAGGTTCGCGAACCCCCAGGGGTTCGCAAAATATTTGAAGGGGTTCGCCAAAACTTTTCCGTAATGGCGGGTTTCGAGGTTAGGTATTGCAGCATTGTAATAATAATAATAATAATAATAATAATAATAATAATAATAATAATAATATAATAATAATAATATTAATAATAATAATAATAATTATTATTATTATTATTATTATTATTATTATTATTATTATTATTACTATTATTATTTTAAAATAAATTAACCCTATAATGCCCCTTATTGCATATGTGTAACATCGGAAATGTATTACATTATTTCCACAATCAATTAATAATTAATTATTTACCGCGAATACCCGATTTACATTTATGTAACAATGTTAGGAATGCATTTGATATCGATACAACTAGGCCTACACGTTGTGTAACTTTTAGGCCGTAACTAGAGTAACTTTAGGTTTTAACCGTTAGAGGTTAAGCTTATTTAAGGGGGGTGATGGGTAAAATTTATATTTTCTACATTTGTTGAGCTAGCGAATTGCGTGTTTGTACGAACTGCATGATAAATAATGATATGTTTAAGTTTCATTCTCGTGAGACATTTATTTTATGAGTTATTAAATATTATATTTTTAAAAATTGCATATGTTATAATTAAATGGGTTCTACAACTTTTCAGTAAAATTTCTGAATTTTTTTACAAGACCCCTAAAATATTTAGAAAAAACATCATGCATTAGAATTCTTATAATGTGAATACAAAGGGAGAAAAAAATAATGTTATACCTCATGTGTGGGATTACAAAAAAATAATAAATGCATATATTTTGTTTTTTATTTCTTAAAATACTACTTAAATCATGAAACCCATGCACTACTTTGGTACTCATTGGTGTTAGGACATACGGTAAAAATTTGAACCTTCTAGGACAAAATGCGTGAATTCCATTCAATTTTGAATGTACAAGAATGCAGTGAAAATAAAAGTGTGGAAAAACAAGTTTAAAGATTTGCATGCAGTTTAAATACAATATATAACATACAGGCCTAATCAGCACGTTAGGGCACTTGGAAGCGTCATAGGCCTCTGAAACCTTGCCAACATCTACACTAGAGTACAGGCTATTTGTTAGTATGAAAAACAAAAAAAAATGCCAATTTTGATCTGAAATGGTCAATTTTTCACCCATCACCCCCTTAAGGTTATTAAACCTTTTGCTTGGAATTCAATTTTATGCATGTCTGCTGTATGTACATTTGAAAGTCAGTGGTTCACCCAACTCAGATCGTTGTGGAAGCGGTTCGCGAGTCGGAAAAGGTTGGGAACCACTGCATTATAGTACCGATGTAAAATATCACCTAGGCTCTTTGGTGAAAACATCATAAGTCAAATATGATGAATATTACTTCAATTTTATTTTGAAATGGATCAACAGTTTTTTTCATACCGCATCTAAGATTTTTCATTTATATCAGTAGACATGTGGGCAACAAACACTGTTGTGTGTATTCATATGTGGAATTTATTATTATTTATTGTTGTGTGTATTTATTGTCGGTTCCGGAAAACTGGTGAAAACATAGTCCTCTCCAATTCCGAGGTCTGCGGGTACAAACCGGGGTACATTTCAAATATTTAAAATCTAATTAGTCTGAACGGTTTAAGATATAAAAAATATATTTTTAAAACTAAAATTAGCAATCACTAACACAAACAAATAACAATGTCAGGTAATTAGAATTAGATATATAATTTTTAATTATCATTTCTTGATACAAGAAGCATAATGTTCATCGCAATTAGAAATAGAAAAATAATAGCATATGGACGGAGGGTAATTGGCATGCTGAACTCAGTAAAAAACCCCTTTACAGATAAAGAAATTTATTTATAAGGCCATTGTAGAGAGTATTATGTTATATGGATCAGAGACAGGGACAATAATTATAAGGTGCCAACCTAACAAGTTATTAGCAACATGAATGGATTACTGGAGAAGATCATCGCGGAAGTTCAGATTAGAAAAAAAAAACTTTGAAATTAGAAAAATTAAGAAAGTTGAAAGAAATGTTATACAGACAATTAAAGAGAGACGTTTAAGATAGTATGGACATCTCAAGAGGATGGCATCTGATAGAATCCCTAAGAAGATCTAGGAGTGGAAAAAAGATGTGTAAAGAAGAAAGGGAAGATCTAAAGAGGATTGGATGCATGGTGTGAGAAGAAGTATGAGTGAACTGGGTATATGTGTGTGTGTGTTATTTCTTAGTAGGCCTATCTGAAACCATTCAATGTAAATTATTTCGTAATGTCATAACTTATATCCAGTGCATTAGTTGGGGGGGGATCAGCTTCCCCAAATACTTGGGATTCATTTTTAATTATAGATCATACTTCCTTATAATTTACCACAATAATATTTCGGAACTATCTTTACGTAGATTTTCTTAGTATCTTTAAAGAAATATTGTTCTCCATATAGTATATAACGTATAGTTTGTTTATTGAAGCTCCCAGAAATGCTACTTCCCCTAAATACCTCTTTCCAACTCAATTTCAGCATGCATCCTTAATTATTAACACCAACAAATTGTAACGATGTCGCGTTATTAGAATTATATATATATATATATATATATATATCCATCCATCCATCCATAGTAATTCTGCCCCAAGGCAGGTCCTTCACCACAATCATAGTATTTTCACGCTATGCTTGCAGCTTTACTAGGGAATTGTAGGTGTGGTAGCTTCTCGGTGCTTTCCACACCGGTGAAGGATGATGATGATGATGATGAACGATAAGGATAATGATGATGATGGCCATATGATTTCGGGAACCGTTTGGGCCTGACATTTGTCTTACAGACGAGGAAAAACCCCGATAAAAACATCACCCAGAAAAACTGCCCCGACCGATGATCGAACCCGCTACCTCGAGACCACAGCGGTGGATATATATATATATATATATATACATCCATCCATGGTAATTCTGCCTAGGGTAGGTCTTTCACTGCAATCATAGCATTTTCATACTATGCTTTGCAGATTTACTAGGGGATTATAGGCGTGGTAGCTTCCCATTGCTTTCCATACCGGTGAAGCATGATGATTATAATGATAAGAATGATGATGGCCGGATGATTTTCGGGGACTTTTGGGCCCTAAGCTTCCTGATATTTGTCTTATAGGTGAGGAAAAACCCCGAAGAAATCTCACCCAGGAGCCTGTCCCGACGGAATCGAACCTGGGCCCGCTGCGTGACAAAGCAGCACGCTACCTCGAGACCACAGCGGTGGATATATATATATATATATATATATATATATATATATATATATAATTATTTTATTAAATTACGAGTAACATTTTATCTTTCTTCACAACCGAATTCACTTAAGATCTAACTTAAGAGTGGTGATTATGTGCCACTGTTACTCGAAGAAGAAACGTGTTGCGACATAGTATTTAGCCTGTGTACTGTACACACGAACACGCCCAACATATCCGTGACCGCATCAACATTATCAATCCATTATATCGATAAGATTGTATTTAGAATTCCACTAGCATCACAACAAATACAATTACATCAAGTATCTTAAATCGGGAATAGAAATATCTACAGTTCATGTCCATACATTCCATTGCGTTGTTTCTAATAACAATATTCACAAGTACACCTGCACTCAACATTCCTTCTCAAATATGGTTCCTAGAATTATGACAAACAAAAAAAAAATACAATGACATATTTTCCTTTGTTAACGGTTACACAAAACAAATACATAGGCTATATAAAATATAAATATTGCTAAGATATTTATTTTGCATTCATTAATAGCCAGTATCAATAAAGTGGCTGAATTCAAATACCTATGAGCAATAATCACAAATAGGAATGAGATGCACAAAGAAATTAAACATAGGCTCAATTCTGGAAATGCGTGCTATTATGCATTACAGGGACTCTTGACGTCCCAACTCCTTTCAAAATTCGTTAAACTGAAAATATATAAAACTATTATTCTACCAGTTACATTATAGGGATGCGAAACTTTAAGGGAGGAAAGGAGATTACGAGTATTTTAGAATAAAGTTCTTAGGAACATTTTTGGACCAAATAGATATGAAGCAGACAGGTGAATGCAGAAGACTTCAATAACAGTGAACTACATGGTCTTTATAAGAAGCCAGATATAATAAGAATAGTTAAGTCTCGTAGACTGCGATGAGAAGGACATGTGGCACGAATGGGGTATTAAAAAGACGTGCATGGAAGCTACTTGTGGGAAAACCAGAGGGAAAACGCCCAGTTGGTAGACCAAGAATAAGGTGGGGGAATAACATTAACTATGATTTGAGGGAAGTAGATTATACAGGGAATGATTGGAAAACATTAGCTCAGGATAGGGGTGTATGGAGAGCTTGTGACTGCGCGGTCATTCACAACTTGTCGAATGTTGTGTCCTTTTTTGTGAGTATCACTATATACGATACTGTAAAATCGAAAGTACTGACATCCATCCATAGTAATTCTGCAGGCCCTTCACTGCAATCATAGCATTTTCATGTTATGCTTGCAGCTTTACTAGGGAATTGTAGGTGTGGTAGCTTCCCGTTGCTCTCCACACCGGCGAAGGATGATGATGATGATGATGATGATGATTATGGCCATATGATTTCGGGGACCGTTTGGACCTTAAAGTTTTCCTGACATTTATCTTACAGGTGAGGAAAAACCCCGATAAAAACCTCACCCAGAAAACTGCCCCGACCGGGGATCGAACCCGGGCCCGCTGCGTGACAAGGCAGCACGCTACCTCGATATATGAGAATGGGCAAGAAATAAATAGACCTGAAATATCACAAGCTATTACTATTGTTACCAAATTATATTTAACAAACTTCTTTATTCATCGTTAGCCAATGTAATTCTAAATCAAACTGATATTCATTTTAAACCCTCAGTGAAAAACTTCGGCGCCCATTTTGTACTAAATCTTAATTGGTAGGATGATATAAGAGAAACTTATAAATAATATATTCAATCATCCATTCCCTAAATCATATAAGAGAAACTTATAAATGATATATTCAATCTTCCATTCCCTAAATCATATAAGAGAAACTTATAAATAATATATTCAATCTTCCCTAAATCGTTAAAAAAATCCTTTCATCCCTCATTGAAATAACTGATTGTCTCAACTTCGATATGACATATTTCGATTAATGAAAGTTACATTTACACCGACATGATAATCAAATTAGCACAAAGACTGTAAATAATTCATAATGCTTGTGCACGTTATGTATGCAACCTCCGTAAATAATATAATTTAACTCCTGAACTTGAAATGTTTCCGATTGGAAGACAGGCGAAACACACATTACCTCTGTTTTTTATACAATGCTTTGTCCTCTTCATCATCCCTTTACCTTTCTACTCGCCTACATTCAGTATCTTCTCACCAATTTGAATACACGATTGAGATATAACTTAACTATAGCTGTTCCTCTACAACGTACATCTCACTATTTTTCACCCTTCCTTGTTTCGGGTACCCACCCATCTCTGGAATAACCACCTTCTATATCAAGGACTGTCCGACTTCAAACAGTTATAAAAATCTTACTGAAAATTTCCATATATAATATAACACATAGCCGAGTTCCAGGTATAATTTAATTATTCTTTTATATGTTGCACTTTAATTATCAAGCCAATAATTTAATCAAATTATGAGTTATGATTGGAAGCAACTGAGATGAGATTTTAAGAAATATATCAGGGTATACTCTGCTGGATAAGAAAAGAAATGAAGATATAAGAAAGGAACTAAATATTTTCAAACTTACAGGCCGAATAATTAAATATAGGAACGACTGGAAAGAACATATTGATAGAATGCCAGAAGAAAGATTTCCAAAATTATTGCTAAATTATAAACCGCACGGAAGGAGAAATGTTGGACGCCCACACAGAAGATGGTGTGAACAATTCTAACAATTCTAGCTTTCATGAAACCGGAACGAGCCAACAGTCTTAATCACTGGATGATGATGATGATGATATATATGTATATATATATATATATATATATATATATATATATATATATATATACTACTTATTTATTCATATGTATGTTGCATAGGCATATTATGTACATTAATTAATGAAGATAATTAATAATTGTAAATATGTGTACAATTTAACCCTGGTGAAGTTTAAGAGAAGAACTTACGGTCTTAATCCCATCAGGTAAAATAAACCAATATTATTATTAAAAAGAAAAAAAATTATATATCTTAATATATAAAAATTATGTGTCACGTTGTTTGCCCGCGATGGAATCCTAAACTACTGAACCGATTTTAATAAAATTTTGCACACTGTGTGCTGTTTGATCCAACTTGAGACCTACAGTTGTTTATAACTAAATTTATAGTAGCATTATTTTTTATTGCAAAGTATTTGTTTATTATTTAACAAAGAGTTATACTTATCTGTGAGTTCCATACGATTCTAACAGATGACGGTGTAAGGTAATTGGTTTATTATTTAACCAGGTGGCTGTGCTTTTTGTTGCAACCGCAAATTTCAATTGAATTACAAATATTGATTATTTCATAATTTAAGTGTGTTTGTGTTTATTTTCAATATATTGATAATAATATTAATTTCGTGTGTAAGTATTAGTTTTAAGCAATCTGGCTGAAAGACAGCAACTTAATTTAAATTTAACTGGACCGAGAAGGGACATTGAACAATATGGCGAATCAGTTCTAGAGACCATGAATGATAAGATATCAAGTGAATTTCCGCAAATTGGTATAGGCCTATGTGACATAAATCTTACATTTAAGAAGAATGTCAATTTAAAACATATGAAGGTCCTAAGGAACGGAATAACAGAATTGTAAGTAAGTCTGTTAGTTATAATAATATGCCTAATATTACAGAAACAATCTCCATGCCTCAATTAAATGAAAAACAAGATGACTATAATATATCACAAGATGATATTACTATACAGAGACTTCTTGATGATGATGAGAATCCAAACTGCCAACAAGTTCGTAGAAAAAACGAAAGTATAATGAAATCAGCAAGCCTCCTCAAAATATTCCATCAATAAATGTATATAATCCTTATGATACACTTATGGATGATACTGAGAATGCAGATAACATAAATTCATCTCAATCAACAAAACCACTTCCACATAAACCACCAACCATATTTATACCGGGTGTAGTTAACGTACCAGAACTAAAAAATTGTGTAAAACAAAAACTTTCTGATTTAGATTTCTCACTTAGTTTACTACAACATAATTTAACGTATACCTTAGCCACAGCAACGCGTGGCCGGGACTTCTATATATATAACAAAGTCGGATTAGTTACACTATTTATAACTCAAGAACGGCTGGACCGATTTTTATGATCTTTGATTTGTTGGATTTGTTTCCGCCCCGAATAGCAGATAACTATTAAAACATCGGAAAAATTAACGTAAAAATATTTAAAGGCGATACGCCGTTCGCCGGGCCAGCTAGTATATATATATATATATATATGTGTGTGTGTGTGTGTGTGTGTGTGTGTAAGGAATGTCTGTCTGTCTGTCTGTTTCTCCTTCATAGACTTCTAAACCGTTTAACTGAACTTCGTGAAAATTTGTATATATATATATATATATATATATATATATATAGGTTTTCAGATGCGTCGAGTGTTTAGCCGTTATGTATTATGTGTAGGAGTTCACCTGAAACGAAAATTTAAAAATCGCTCTAGCAATCTCAATTTTCGATGTTTCACAACAAAACTTGGAATATCCTATTAAAATAAACCGAGGTATGCATTATCCAAAAATGAGCGAAATGCGATCGTTAGAAGTGGGGTATACCTGAAATTTGAAATAAAAAATTTACTCTAGTAACCGCCATGTTTGGTTCATCGCAGTGTATAGCATATAATTAATTAGTCCTCAATATTTAATTTGTTAAGACGTAGAAGCGCACGCCGGGTATTAGCTAGTTTTTTTATTATATAAAACTTTCCTCGTTAGAAGATTGCTACGAGGACAAAGTGATACAGACAATTATTTTTCGAAATTGATAAAATACATTTTGTAAGTACAATAAAAAAATCAAATTGTAATTGAAGTATATTCTATAAAGTCGAAATTTCGTAAAGATTGTTTCTTAAAATTAAAATTGATCCTCTAATGACAGCGATGGCAATTTTAGAAAGATACACTCTGTCCAAATCTAAGAAATTCCAAAATTTAGCTAAGAATCCTGGTGTAGTGCCTCTTGCCCCGATCATCAAGATACATATTATGAAATAATAATTAGTTAGGCCTACAAGAATGTTTATGAATAAACGTCAGACATGAATTACGAAACACATGCAACTGTAATCTTACTGTATGTCCTCTACATGTTGTAATGTACTTTAATTTGACAGAAATCACCTCTCTAATATAGCTGTGATATATTATAATTAAAACAATACATTGTGCAAGTTTGCTATTAAATTGTTACGTAATATTTTCGCTTACATTTATGACCAATTGAATATAAAGTATTATTATGTTATATAATATATTGACCTATAACTATAAAATAGAATATTTATCATCTACTATGCAAATGGATGAAAGTTTGAGCTTGAAAATGAGAATTATAAGACAGTTGCCAAATTCAAACATTATGGATCAATATTAGAGTCAAAAGGAACAAGCAATTTTGAGATAAAAAATGAGCAAGTGAAGGAAGGAAAACAATTGGTATGTTGAGTTCGGTGCTGTGGAGTAAAGAGTATATTATTGTATTGACCTGAAACGTGGACATTTTTTTAAAATTTCGGACTATTGTAATTCTGCCCGAGGGCAGGTCTTTCACTGCAATTTTCATGCTATGCTTGCAGCTTTACTAGGGAATTGTAGATGTGGTAGCTTCCCGTTGCTTTCCACACCGGTGAAGGATGATGATGATGGCCATATGATTTCGGGGACCGTTTGGGCCTTAAAGGTTTCCTGACATTTGTCTTACAGGTGAGGAAAAACCTCGATAAAAACCTCACCCAGAAAAACTGCCCGGACCGGGGATCGAACCCGTGACAAGGTAGCACGCTACCTCGAGACCACAGCGGTGGACTTTCATTAAGCAGAGAGCAAGTACATAAACTATTGGTGATAGAGATGGACTTCTGGAGGAGAGCCTCTAGAAATTCAAGAAGAAACAAAATTAAGAATACTAAAATCAGAGAAATAATTGATGTTCAAAGAGATGTTTTACAAATTATTGAAGAAAGAAGGCTGAATGTTTGGACACGTAAAGAGGACGACAGATGACAGGATACAAAAGATTATATTAACATTTCAAGCAGAGAGCGATAGAAGGAAGAGGAGATTAAAATAACAGTGGAGTGCATAAGAGTATGGTGTCGAGAGGATTAGTAGAGAGGGATACAGAGGACAGAGGAGTGAAATTTAAGAGTTGTGGGAAAACTACTACGTATATTGTAGAGAAATTCCTAATAAAGAGAAAAAATATATCTGAATCTAATTACCTGAAAGAATTATAATATGTATGTTAAATGCAGATACACCTGGTTATATATATATATATATATATATATATATATATCCTGCTTGTTGTTCTTCGTCTCTCATTAAGCGTCTTCCCTGAAGGATAAGAGAACGATTCCTGGATTTAGGTGGTACCGGGGAAATTAAATACCCGAGGCGAACGAAAACCAAACTCTTGTCAGGGTAATGGTGAAGACTGGTGCCTTCTAGAGATATGTTGATTCGTCAAAGGCTAAGGGAAGACAACCCAAAAAAAAAAAAAAAAAAAAAAAAAAATTGACGGATAAGACGGATAAACAGACTCACACTCATTTTTATATCTAAATATAATGATGATGCTGATGATGAAAAAAACTTTAAATAAAACTACGAAAGGTATTCTCCAAAAATCAACGAAATTCGATCATTTGAAAAATGGTAGTTTTCTTGAAAATTAGAACTTAAATGTTGCTCTATCGGCCGCCGCCATGATTGTTTTCTCGCCATCCAAATTGTTTACATACAGTACCAAACTGAAAGCAGAAGATGAAACTTAAGTTTTCGAAAGGCCTCCTACAAATCTACACTGCTGATTGTTGAGGACGACTGAGATCCCAAATACTGTTTTATATTTCTTCACATTTTTAATATAATTTAATTAACAGAAGAGAGATATATTCCGTAAACCTGTAAAATCGGTTCATACATTCGACTTAGTGAAAAATTTGTTAGTTAACAAAATTTCTGAGTGATGTACTCTTGTTATTTTATATATTATTATTATTATTATTATTATTATTATTATTATTATTATTATTATTATTATTATTATTATTATTTCATTAAAGAGGAGATTTTTTTACAGTCCGATATCTAAAATGACCTTGTTCCATAAAAATCTTGATAACTAAATTAAAAGTTTTTGCATTTTAAATGTGATAATATAATTCAAGAAAATATTTCTCTCGAACAAGTGGAACTACCTCTAAAACTTGAATTAGATGTAACAAGACCTGTTCCAAAACCATTTGTCTAATTTAAACATGCTGCAATCTTTAACAAGAGTCCAAATATTTTGACAAGTTCCGTGGGCGATACCAAGCGCCCTAAACTTGTTTTAAGAGCTCTGTAATTTCTCCCACGTTATAATTGGTTAATACGTACCTTACTCTATAATGTATCAAACAGGCCGTGCTCCAGACATATTATCTTTGCATTATCTCCCCGTGGATACCACAGCAAAGAAATAGACTGTAATAATGGTAATAATAATAATTAATAACTAAGTCACTGGCTCAATTGAACCTGTAGGTTCATGGCCGGGCAGATGTAAGCTCTCCATACATCCCTATTCTGAGTTAATGTTTTCCAATCATCCCCTATATCATCGTTAAACCATCCTGTGGTTCGCGAACCCCAACGGGGTTCCCAAAATATTTCAAGGGGTTCGTCAAAATTTTTTCTTAATGGCGAATTTCGAGGTTAGACCTATTAATTTTTCCTTCATTTTTGCTACATAATAATAATAATAATAATAATAATAATAATAATAATAATAATAATAATAATAATAATAACAATAATAATAATAATAATATTTTTCTTATTCTTCCTTCGAAGTATTATTACCAGGCCTGTTACGATCCTACAGAAAATTTTCCCTCCAGCGTTTCATAGGATCGCCCAGAGATCTTCGTCCTCCTGGTATACAATTATAAACAGCTTTGGGGATCCGATTTGAACTCATTTTTTCAAGATGATGTTTCCAATTTATTTGGTACTGTTTAATATATTCCAAAATTGGCGTAGTCTTCAATTCTTCTAAGATATCGGTGTTCCTTTTCCGACCCCATCTGGTGTAACCCGCTGTTCTGCGAATGAATCTCATTTCACAAGCCGTTATTCGGCTTTCATGTTTTCTTTATAGTGTCCATGCTTCACTACCATAGGTCAACACTGGTCTAGCCAAAGTGTTATACAAACGTAAACTGGTGTTTTTTTTTTGTACAAGGGATTGTTTCATAACATGATTAATAATTCCCAAACTTTTATTATAACTAGTAATTTTTTTTCAGGGATATCCTTTTCTTCCCAGATAGAGAAATATTATCTAAGATATTTAAATTGATTAGATCTCTCTAAAATTTTATTCTGGAGACAGATTTTAATAATAATAATAATAATAATAATAATAATAATAATAATAATAATATTGTTATTATTATATAATGATAATGATATTATTATTATTTTAAAATTAAATAAACCATATAATGCTCCTTGTTATATATATGTAACATCGGGAATTTACCACATCCTTACAACAATAAATCCCTGAGTTCGTTTTAACCGTTAAGGGTTAAGTTAATTTTAGGTTATTAAAGTTTTTGCTTGGAATTAAATTTTATGTATGTCTACTGTATGTATATTTAAAATGCAGTGGTTCACCCAACTCAGATCGTTGTGGAAGGAGTTCGCGAGTTGAAAAACGCTGGGAAACGCTGTTTTCTATACATTTCCCTCAAATCGTGGTTAATGTTATTCTCCCATCTCATTCTTTGTCTACCAACTAGGAGCTTTCCCTCTGGTTTTCCTACAAGAAGTTTCCATGCCACTCTTCCATTCCCCATTCGTGCCACATGCCCCGCCTACCGCAGTCTATGAGAAATAAGTGATCTTAATATATCTCTTTCCTACAAAGATCATATAGTTCAATGTTATGTTGTCTTCTCCAGTCACCTGTTTGTCCATCTCTCTTTGGTCCAAAAATTTTCCTCGGAACTTTATTCTCAAATACTCGTAAATCGCAATATGTTTTCTCCCTTAAGGTAAGAGTCCATATTTTTACATCCATATAATATAAATGCTAGAATTAACAGCTTTATATATCTCCGGTTTATTGAGAGAATTGGGATGATAAGAGTCCCTCTAATGTGTAATGGCACGCATTTCCAGAATTGTGCCTATGTTTAATTTTTTGTGCAACTTATTCCTATTCGTAACTTTTGTTCACGATAATAATAATAATAATAATAATAATAATAATAATAATAATAATAATAATAATAATAATAATAATAATAATAATAATAATAATAATAATAATAATGCAATGGCAATACAATAGTAATAATAATACTGAAATAATACATTATAACAATATGATAATATTATTGTATATAATAATAATAATAATAATAATAATAATAATAATAATAATAATGAAGATGATGATAATGATGAAAATAATAATGCAATGACAATACAATAATAATAATATATTAATACTGAAATAATAGGCCCTATATTATAACAATATGATAATATTAATGTATATAATAATAATAATAATAATAATAATAATAATAATAAAAATAATAACAATAATCCATCCATCCATAGTAATTCTGCCCGAAGGCAGGTCCTTCACTGCAATCATAGCATTTTCATGCTATGCTTGCAGCTTTACTAGGGAATTGTGTAGGTGTGGTAGCTTCCCGTTGCTTTCCACACCGGTGAAGGATGATGATGATAATGATAATGGTAAGGATGATAATGATAAGGATGATGGCCATAAGATTTCGGGGATCGTTTGGGCCTTAAAGTTTTCCTGACATTTGTCTTACAGGTGAGGAAAAACCCCGATAAAAACCTCACCTAGAAAAACTGCCCCGACCGGGGATCGAACCCGGGCCCGCTGCGTGACAAGGCAGCACGCTACCTCGAGACCACAGCGGTGGACATAATAATAATAATAATAATAATAATAATAATAATAATAATAATAATAATAATCGTAATAATAATGAAATAATATACCAATAGTATAAAATAACATTATTTTAATAATACTAATAATACATAATACGTATGTGTCTACACCCGTAAATCTCCACTTCCGGTAGTTATTTAATCAAGCTAATTTAGTTACGCTTATTTTCCTCTAGACGTCAGAAAGCGCCAAGAGGTTATCTCATCACCTCAAGGAGATACTCACAAGGCAATTAAAGTATTACTAGGATGGGAAAAGCTGATTAAATTTTTGCTCACATTCTCTTATTTGGGCTTGATGGTCTTTTGCAAGACAGAAAATATTAAAGTTTCGGATCCATGATTTAAAGTCTTTCCTGAAGGACCTGTCCCTTGGATTTTATGTCCTAAAATATCCTCGACCGGATTTGACCCGGATCTTCGGGACCAGAGGCTAGAAGCTTGATCCCTAAATTCTCTTCCTCTCTTTCTCTCTCTATTTAGAGAACGGGGGAGAGAAATAGAGAGGCAAAGCAAAAGATAAAAAAAATAAAATCAGAGAGCCACCGAAGCCATAGGAAAAATATGGCCATTTTTATTTTTTTTATATTCAATTCATTAAAATTGATCCAAAAAAGACGAACATTCACGTCCTCTGAAGAGATTTGCAAAATATTGCAGAAATACGTATAAGTCAAATTTATCGATCTTTGCTTATGTTCTGAATTATGTGTCTTAAAATACACACGGACTGAACTCTTCCGAGAATCATGAGTTAATAAATGAAATTGGGTTAAAAACTAAGAACAATAATGAGATTACTACAATTTTGTACATTGTCATGAGCAAATACAGATTCCATGACCTTCCAGCTAGCATCCTTCTATGGCAACTTGTACAATAACGCCATGTTGAACCCACATACAAATTATATACGGAAGCAATGTTCGTGATTATGTTAAAGAGTATTATATGTGCTTATGTGTAAAATTGATATTAACTTGAAAGAAATGTGCTGATTATATAGTCATTTATGCAAAGGTTTCCAACGTGCCATTGTAATTTACAAACTGAACCCATTTCTAACAGGTAAGGTATCCAGTAGGCGATGGGAAATGCACAATTACCAATCTACAATAACGCTTTATTGTGACTCTGTTTTACTTATTAATGAACAATTTATTGTAATGAGTACAGACCGCCTTGAATAAGAATGTAAAACAATAATTGAAACTGCAGAAATGAAGTTCTTACGTTCAGTAGCAGGTGTGACAATTTTAGACAGAAAAATAAATGATATTAGAAAAGACTTAAATATTTTTAATTTAACATATATATAATTGACAATATGAGAAACAACTGGTATGAACCTGTTAAAAGAATGCCTACAGATAGAATCCCCCAGCTGTTGTTAAAGTACAAACCAAGTACATTTACTAGATGGGAAGATTCATTAAATCCTACTTGATGTGAAAACAGGTCAAAAGGTCTAATTTCATGAATTAATATTAATAAAATTCATACCAAATTCCATTGAGGTGAATAGTCATAAGATAATAACTCAAAATATGGACCTTTAGGCCGTCGTCCTCGACTGTGTTAAAATATTATATTACCATGTTATCTGGATACCTTTCGGAAGTTAACTTCCATCATCAGCAGTATAAGTATCTGCTACTAGTTGTTGTTTACGACGTTATAGACTCAAAGTGTATGTAGCAGCAACTGACTTGTTTTTCACAATCTCGTATAATGGGATGTACTGGGATGTGTTCTCATTAAGAAGTAAGGTGTTGTTTATTTATTTTATCATTTCAAGGTCCTGAAATATATCTATCTTTGCTCGAATGTTACGACGATTTGTATTACATAAATACTGAAAAGCGAATATGTCCAATGTGCGGGAGCTTTGAAGAAAATATAGGCCCTACATATATTAGTAAAATTTAACGATTTATAATATTGGAGGCGTCAGTTATTACCGGAAGGATTTCTAAATTCAAATCGTGAAAGATTGGCATGCGACGAGTTAATGGTAAATCCAGAAAATTGGAGAAACTTGGGTAAATTTCTGGACAAAACGCGGAAAAGAAGAACAACACTCATTAATGAATAAATACATGTTATCAAAATGCCACACCATTAATTCTTAATAATTCTACATAACTTAATTAATGTATAGTGCTATTGTATTATTATGTAATTGTAATATTATTGTGTTTTTTATGTAATTGTAATATTATTGTTTTCTTTTGTTTTTTCTTTATACTATTACCAAATATTACTTTATTGTATCGGACTGTCAACAGCACGTAGCCTACGGCTTACTGCCCGTGCGACCCGTATAACATTGTATATATCTCACTTGTAGTCTATTACTACTACTACATAAATACGCATGTCACTTAATATATAAAGTACTAGCGAATACCATGGAGATTTTGTTTTAAACAGGATACCCGATTTAAACGTGGGTGGCGGTCACCTTTAATACATGATCTCAAGGGATTTGTCAACCATTGCATGCCGAAACTTACTTTGGAATTTCTTCCAGAGAAGCGTTGTGATGTAACAAGGCCGTGTCCAAAATTATCTACCGTTTTTAACTATAAGACACAGAAATCGAAGTCAGAATCCAGCAATGGCGACCCGCTCTGTGTAACAGATGGACTATTTGCTTGACTAATGGCTAAGTTGAGAGAGGCGGGTGCTGTGCGAACGGCACGTAGTGAGGAGTAGCATTACTTCCCTGTAGTTTAAATGAGAGATTTAGGACTGGATTTTAGTTCCTTGCAGTTAAAAATGTTATGTTTTTTTTTTGGACACGGCCTTGGTTGATCACAACACTGCTCTAGGAGTAATTTCAAGTTACGTTTGGGCATGGCATGGTTAACAGTTATCTTGTTATTTACTAGAAACTATTTCCTCCATAGCCATATCTCAAGTAGTTCCTGACGAAATTGTACAAACAAAAATATCAATTATTTAAGAACGAATGTTTTGAATATATTAATTCTGTCCATATATCTTCATAACGTTTCTGATCTGCTATTGATAGCGAGCCACACCTCTCAAAATCCTTATTTCTGAAGTTTTTATTCTTCGTTCCTAGTTTTTGGTTCAGACCCAGTGTTCCGATCCAAATAGTAGTGTTAGAACTGCCATTGTTTTATAAAATTTATAAATGTCTCCTTTATAGTTCCCTTGAGACTTCGTTTTATGGTGCCACACATATAATTAAATGTATTTATTTTGTTTGCAGTGCCATCATTTTTTTCTATAAGTATGTAGTAAGTCTTGGTAATTCCGCCCGGCATTCTTCTCTTTAGGGTTTTTCAAGTTCTGTTACAAAGCATTTTATTATATGGGTCCGAAACCTGCACAGTAAATAGACAACAAGCAAACAAGCTGTTAGCAGTAGAAATGGATTTTTGGAGGCGATCGACAAGAATTTCAAGAAGGGATAAGATCAGAAACAGCACTAAAAAGGGAAATTATGCAAGTTGAAAAAAAACATATTAGGAAAAATAGGAGAAAAACGCCTGAAATGGTATGGACACCTCATAAGAATGGAAGAAGAGAGACTACCAAAGAAGATCCTTAATTGGAAAGCTAATGGAAGAAGTGGAAGAGGCATAGCCTAGAGAACGATGGCTGGATGGAGTGAAGAGAAGTATGGAAGCTGGAGATTTGAGGAAAGAAGATGCTTTAGACAGGAACCTCTGGCGACAATTCACTTTGGGTTGAAGGAGAAATACTCTATTGCGGAATATTCCTACATAAAAAATGTAAGTCTATAATTTTACGTTTTTGTAAGTGCAAAGGATGGTCTCAAGTTACAGAGATGTCAGAAGAATCATAAATAAACAAAATATGCAAAGTAATGTTGACATTTGTATTCTTAAAATGGACTAATACATTATTTAATATTCTACAGAGAATTCAAAGCACAATTGTCAGCCATTAATTTTTATAGTGGCAATTGTCATAACTAGCACATGTTGGAGTGCGGATCACGGATTATGAACCGTCAGGGTTGGATTATACAGTCCGTGTCAGGAATTATCGAGAGGAGATTAGAGCAGGAATTAAAAAGTAACATCTGCTGAAAGCGTAGGAGTGAGCACCAAGCGTGACAGCGATACAAACTAATTGGCTAGCAGACTCACACGGCGACCTTATACTGCTCCACCTCAATATACACTGTACAGTCCTCAACGTAATTAAACATAGACTCACCCCACGGTGATTGTTCTATTTCCTATGTTAACTGGGGCTAGAAGTCAATATCAGTAATATAGTCACATGTAAAAATGCATTATTAAATAAACTGCTTTATTTTAAGGGGGATAAGACTGTAAAGAGATAATGAGGGAGATAAAACTTAACTCGCCATATATATATATGTGTGTGTGTGAAATGAAAAGAAAAACGAATGCTTGAGTCGGGATTTGAACCCGAGTCTCTAAATGCTGTACGTTTAGCGCTCTAACCGACTGAGCTACTTAAGTATTCCAACACAAACATATATTTTTCTTATATATGTAGTATTCTCAATTCACACAACAGGTAGCGGGAAGACGTTCCAACTACCATCTAGTGGCCACCATTACAGGTAAACACATTTTTAAAGAGACTATTTACTTTATAGCAGTAACGCTTGTATATTTAGATGTTATAATTATATTTTTGACATTTGGCAATAAACGCAAATATGATATGAAAATAAAAATGAATGCTTGAGTCGGGATTTGAACTCGAGTCTCTAAACACTGTACGTTTAGCGCTCTAACCAACTGAACAACTCAAGTATTCGAACACAAACATAAATTTTTCTTATACATGTAGTATTCTCAATTCACACAAGTGGTAGCGGGAAGACATTCCAACGACCATCTAGTGCCCACCATAACAAGTAAGCAAATTTTGAAGAGAATATTTTACTGTATAGCAGTAATGCTTGTATATTTAGATGTTATAACTATATTTTTGATATTTGGCAATAAAGGCAAATATGATATGAAATTAAAAATGAATTCTCTAAACTCTGTACGTTTAGCACTCTAACCAACTGAGCTATTCAAGTATTCCAACACAAACATATATATATATATATATATATATATATATATATATATATATATATAGGGTGTTGCAAATAACACCGACAACGGAAGTGTGGTAGTGTATTGAGATATGTTGATCATTTTTAATGAGGTACCAATGTCCGGAAATGATGCGTTTTAATACTGTGACTAGTTAATTATGTCTCAAGATCAATGTTAGTTCGAAGGATTTGAAGACTCATTACTTGACAACACCTCACAGGTACGGAACCTATGATACGTGGCTTCGCAACGGAATGTGGCTGCAACATGACGGAGCTCCAGTTCACTTGGATGCCAATGTGACGAGGCATTTGGATACCACGTATCCAGGTCGATAGGCTGGCAGAGGTAGTGCAGTACCATGGCCTCCGGAATCACCTGATCTTAAACCTCTCGACTACTTTTCATGGGGCGACATGAAACAGTCTATCAGACTCCAGTTGAGGCACATATGGATCCTATAGCCCAAATCCATGCTGCTACAAACATAATTCAAACGAGGCCAGGCGTATTTGAACGTGTGCGCCAATCACTACACTGCCGATGAACGCTCTGTAATGAAATGAGAGGTGGATATTTTGAAAACGTGATTTGACTGTGACAGAATTGTCAAGTATTGTCTTGGAATCCAACTAACGGAACTCTTGAGAAGTTGGTTACTCATAAAGTGAAAACGCATAATTTCTGGACATTGGCACCTTATTAAAAATGATCAACATATCTCAATATACCACCTCTGTTGTCGGTGAATTTTGGAACGCTCTGTATATTATACATTTTGACATTTAGAACTGAAGGCCAACATTTTCTTCAGTTCTAAATGGGTGTTTTCCTTCTGGTTCTCCTACAGTCCCGTAGACTACGATGGGCAGAACATGTGGAACGAATAGAGAAAGGAAGAGGTGCATGGAAACATCTAGAAGAAAACAATAGGGAAATAGCTTAGTTCGTAAGCCAAGATTGAATTGTTGGAATGACATTAACCATAATTTGAGAGAGGTGAATTATACAAGGAATGATTGGAAACATATTAGCTCAAGAATTCAGAGGTTATGTCCGCACGTTCACGAACATCCACGTTCACTAGTACCAATGAGTTAGCAGTCTAATTAGGGAATTAGATTTCTAACACTGAAAATTTTTCAATAAAGCACGACATTCAAACAATAAAAGCATAATTAATTTCAAAAAGCTGGTCGACCTATTTATGAGTTTTATACGTTTATTTTTACTTCTTGAATGATGAAAAAAGATAGCGCTTTATCTCCAATATTTTCATCAATACAGTACTCTTGACGGACTTACTATAGCCGTAATATTAATTAAAATTCACGGTAAACCACCGTTGAGGTTATTGTTTAAAATATTACAATTATAAAATTAGTACCTGTTTTATAGGTCCTCAACTAAAACAAACTGCTGATTATAAAAATCGTTAAACATTAAAAACATTTACCTATCAGAAGACAGTCTTCCATCAACAGCATGTACAATGATACTCAACATTTTTAATGAACCATGATCTAATATATAAAAATGTTTGTTTGTTTGTTTGTTTGTTCGTACTTTATGCGCGGCCATACCGTTGATCTGATTGTGATGGGGCTTTTTGCAAAATGTTCAGGAGATTCCCGGGATCAACATAGGCTATAAGAGAGTTGTGATACTCAACTCCTACACCCTTAAAAATCGCCCTTTATAGTGGAAAACGTGAAAAAAGTAGTTCTATGGACGCTTAAATGGCTTACACTGCCTAAACCATAAGAAAAACACAGAATTAATGTTCACAGAATTGAATATCTCACAAAGCGCTACAAAAACTTCCGTGACAACATATGTTTATCTCTTACGGATAATTCACAATAACCATTTTTGTCTTTCATTGATGCCAAGAAGATCGAGACAAGTACGTAGATTCCTGTGCAAGCATAGCAGCACATGACGAGTATTTAATTGCGGATAACTCACAATAACGAATTTATTCTTTTAGCTCAATTATGCCAAGAAGATGGAGATAGTAGATTCCTGGGCAACACCGGGTAATCAGCACGGGGTATGTAAAAATATAAATCAATAATTATTTCTCCTTATACTTATTCAAAATAATAAAATCACATTAATTTTCATTTATTTAGGCGAAGCAGCACACGCCGAGTATTAGCTAGTGTTTTATAAACAGAAGTTTGTAAAATTGTAGATTATGTTTGCTAATTATACTGTGTATAGTGCAGTTCTGGCTTCTTTACCCACTTTTGAGGGGTCTATGGTGTATGGTGCGGTAAGAGGGGAGGGCGAGTTAGCAACTATCCTCAGTTTAGAAACCGTAATAGTTACTACACATTGAATTTTCTTATCTACTAGTCCTGTGTTAGTGAATAGTTTTCCTGTCTAATACATTTGAAGTGTTCATTATAGAAGTGTTGTTTTTGTAACAATTTGTTTTATTACGATTATTATTATTCTTATTAATAAGGAAATGCTTTTTTGCATGGCTACTAGTTCCCTCCCACATTCGGCCATGTTCCCTCCTGCCACGCGCCTTTGGTTACACATGACGGCTACAGTTACCAGATCTGGACTGTACCATTGTACATGCTGATGATGGAAGATTGTGTTCTGAAAGGTAAACATTTTTAATGTTTGACAACGTTTTATAAACAGGAGTTTGTTTTAGTTGAGGACGACTGGTACAACAGGTATGAATTTTATAATTTTAATATTTTAAGACTTATTTTATTTGTTTTTTTACATGTAAGTTACTGGTTAAGTATAAACACTGTCAGACTACAAATGGAGTATATTAAATTATGCGTTACTTTTTTATGGTGCTTTAGGTCTAAAAGGCCCTTGATCTACCAGCAGGCTGCTGGCCTCAGTCTTCTTATGTTAATCAGGGAAGTGGACGAACCTCCACTTACTAATAGGCCTGAATGCAAGAAGAAAGGTTACCCAGAAAAAAAAAACCTTTTTAATGGTGTCCACCTGAAAGAAGAAAGGAAGACCTCGAAACTCGTGGATGCAAGAAATAAGAACCGGAATGAGAAAAAGGACTGGAGGACAAGGAGTGGGTGAAAAAGGACTGGAGGACAAGGAGTGGGTGAAAAAGGACGAGTGGAGAAGGAAAATAAAACTATGGGTACAGAAAGATGTGTAAACATTGAAAATCTGTATATACATTTGTATTTATTATTATTATTATTATTAATATTATTAATATTATTATTATTATTATTATTATTATTATTTGGAATATAAATGTAATATACAGAATGAAGAAAACTATATTTCAAGTTCTGTTACATAGCATTTTATTATATGGGTCCGAAACCTGGACAGTAAGTAGAAAACAAGCCAACAAGCTGTTAGAAGTAGAAATGGATTTTTGGAGGCAATCGACAAGAATTTTAAAAGGGATAAGGTCAAAAACAGCACAAAAGGAAAATTATGCAAGTTGAAAAAAAAACATATTAGGAAAAATAGGAGAAAAACGCCTGAAATGGTATGGACACCTCATAAGAATGGAAGAAGAGAGAATACCAAAGAAGATCCTTAATTGGAAAGCTAATGGAAGAAGTGGAAGAGGTAGGCCTTAGAGAACGATGGATGGATGGAGTGAAGAGAAGCATGGAAGCTAGAAATTTGAGGGAAGAAGATGCTTTAGACAGGAACCTCTGACGACAAATCACTTTGGGTTGAAGGAGAAACACTTAATTGTGGAATATTATTATATAGAAAAAATATTGTTATTATTATTATTATTATTATTATTATTATTATTATTATTATTATTGTTGTTATTACTATTAAGCTTAGTGCCGGCACAGAGTAATAGTGTTTTTAAGAGTTTTGTTTGCAGATGTAATGGGTAAATGAACAAATGGATTGATAGGGTGTTGTTTTCCGCAAATTAACAAAAAAAGTATATGAGAATGTTGTAAAGAAACCGGTTCCATTGAGTACATGAGTTAATCGGAGTCGCATAATCACAAGAGTTCCTCCCTCACACTCGCTTACGAGAAAACTTTCTTGTTTTAATTGCATTGGAAACACATCTCCTCCTGATTAAGTTTTTGTTTTAACATCCGTCTGTCTCTTGTTAACACCCACTGTCGTCCTGTCCTCAAGATATACCCTGTACATTTCTTGTTAACCTTTTGTCAGGTTCAAATTCAATGCATTAAGATTTTTTTTCAAATTTTCCAGAAAAGGACAAGTCATATTCCATAGTTAAGACGTGATCATATCTTTTAAACAAATTCCAGTTTTTGAAAATAAATATAAAATCTTTAAATATACCAAGAATCAACATTTTAACTTCTTTCATCTTAAGTAATGTACAGAGCTAAATCAACAAAGCAATAATAACAATACTAAAAATTGTAATAATGTTTTATTAATTACAGGTGCCAAGGTCTTCTCTTCCACTCAACCAGAGCATATATCGCACCTTGGAAAGAAGAAGGCCACAGTAATATCTTTTAGAAAAAATGGTTACAATTTGTTTTCTTTATAGCCACAAGTCATATGCAAGAAAATGGAGATAAAATTGTGTCAGTACCGGTATCAAAAATGTGATTTACTATACCCTATTAAACTTTAATCGCGAATAACTCGGAACTAAACTTTTTATACTTGTGGCCGTCTTCTTCCCAAGGTGCGATTTACAAAATACAGATTGAAATGATACACAGAAATTAAATTACAATAATTCACAGAACATGAAAAATTAGGTTTATATATATATATATATATATACATGGTATGACATGAAAAATAAATGCCTGGACGGGATTCGAACCCGGATCTCTGAGTCTGTACCTCAGCGTGATATCCATTACACTACCAGGCGAATCCTTTTCAAACACTTATTTTTCTTATATATATGTATTATACTCTCTATTATTACTAGATGTCGCGAGAACACTGTCTTCACTGCCATCTAGTAGCTGACTATAACAAGTAAGCAAATTAAAGAGAATATTTATTTTACTTTATAGCAGTGACGCTTTATCGATGTTATAATTAAATATATATATTTATAATATAATATAATATATATATATATATATATATATATATATATATGATATGAAAAGAAAAATAAATGCCTGGACGGGATTCGAACCCGGAAATCTGAGTCTGTACCTCAGCGTGTTATTCATTATATATATATATATATATATATATATATATATATATATATTTGACATTTGGCAATGAAGGCAAATATATGAAAAGAACAAAGAATGCTTGAGTCGGGATTTGAACTCGAGTCTCTAAAGTCTGTACCTTTAGCGCTCTAACCAACTGAGCTACCCAAGAATTCCAAGACAAACATACAATTTTCTTATACATGCAGTATTCTCAATTCACACAAGAGGTAGCGGAAATATCATTCAACTGCCATCTAGCGGCTAACCTAACAGTTAAGCAAATTATTAAAGAGAATATTTACTTTATAGCAGTAACGCTTGTATATATAGATATTATAAATATATTTTTGACATTTGGCAATGAAGGCAAATATGATATGAAAAGAAAAAAGAATGCTTGAGTCGGGATTTGAACTCGAGTCTCTAAAGTCTGTACCTTTAGCGCTCTAACCAACTGAGCTACCCAAGAATTCCAAGACAAACATACAATTTTCTTATACATGTAGTTTCTCAATTCACACAAGAGGTAGCGGAAATATCATTCAACTGCCATCTAGCGGCTAACCTAACAGTTAAGCAAATTATTAAAGAGAATATTTACTTTATAACAGTAACGCTTATATATATAGATATTATAAATATATTTTTGACATTTTGCAATGAAGGCAAATATGATAAGAATTCTTGGGTAGCTCAGTTGGTTAGAGCGCTAAAGGTACAGACTTTAGAGACTCGAGTTCCAATCCCAACTCAAGCATTCTTTTTTCTTTTCATATCATATTTGCCTTCATTGCCAAATGTCAAAAATATATTTATAATATCTATATATACAAGCGTTACTGCTATAAAGTAAATATTCTCTTTAATAATTTGCTTAACTGTTAGGTTAGCCGCTAGATGGCAGTTGAATGATATTTCCGCTACCTCTTGTGTGAATTGAGAATACTACATGTATAAGAAAATTGTATGTTTGTCTTGGAATTCTTGGGTAGCTCAGTTGGTTAGAGCGCTAAAGGTACAGACTTTAGAGACTCGAGTTCAAATCCCGACTCAAGCATTCTTTTTTTCTTTTCATATCATATTTGCCTTCATTGCCAAATGTCAAAAATATATTTATAATATCTATATATACAAGCGTTACTGCTATAAAGTAAATATTCTCTTTAATAATTTGCTTAACTGTTAGGTTAGCCGCTAGATGGTAGTTGAATGATATTTCCGCTACCTCTTGTGTGAATTGAGAATACTACATGTATAAGAAAATTGTATGTTTGTCTTGGAATTCTTGGGTAGCTCAGTTGGTTAGAGCGCTAAAGGTACAGACTTTAGAGACTCGAGTTCAAATCCCGACTCAAGCATTCTTTTTTCTTTTCATATATATATATATATATATATATACATATGATATGATTATTCTAGAAATTATTGAATTATAAAATGAAAATAATCTTTCAGCCAAGCTCTTCAAGGATTATACCTAACCGTTATTTTAGGTCTATATTTTACAGCCCTTCAAGCTTTTGAATACTTCGAAGCCCGATTTACAATTGCGGATTCAGTGTATGGTTCAACCTTTTTTATAGCCACAGGCTTCCATGGGCTGCATGTAATTACTGGAACTACTTTTCTCACTACTAACTTCTAACTAACTCACTCCTTGGCACCTTAGATCCCGTAGGTTCATGGCCGCACAGACATAAGTTCTTCATACATTCCTATCCTGAGAAAATGTTTTCCAATCATCTTCTATGTAATTTACCTCCCTAAAATCAAGTTAATGTTATTCTCCCGCCTCATTCTTGGCCAACCTACAGGGGACTCTCCCTCAAATTTTCCTACAAGAAGTTTCCATGTCACTCTTTTATTCTCATACGTGCCACCTGTCCTGCTCAACGCAGTGTACGAGTCGTAAATGTTTATTACATTTGGATTCCCATAAAGGTCACAAAATTTACTGGTGTGAAGTCTACTTCATTCACATGTCTGTTGATTTCTTTTTGATCCAAAAATTGCTCTAAGAACTTTGTTCTAAAATACCCGTAATATTTTCTCCTCTCTTAAAGTAAGAGTCCAACTTCTAATATTTTACTAATCCATCCATCCATAGTAATTCTGTCCGAAGGCAAGGTCCTTCACTGCATTCACAGCATTTTCATGCTATGCTTGCAGCTTTATTAGGGAACTGTGAGTGTGGTAGCTTCCCGTTGCTTTCCACACCGGTGAAGGATGATGATGATGATGATGATGATGGGGACCGTTTGGGCCTTAAAGGTTTCCTGACATTTGTCTTACAGGTGAAGAAAACCCCCGGTAAAAACCTCACCCAGAAAAACTGCCCCGACCGGAGATCGAACCCGGGCCCACTGCGTGACAAGGCAGTACGCTACCTCGAGACCACAACGGTGGAATTTTACTAATAATGAGACTAATTTAGTACAGTTATCTGTATGTTATAATGGACCACAAGTTACAAACTTCAGCGATTCTTTTGTAATAACTTAGATTTAATATCGTTCTGCCAATAAAATGTTAGTTGATTAATTTCATTTGGTGAAAGGTTGGGAGATTAAATAAATATTCAGTTCTGGAAATGCGTGTTATTATGCATTACAGGGACTCCTGTTGTCCCACTTCTCTCAAAGAACGTTAAACTGAAAATATATAAAACTGTCATTCTCCCAGTTATATTATATGGGTGCAAAACATGAACTCTTACTTTAAGGGAGGTTAAAAGATTACGAGTATTTGAGAATAAAGTACTTAGGAAAAATTTTGAACCAAGGAGAGGTGAACAGACAGGTGAACCTAGGAGACAACATAATAGTGAATTACATGTTCTTTATAGGAAACCAGATATAATAACAGTTAATTCTCGTAGATTGCGATGGGCAGGACATATGGAACGAATGGTAAATGAAAGAGGGACATGGAAGTTTCTTGTAGGAAAACGAGAGGGAAAACGCCCAATTGGTAGACCAAGAATGAGGTGGGGGAATAATATTAACAATAATTTGAAGGAAATAGATTATACAAGGAATGATTGGAAAACATTGGCTGAGAAGAATAGGGATGTGCGGAGAGCTTATATCCGCACGACCATGAAATTGTGGGTTCGATAACGTCAGTGCGTTAGTTAGTTAGGTGAAAGGTTAGGTAGGTTACATTTTTAGCATCTTGTTTGTCAAGAGTGGAATACAATTCTAGTAAACTGACACCTGTACGACAAATATCAGGAAGCTTTGAGGTCCAAACTGTACCCGAACATCATTATCATCACCGGTGTGGAAAACAACGGGAAGCTACCACACCTATGATTCCCTAGTAAAGCTGCAAACCATAGTATGAAAAATGCTATATTGCAGTGAAAGACCTGCCCTAGGGCAGAACACTATATATATATATAGTTTCTTACTGTTGAAAAATTAACAGAGAGTATTAATTAAAGTACAGTTATTTTAAGTTACTTCAACTGATTTTCCAATAAAAAAATATCTTTCAAAGAATATATAATAAATATTCTTTGAAAGATATTTTTTTATTGGAAAATTATTATGTAGTCACATTCTTTGAAAGACAAATTTTTATTGGAAAATCAGTTAAAGCAACTTAAAATAACTGTACTTTAATTAATACTTTCTGTTAATTTTTCAACAGTAAGAAACCTTCTTTAACAGTAATTTGTGACAGTTGAAAGCCGAAGTAAATTAGCGGAGTCCATATGTTCTCAAAGTAAAGTTAAGAACAAAGTGGAAACCGAGTACAAATAATGACCCTGCAAATAAGCTCACCTCAGGTCCCAAGTCCCCTAATTGCTGAGTTAATGACCCTGTCATTAAAGTTGCAGATGTGCACAAAAACACGGTCGCCGCATGGAACTCGAGGTTTTGCCCTAATCAACATTTCCGTAATTAAAATTACAGGTTAATGTGAATTATATCTGGTATCTGAGAGCTGTGAACATGCGTTTTGTAGACATTAGTGTTGATACCATCTAATTTCCAACACAAATTGTGCAAAGTTATTTCAAATTGCACACAAGCGCATGTGTACTTCACACACTAGTGTAATTAATACTTTGAAAAAGCTTGCTTAGGTAACATCACAAAGTGCTTATAATTGTCACTTTATGTATACAATTACACTTTCAAAAAGACATTTTAATCTCTTAAATGCAATCTGATATATTTTTTATGCATCTGCAAAGTAAAAAAAATCACTTTAAAGTTGATTGATCTACGGGCATATGTTTATTCCCTTTTTTCCTCTGCTTTTATTCTTCTCCTTGTTCTCTTTTCCTTCTACATCTGCCTCTTCTTCTATCTATTCTTCTTATCCTTCTATCTCTTACTCTCATTTTACCTCTTTTTCTTGTCATTCTACTTATTCTTCTTCTGCTTCTATCTCCTCTTCTTCTCCTTTTACATCTTCTTCTTCTCTTTCTATTTATTCTTCTTCTGCTTCTACCTCTTTTTTCTCCTTTTCCTTCTACCTCTTCTTCTCCTGCTTCTAGTTCGTCTTCTCTTTCTACTTCTTTTTTATATTTTACCTCTTTTTCTTCTTCTTCTCTTTATACCTCTTCTTCTACTCCTTCTACCTCCTATTTTTTCTCTTTCTACTTGTTCTTTTCCTTCTATCTCTTCTTCTTCTCCTTCTACTAATTATTTTCCATCTATCTATTCTCCTAATTCTTCTTATTTTCCTCCTCCTACCTCTTCTTGACATTCTACTTATTCTTCTTCTGCTTCTACCTCTTCTTCTTCTTTACCTCTTCTTCTTTTACCTCTTCTTCTTCTCCTTAAACTTATTCTTCTTCTGTTTCTCCTCTTTTTCTCCTCCTTCTCCTTCTACCTCTTCTTCTTCTCATTTCAGCTCTTCTTCTCTTTCTACTTCTTCTTTTCCTTCTACCTCTTCTCCTTCTTCTTCTTCTCCTTATACCTCTTCTTCTTCTCCTTCTATCTTCTCTTTTTTCTTTCTACTTCTTTTCCTTCTATCTCTTCTTCTTCTCCTTCTATTAATTCTTTTCCCTCTATCTCTTCTGCTAATTCTTCTTCTTCTCCTCACTCTATCTCTTCTTCTTCTCCTTCTACTTCTTCTTTTCTTTCTACCTCTTCTTCTTCTCCTTCTGCTTCTTCTTTTCCGTCCATTTTTATTTCCCCTTTTACCTCTTCTTTTTTCCTTCTACCTGTTCTTCTTCTCCTTCAATTTCTTATTCTCCTTCTACCGCTTCTCCTTCTAGCTCTTCTTCGTGTTCTGCTCCATCTCTTATTTTCCTCCTTCTTTATCTCATCTTCTTCTCATTTTCTTCGCCACTTTCTCTTTTTTATCCTTTTTATCCTTCTCCTACTCTTCCTCCTCCTTATCTTTCTTTTATGCACTTTTTTAGTTACAGGCGTGTTGCACATACTGCGATCATTTGAAACAATACGACCAACATCGTTATTGTCTCTTCAGGTCTCTCCTTGACCGTGATTAGTAACAAAGGGCTTTCAGTGTAATTCTAGAAGCTTATTTGTTCCATTTTATCTCGTAAGTATGTATTTTGGGGAAAACAAAATGTGATAAATTGTTAGAAATTGTAAACATATAATAGTTTATTAATGTGAATTTTTAAGTGAAATTTAAATGGAAACATTTTCATCCAACCATTCTATCCAATCGTCTAATTTCGCCCAATAAATTGATCGAAGGAGGGGAAACTATATATATATATATATATATTGAACAAATTAGTTAATTCAAATATCTAAAATATAATCTAGGATACAGAAAATCTTAAGACGTGAAAATAAAACTAGACAGATTTAGACAGTTTTGTTGGACTATAAAAAGAACATTAAAAACACAATGTACAAAAACAAACAATAGGCCCTATCAAAACTTTTTTAATATAATTGCATTGCCTATGCTGTTATATGAAAGTGATTTTTGTACCTAAACATTTTACTATGAAATCATTATTCGGGCATGTGTTAGAGATCGTGACAGGGAATCACACATACTCGTATTTGATTAGTGGGATATTACGGTAAAGTAGTGCAGTGATGTTAGGAATTTGGTGAACTTGTTGCATGTAGAATATTATCTGTGCGAAGAACACTTAACACTGTTGAATGTCTTAATCATATTTCCACTTTACAACTCGTGGTCTCCGCCCATGAATCCTTGTTTATTACACGCGACAATGGCATGACGGGCAATGAACCCATGATACTTGAATACGTAACAAAAGCTTTGCTTAGAATAAATCACGAAGTACACTGAAAACAACAGCATTCAACCTACGTTCAATAGATTGGTTTATTACTAGCTAAACCTAATCATACTTTATTGGCATGCACTCATATACAGGGTGTTCAAAAGATCTAATACACTTCAAGTAGGTATACATGCTGTTCGGAAATTCGTGTTATAAACTTCTAGGACTAGTAGATGGAACTGAGTAGACTATATTTTGAATAGGAACCCATGTCCGAAAACGTACCGTTTCCGTGCTACAGCCATAAAAATGTGTCGGATTTGCCGGTGTTGTTTTGCAACCGGATAGGCAGTTCATGACGTCAGAAGAGCACCATGTCAAATGAGATGTGACTTAAGATACAGAATTAAATAACGTTTGATTCATTACAGAACAAAATCAAATTTATTTGGTAAAATGCCAAAGTAACAAAAACACATTCATTGATTACAATAACACTTGTGTCAACGTGGGAAAAAACATTGTTTCTGTCTTCTGCACTGGATGTGTCCCATAGGAAACTGCTCACCACAACAGAGGCTCGATGTGACGACCACCAATATCGTTGCACACATTATACCGACGAATCATGTTCCGATAAACTCGTTCAATCACATCTGGTATTCCGATATTCTCTTGGGCAGACGATCGTGGGGGCCATGCATAGGACCACCTTGGCCTGTCAATATTAGGCCGAATTTACGGTTAAGATATCCCGGAACGTCACGTGTAAAGTGCGGCGGTGCGCCATCGTGCTGAAACCACAGTTCCTGTCGGACATTCAATGGCACGGCATCCAATATCAAGGGGTAATACGTCCCGTAGGAAGATCAAGTATGCATCACCCTTAACCTGGCTGGAATTGTAATGACTGTAGCACGGAAACAGTAAGTTTTCGGACTTGGGATCCTATTCAAAATATTGTCTACTTGTTCCCTATGCTAGCCCCAGAAGTATGTAATATGAATTTCCGAACAGCCTTGTAACAGGTATATATGACCACATACAGGTCTAAATGAATAAGATTAATAAATAAAATTTAAGAATAGTGGTAAACACGCTCCATTACCCGTGGGAACAAAAAAAAAGTATATGGTATTTTAATATAATTAACGCAATTGAAAATTCTAGTCAATAAAAATCAGAGTCAGGATGTATAACCATATATGGAAATAAAGGGCCCTGACTTCAATACTAAATTCATGACGATAGACTAAACACTCGCATTTAATATCTCATAAGGACCGGATCGGCACTTGAGAAAATAATCTCGAATCACAGGACTTAGTTAATTTTTGCAAGTGTAATAATTCTATAACTAGAGTGACAGTCCTCATTAAGTTAGGTCTCGAACCTCCACACCAACTTAATTGTGTAAAAATCAATCGTGTGTATTCTTGACGCTAATTTAATTGAATAAAAGTTATTTAATTCATTTACGATTGACTGCTTTCACGCAACTCTCCTTTCGGTCCCTATGTAGATGAGAATTTCAGCGCTCTATCCTAATACAAATACGAGCCGACTGGCTACCGCACTAGGACAATAAACAATTAGTATTACGACGAATAGTGACAATTTTGTTTGAAATTAATATCTGAGATAACAGTCGTTCTCAACATTAAAGTTGAGGTGCATACTTTGTTATATATCACGAATTAGACCTCTCTGAAAAAAAAACAAATAAACGAGATGTTGCCCTAAATTCGGAATGGAGGCAATTTATTTTCTACATCTCATTATTATTTTTTGTTTCTTATATACATTAGACGTGTACTAACAATTTAATTTACTTTGCTCGAATACATTTTATTATTAGTTTTAGTCATAATCTTAACTATTTTTAACTGGTTGTATAATAGATCATAATCATCATCATAATATAATAGATATTATGTCATTGATCAAATCTTCATTTAGTATTTAATATTAGAGTTGATTATGACTGTTATATTCTGATGTAATATATGTTTGCCCTGGTGAGTGGAAGAGATGGCCACATGGCCTTAACTCCACCAGGCTAAATAAATAAATAAATAAATAAAATAATTAATAAATACATTTTCTATGACCTTTTCTTCTCCTTTTTTGAAACATTTAGCTTTGGATGCCCATTTTTTTGCACCATTCACTCCATAATCCTAACGTTATTTGAATTAACTCAGCAGGGATTAGATCTGTACCAGGAGACTTGATACCTTTTAGATAGTTAAAAACTGCAGTCAATCCGATTGAGTTTCATTAATTCAAAGCAGTACATTCAATATAAAACATCTAATTTATGACGAGCGATTTTACAAGGCAGATTGTAGGAAGTCTATAAATTCTGTAAGTAATGATGACGACCTTCAGAGCCGGTTTTACTTAATTGCTACAATATAATTACAAAGTAAACACACATGTGCATTGACTATATATGTTAATAAACTACATTAGGTACCCACACGTGTCTCCATGTTCAATTATTTTACTTGTAATGCAAACAGAAGTCAACATAATATCCCACTCATTTCATTAATCGACTCAAATCAAACAAAATAAATCTTATGTTATAAGATAAATGTGTAATATGTATATAGCTTGTTTTCTCATAACATAATATTGTTTTTTATTCAGGATTGTTTCTGTTATTTACGCAGGTATCCTCAACCAAAATATACTTTTTTTTTCTTCTACACTTCCCGATCTTGTGTGTCTGCGTCTGTCATATTTCTCTTCTTCATGTTGTCTTGAATTCTCTTTATCCACGTTGGCTTTGGTCTACCACGTTTCCTTTTTCCAGGAGGTATCCATTTCAATACTTCTTTGTTTGTTTCTGTGTCCCTTCTTCTCATTACATGTCCATACCATCTTAGTTGCATTTATTCAATCTCTTGTACAATATCCTTCTCAACATTCATAATTTTTCTTATTGTATTATTTGTTATTATATATATATATATATATATATATATATATATATATATAGAGAGAGAGAGAGAGAGAGAGAGAGAGAGAGAGAGAAAAGAGATAATAAAATATGTACGTTAATTTTAATTCAAATAAAATTAATACAAAATAAATGAAATGAATATTATGAGGAAAATTGTAAATCAAGGAAATATCAAATTAGAAATGAAGAAATAAGAAGGCAGCTGAATATTCAGCAATAGGTGAATGGTTGTGAGAAAAGTAGATTTGATTGCAATCAACATATAGACCGCAGCAGGATATACTCTGTGGGATGAGAAAATAAATGAAGATATAAGAAATGAACTAAATATATTGAAACTTACAGATCGAATAATTAAATATAGGAACGCCTGTAAAGAACATGTTGATACGAGTAGAATGCCAGAAGAAAGATTTCCGAAATCATTGCTGAATTATAAACTACACGGAAGGAGAAATGTTGGACGACCACACAGAAGCTGGTCTGAACAATTTTGACAATTCTAGCTTTAATGAAACCGGAACGAGCCAACAGGCTTAATCCTTGGATGAAGAAAAAGAAGAAGGAGAACACCAGATAGAATTGTACGCATAGCAAGAGATACGTTTTACCAGAGGATGGGAGAAGGACACCTGGAATTTTTCTCATCATTGAAGGTTTTCTCGAACCAATATTAATAATTATCATGATTTTAAAAAAATACATAAATGACTACGGGCTTATAGACTATCAGTTTGTAACGAACATTAATAATTTCATTTTATTTGAAGAGAAAAATTATACGCTCAGACCGGGACTTGCTCAGGTAGCTCAGTTGGTAGAGCACTTGGTCTAGAGAACCAAGGGTCCCGGGTTCAAGTCCCGGTCTGAGCGTATAATTTTTCTCTTCAAATAAGATTTATCCATCATTGAGATGTACGAAATGAATAATAAAAATTAATAATTTCCCTTGATTAAAATTCTCCTATGTTCTCTGCCCTCTGTGTCTCCACCCGTTACACCAAATGTCCTCATTGAATTCTGGATGTTATTCTTCCACGTTGTTCTGGGCCTTCCTTTTCTGCTCCTTCTTTCAATTTTTCATGCATAGACGGCCTTTGGTAGTCTTCCATCCTGCATTCTTCTTACGTGTCCATACCATTTTAGCCTTCTGTGTTTAATCTCATCCAATATACTTCTTTCTGCATTCATCCATATTCTAATTTCTGTATTTCTAACTCTTTCCAGTAGAGATTTTCTGGCAGCTGTTCTCTAAAAATCCATTTCAACTGCAGTTATTCTGTTGGCTTGTTGTTGTGTCATTGCCCAAACTTCTGATCCATATAACATTATACTTTTTAGTATAATGGAAAGGGAAGAGAAGATGTATGAAGGGTGAAATAGTTAGAGGACTTGCTAGTCCTGCTGGAAATTAAGCGGGACAATATAATTATGACTGTAAAGTTGGCAGTAGAGTAATGAGTAGTTGCATGTGTTGCAAACGGTTGCATGCAAGCCTCTCCAATAATCACACATGCATAACAGTGCCCGATGTGTATCTCTTCTACATCAGCGATTAAGCATTCAGCCAGCACCATGGGAGAGATCCTCGTGCATTGTTTACAACAAAACGTCTTTAAATAAAAATGTCTTACCCTGCAATTCAAAAATCATTATCTTTTACATCTTTCAAATCAATGCGTTGATAAAACCCTGGGGTGAACATTGTTTAAAGTCCTTAAAAGTCCTTCCAGATATTAAACATTGTAAATTTGCTAGTATTTAAATTCTAAATTATTCAACTGAATGATGGTAAGTAGTATTTCATTTATTGACATTCTTTAACGTATTAGGGGGCCCTGCTTCACACATCCTCTGCCAAAAGAAAAATATGTTTAAAGGAGAAGACTATATCAGAAATAAAATTTTACATATAGAAGAATTGTAGACTAAAAATAAAAACCGGAATAAGTGTCAAAATCAAAGTTCTGAGAAAAACAGAAAAAAAATTGTCCTTATCACAGTTTTTGATAGGCCAGGCGCATTCTTGTGGCTAAAGTTTGAACTACTTGCAGACTGAATATCAATTAGCCCGGTTTTTACCGCAATGGCATAGGCAACATAACCCATATTTTAGCAATGATATGGAAATCGATTGTTGTAGGACTTGGCACTGTTTTATTTTCGGTCCACAGTAGTGGAGTAAATTATTTTTGTCAGCAATAAAATTGTAACCATTGCAGGCCTGCAGCGTTCCTTTCCTAAATCATTTTCGAAATTTTGTCTTCTCACATTCTTTTAATGTGTCAAAACCATCTCAACTTTCTTTAATTTATTTCAAGAATATTCTTACCCACTTTCATTAACTCTAATTCTTTGCTTTCTAATTTCTTCACATTTTTCATAATGATAATGAATGATAATAATATATATATATATATATATATCCACAGTATAGCTACAAACATGGCATGATGAGTCTTTCCACGGTAAAAGACTCCGGACGTAAATTATCCCCCATTTGGATGACCGGGAGGGGGATACTGCGGAAGGAGACATCATACTGAGTTAAGAAAAGAGTGAAGAATGTTGAGTTTGCAGTGAACTATCTGCTCTTGGGCAGAACACTATGAATGAATAATAATATACTTTTATGTGATCCATGACCATGAAAAATATTTTAAAATGTTAGATGATGATTACTCTATTGAGAAAAAATACTACATATTGCAATTAGAGTATAAAATAAGTTATATTATGCTAACAGATCCCCTAATGGAAAATTTAAAGTAAACCCACATATCAAGTATAGTATATTTATTTATTAATTTAGTCTGGTGGACTTAAGGCCGTGTGGCCTTCCCTTTCACTCACCAAAAGAAACAAATGTTACATTCAAATACAAAAATCGGATTTCGTGGACAGATACTGGGAAGTCAGGGAAAAGATGATGAACATTTTATAATCTTTCTTGTTATTGTTATTGTTTGTTTTCCTCAGTCATTATTGGCTAATGAAAAATTTCAAAAGCCACTGCATTTAAATAAATAAATACAAAAATCGGAATATTATTAGAAACTAAATTATTATTTGGCAAAACTGAACAATACTAAAACTAAGACCTAATAACATAATAAAGTTAATGGCAATTAAAATTGAAATTAATTAATGACTATCCATTCACAGTAATTCTGCCCGAGGGCAGGTCTTTCACTGCAATCATAGCATTCCATGCTATGCTTTGTAGTTTTACTAGGGAATTATAGGTGTGGTAGCTTCCCGTTGTTTTCCACGCCGGTGAAGGATGATAATGATAACGATGATAATGATGGCCGGATGATTTTCGGGGACCGTTGGGCCCTAAGCTTCCTGACATTTGTCTTACAGGTGAGGAAAACCACCTAAAAAACTTCACCCAGGAGCCTGACCTGACCGGGAATAGAACCCGGGCCCGCTGCGTGACAAGGCAGCACGCTACCTCGAGACCACAGCCGTTGACTTAATGAATATATATATATATATATATATATATATATATATGAATAATACAAGTAAAGTCATAAAATGTAATGAAATAATCTATCGCTTATATATATATATATATATATATATATATATATATATATATATATATATATATATAAGACATTAGGTTTATTGATGAATCTTGATACAATTTTAATTAATAAAAAAACTAAATTATTAATGTTTAAAGAATACTACCAGTGAGATGTTTGTGTTAGTAAATATAAAATTCTTCAGTTTGTTTCTGAAATATGTTATTATTTGACAGTCTCTGACATAGGGCGGAAAATAATTCCACGTACTAACAAGGGAAACTGTAAAGATAGTAAGAATTGGTAGTGTGATGAGGAGGGATACAAAGAACAATGTGCTGATGGGACCGTGTTACTAATTTATGTGTATCAGAGTCCAACGCAAAGGTGTAAAAAATAAATAGGTGATGATGAGTGTATCATTTTATAGAGAAGATAGGAATGTAATTTTCTACGATTTAGTAGTCGAAGCAATGACAATTGTTGTAGGGATCAAATCTGCGAATTTCACAAATAAAATGTATGCAACAATTATGAACATGTTCAAGTTCTTGTATAAAAAAGTATTTATTCTGTAAAAAGAGTATCATAAGTAATGCCACGAGTGATTTCCAAATTATCTATCAACAAACGACTCACGAAGTGAGGAGTGAATTTATCTAGAGAATTTGGAAAACAAGAGTGGCATTTGTTTACTCACAAATCATTATTTAACTGTAGTTATTTTAAAATATTTATATATTTAATATAAACGGCGATGTTTGAAAACAAATGAGAAACGATTGGTACGCTTCATTTGCTTCCTTTGTTCATCACTGCAACCAGATCATATTATTTATTGCCAAAGGATCGCAATATTGTAAGAATGCACCCTAGTGGAGAAATTATAACTAACATTATGGATATTAATTAATTTCTGATGCCGTATCATGTAAATATGTCAATTATATTTTTCTGCAAGGTCATTTCCTGGAAAATAATTCGTTTAACAAAGTGCAAACAGTGGTTCCTCTTTTTGTGGTATAATCAATTGCTACAAATGTTTTTTATATTATCTCCCGCATGCGCTACCTGCTGACATTCATGCACTATACACAATCTGGTAGGCGTATTTCTTCGAGAGTCAGCCACTGCAAAATAATGCTATGACCTATTCAGAATTTTAAAAAAGGAGGTGGTTTCTTTAATATGATAAACTTTAGTTGATAAATTCGAGGCGAAACACGACTGTGATTGGTTGTAAATAAAAAATCATAGAAATTTGATTGGTCATTGACTCCCATTTGGGGCATGAGTTAAATAGTCATAAGTAATGCCACGAGTGATTTCCAAATTATCGATAAATTCACGACTCACGAAGTGAGGAGTGAATTTATCTAGAGAATTTGGAAATCAAGAGTGGCATTTGTTAGGACTATTTAACGAATAAAATTAAGCTGTTTACTCACAAATAATTGTTTAACTATAGTTATTTTAAAATATTTATGTATTTAATGTAAACGGCGATGTTTGAAAACAAATCAGAAATGTGAGTTATGTTTATTCACTGCAACTAGATCATATTATTTACTGCCAAATAAGATCGCAATATTGTAAGAATGTACCCAAGTGGAGAAATAATGAAACACATCAAACTATATATCATAATCAACATTACGAGTTATTCATTTATTTTTTTAGTAAACCACTCAGTAAAATCAAGGAATCTGTTCATTATTTGCTATATTCAATGTATTTGTTGGAGAAAAATAATGTTCTGTCTTGTTCAGAACATTAAAAAGGAGGCGCTTTCTTTATCACATAAGCAGGAGCTGATAAAGAGAAATCGATAAAGAGCGAGTAACACGACTGTCATTGGTTGTAAAATAAAATTCATTGAAACGTGATTGATCATTGACAGCATTTGTGGCATGAGTTAAATAGTCACAATAATCAAAATGTGGCATAGCAAGTATTTATACCAACATTTTTCTTACAGCAAATGGTAAACAATTGCTCATACAATAATGAATGTATTATTGCAGTATAAAAAATACTGCAAGAAACAGATAATATGTACATGCTAAAAAATAAAGATATAAAAATATATTTACTTCCTACACACGTGGGTGAATATAGAAATGGTTGCATCCACTACCATATGGCAGAATTAATTCAAACCACAAGTCTGCAGACTAATTTCTCCGGTAGTCCACCCCACCCTCTACACACAACTCTTTTAAACAATGGAACTCTGTAACACAGCATCCTACTGTGTCAAGCTTTTATTATTCAGTTCGTTGCATTTGCTGGTTATCTTTGTATTCGATTTGAACTCTTTCTCTCCTCACTTTTGTACCCTCCTACAAGCCCCCTTTTCCTCTTGTATTTCTCACCCCACTTGTAAATTATAAAGAGAGAACTGAAGCTATAGAATAAAAGAGTTCTTTTTTATGACCACTGATACTAATTACACATTCAGCATTTCCAATATAATCTCTCTCTTTCATACTACAAGCTGCTTCAAAAGTCAAGTTCCGAAATATAAGGACCATCATCTATCACTAGAGGCATCAAAATTTAACAATTATCAATAAAAAATTATAATTTAAAAAGTCAAATTTCAGATTTACAATAAGAAATTTATATATAATTAATCATCTCTTGGTGTTGATGTTCACCGCTGTGGTATCGAGGTAGAGTGCTGCCTTACCACGCAGCGTGCCCAGGTTCGATTCCCGGTCGGTACAAGCTTCCTGGGAGAGGTTTCTTTTCGGGGTTTTTCCTCACCTCTAAGACAAATGTCAGGAAGCTTTGAGACCCAAGCGTTCTCTGGCCATCATCATCATCATCATCATTATTATTATCCATGATGTGGAAAGCAACGGGAAGCTACCACACCTATAATTCCCTAGTAAAGCTGCAAAGCACAGCATGAAAATGATATGATTGCAGTGAAGGACCTGCCCTTGGGCAGAACACTATAAATACAATTGGTGCTGATGATTGATACATATATTATCATTATAATCCCAATCACCAAACAAAAATTTAAAAATCATCAATGCGTTTCAATAGAAAATCTATCTTTATTAAGACTGAATAAAAATTTATAAAAATAAAAAAATACTTGAATTTGTAATATTTTATTCTTATAGTTTTTATTAAATCTTGATAATTATAGATTTTATATTGAAACGCGATGGCGTTTTTTAAATTTTCGTTTGGTATTTGGGATTATATTGACTATTTAACTCATGCCCCAAATGGGAGTCAATGACCAATCACGTTTCAATGATTTCTGTTTTACAACCAATCAGAGTCGTGTTTCACGAAATATTTATCAGTGTTAGGATTATCATATATTAAACAAAGCTCCTCCTTTTTAATATTCTGAACAGGTCTGACCGTTATTTTGCAGTGACTGAGCCTATAACAAATACGGCTACCAGATTGTATATAATAGTGCTTACATGTCAACATTTGTAGCAATTGATTATACCACCAAAAAAAGAAACCACTGTTTGCACTTTCTTAAATGTATTTTTTCCCAGGTAATAATCGAGAAAAATATAATTGTCATATTTACATCATACGACATCAAAATGAATTAATATACAGATTGATGTGTTTCATTTTTCTCCACTAGAGAGCATTCTTACAATATTGCGTTCCTTTGGCAATAAATAGTATGATCTGGTTGCAGTGATAAACAAAAGAAGCAGTAGAAGCGTACCTATCGTTTCTCATTTGTTTTCAAACATCGCCGTTTACATTAAATATATAAATATTTTAAAATAACTATAGTTAAATAATGATTTGTGAGTAAACAGCTTAATTTTATTCGTTAAATAGTCCTAACAAATGCCACTCTTGATTTCCAAATTCTCTAGATAAATTCACTCCTCACTTCGTGAGTCGTGAATTTATCGATAATTTGGAAATCACTCGTGGCATTACTTATGATAATACCGTATATGTATTAATGAGATAATTTTATTTACCATTTTGTAGCATTTTATGAAATTAAACAAAACCAAGTAAACTTTTCTTTCTTCAATTCAATGTCTGAGTCTAGTGATTTGTTTCGAGACTAGAGTTTTTTATTTACAAAATGGGGATAGTTGTTCCTGTATATGCGTATACATACCAAGAGTCGATCCCAAAACTATACGATTAAGATACCAAACTAAATACTATGTGCTTGTAACTATCTAACTCACTAGTAGTATCGACCGCGTAGGTTGATGGCCGCGCAGATATAAGCTCTCCCTACATTCATATCATGAACAAATGTTTTCCAATCATCCCCTGTATAATCTACATCCCTCAAATCATGGTTAATATTGTTCTCCCACCTCATTCTTGGTCTACCAATAGGGCGCTTTCCTTCTAGTTTTCTTACAAGGAGTCCCCATGCACCTCTTTCATTCCCTATTCGTGCCACATGTTCTACCCATCACAGCTACTAGACTTAACTGTTCTCATTATATCTGTTTTCCCATGAAGATCATGTTGCTCACTGTCATGTAGTCTTCTCTATTTGACTGACTGACCATCTCTCTTTGGTCTAAAACTTTTCCTTAGAACTTTATTCTCTAATATTATCCCTTAAAGTAAGAGTCCATGTTTCGCATCCATATAATATTACTGGGAGAACAACAACCAGGCGCTTGTAAAGTGTATCATAAATACCTACTTTTTCATTGTACTTCTTTTTTTCTTATTTTACTTTTCTTCTTTCTTTCTTCTTAATATTCTATCTTTTCGTCTTATTTTCTTCTTCTTAGTCAAAGTTTAGAATATGCCTGTTCTGTTCTGACATCTATTCTGCTCAACTTTTTTTTTTGTCCAATAGTTCGTCGTCCTATGTTTCTAAGCTAAAATCCCAGATTGGAACCCCTAACAAGCTTTCGAGTATGCATATGTACATACGTTACAAGGGTTAATCTGCGCACCAATGTATACAGATTGGAGTTTTGGCGGTTGTTTCTGTTTGCAATTAAATGTTATGCACCTCTTTTGACTGATAAATTAAATTTTATCTGCTTTTGTTGGAATTAATGCTTAATACTCAGGGAGTCGAAACAACTTTAAATATATTAAATTATTGTTGAGAAGTAAACATTATGAGGTATAATCATTAAAATTCATCGGAGAACATATTGTTTAAACAACTCACCTCATAGGATTCATGCTTCCATGATATCGTGATTTCAAACATAGTCATGTTCATCTTCAGTCATAATTTCGTCAGTCGGAGTTATGGCTGAAGATGAACATGACTATGTTTGAAATCGCGATATCATGGAAGCATGAATCCTATGAGGTGAGTTGTTTAAACAACATGTTCTCCGATGAATTTTAACTTTAAATATGTTGGAACCATATAGCCCTCTTCATTTTTGAGCTTGATCAGTAATGGTTGGTACTTCATTAAGAATATTGATTCGAGCAGAAATAGGCTATATATATATATATATATATATATATATATATATATGTGTGTGTGTGTGTGTGTTATAATTATTGTATTGACTTAAGCTTTCACGGCCGGAGTTACTATGATGGTCTTGAAGAAAATTTCCGGGCTGTAGGCAGTGGTCTTAAGGCTTGAAGTTCGCCGACGTTTCGCCAGAGAGTGATTCTGGCATCCTCAAGGGTTGTCTTGAGACTGGCAATTTATAACTATATTTTTGACATTTCGCAATGAAGTCAAATATGATATGAAAAGAAAAAAACAAATGCCTGAGTCGGGATTTGAACCCGAGTCTCCAAACTCCGTACGTTTAGCGCTCTAACCATTAGAGCTACTCAGGTATCCTAACATAAACATTTATTTTTTATTATATATGTAGTATTCTCACTATATATATATATATATATATATATATATATATATATATAAGAAAATTAAATGTTTGTCACTACATATATAAGAAAAATAAATGTTTGTGTTAGGATACCTGAGTGGCTCAGATGGTTATACTACATATGTAAGAAAAATAAATGTTTCTGTTAGGTTACCTGAGTGGCTCAGATGGTTAGAGCGCTAAACGTACAGAGTTTAGAGACTCGGGTTCAAAACTCGACTCAGGCATTATTTTTCTTTTCATATCATATAATTTATATCTACGGTTCATTTCCTGACTTGTGTTTATCAGAATACTTTCCATCTATCCAATTCTACTTTTCGTTAATGTATTTTTGATCACCACTTTTGAAACATCCTGTATAACTTTACCACACTCTTTCATTCACTATTTTTTTTTGCAAATGTTTTGCATTTTCTCTCGTCCCACACAAATGTTTAGACGTTATCTAATGATGATCCAGTGTTTTGTATTACTGCGCCTTTATTTAAAAATAATTATTGTAAAAAACTAAGTCGGGGTTAAGATAAAAAGGACGTATGGTGGTGAATTAATTTTTGTCTCAGCTGGCGAATTAATTAGATTTAACTTGGCATTGAGGGTTGTGACAGGAGTCTAGAAAATCACGTATGTTGTATTCGTTAGTGCGCTCGCCTTTCAATCACTGGAAATTAACAATGTAGAGGGGTTTTTAATCCAGACGTGTCAAACTTATGACTCGAGTACCACGTGACGGAGAGCGTCACTAACAAATTTACATATGATACTCTTGTGTTACATCTGCATTCATGTAATTAATTACCCGTAGTCGGAACCCGTAGGTTCAATGTCGTATATAATCTTACTACCAATACTTAACTTAGAAATTTCAAACCCAATTCAACCCCCAATAATTCTAACAAAAATGACTAACAATTTTAAGTATAAAGATAAACAAATCAATGAAGGAGTGGGGAAAATTAATCATCTTAATATGGAGCCCCCTAAAATAACTATAATTAATAATCCTACTATTCCTACTATCATATTCCTATTCTCTTCTCCTCGTGTAATTAATTACCCGTAGTCGGAACCCGTAGGTTCAATGTCGTATTCATTGCTACCTATCCTCAGCCAAATTAATTAAAATTTTCTACTTCTTCTTCGACACGGTTTAGGCTTTTATACTAGCCTATTCCGGCTCCAAATTGCTGATGATTTAATCTTTTCTTTGGTCTTCCCATCCTCCTTCTTCATCATGGTGAATAGTTGTATGCTACTTTGATATCCTGTTCTCAGTCATCCGTGCTAAGTGTTCTTTCCACTTTGTTCTGTATTTCACTATTGTTGTGTTTAATTCCTCTACATTTAGTTGCTGTCTTATTTTTGTATTGTTTTTTTGTCTGTTCTTTGATATCCTACTATTGGTCTGAGGAATTTCATTTCAGCAGCTTGTACTCTGGCAATTTGTTGTGTTGCCACTGTCCATGTTTCGGATCCATAAATAATAATAGGAACTGCCATCGTCTTGTATAATTTCAATATAGAGCCTATTCTGGCTTTATTTTTCAAAGTTCTCTTTAGTGTTCCTGTTATATAATTAAACTTATTTAGTTTGTTGTTTGTATCTATTTTCGTCGTGTATGATATTTCGAAAGCTAGGAAATTATATTTTGTGATTTGTTCTATTGGTTTATTTTCTAATATTATCTTTGTCCGAACTGATTGAGCACCCTTGAAAGCCATTGTTTTTTTTCTGATGATATTTCCACATTATATTTTTTTGACACTTCGTTTAATTTACTTAGCATTCTTTGCAACTTGATTTCTAATTTTGCTATTAAAATCTGATCATCTGCAAAGGCTAATGTTTTTTTATTATTAGATTTCCTAAGTTAATTCCCCCATTTATTATTTGTTTCATGATATCATGTCGTCAAAGTATGTGTTTAAAATAATGGTTGGTAGTGGACAGCCCTGTCTAACTCATTCTGTTATATTTATTGATTCCCTTTGATTTATTTTTATTTTTGTTTTTTCATTTATATTTCTTTAATTACAGCTATCAAGTGTAGTGGAATTCCTTTTTCATTTATTAAATTCATATCTCCAATATCAAGTTCCCTAAGATCCATCCGAATATGATATTGCACGTACCGTCAAAGTCTTCGAAGAGGCGTTTTACCCAAAGGGTTTCACAGTAAAATTTTAAAGTCATCAATTCGAGTTGTAGGTGCAGATGAGGGAATTCTGATCATGGGGATACCACTATTAGAGCCCCGTTGTGCCTATTGCTGCTTCTTCTGCATTGTGCACACTGTTAACACTAATTGAATAGCATCTCTGCATAGTGGTGGACATTTTGTTTTGTATACTTTTCTTGTAAGGATTTTAAGCTGATTTATGCCAGGTAAGTTACGTATTTATTAATTTAATTTATTAACTTTTCCCATTGTGATAACAGAGTGAATATTGATATGACATAATTATTTATAGTTTCAACATATAACTTCAGTATGAAATGGTGCCAAATTATTTCCAACATGGCGCATTAGGGTAACTTGGAGGATCAATATTTATCCGAATTACTCTGTGTGGTAAAAGTGATCCCTCACTGTTGGAATATTTCATATTTTAATTATTAATGTAGAGGCTAGACAGTAAATTGTGGTACAGGTCCACTTCATGTTCAGAAGAATCGTGCAGTGGATATAACACAACAAAGAATTACGTGAGTGACTTTTGTTCGACGCAACAAGTAACGTTTGCATTTTTGTGAATTTCAGCTTTCAGCTTTAAATAAGGCGGTCGTAATTACCCAAATGTCGGGGGAACTCTGATCAAACCCAGGTACTAGAATACAATTTTTTTCGGGTTACTTTATGGTATATTTCTATTTTTTATGTATACTTATGTAAGTAAGTAATACAACAGTGAACAATTTTCTTTTTTTTTTTCCAATTCCTTTTACGAATAATATTAGTTCTTCTTCATCATCATCCAAGGATTAAGCCTGTTGGCACGTTCCGGTATCATGAAGGCCTGAATTGTCAAAATTGTTCAGACCATCTTCTGTGTAGACATTCAACATTTCTCCTTCCTTAAGGATTAACTGGACAGTAAATTAGAAGTTATGTTTCAGTCTAGTATTCCAATATATAATTCTGTTATCAAACCTTTTTTTGGCATTTATAATTCAGCAATAATTTTGGAAATATTTCTTCTGGCATTCTATCAAGATGTTCTTTTCAGACGTTCCTATATTTAACTATTCGATCTGTAAATTTGAAAATATTTAGTTCCTTTCTTATTTATTCGACTAATTGATAAAGTGATCGATATTCTCCCACCTCACGCTTAGTGACTGAAGCTACAATGCTGTAAGAAAATAAAAGTTGAAGGCAAAGAATGGAAGTCTGCTTACGACAAACACTGTGAGTACATTCCAACATATTTGTAAGATTGTGCGCACGTCACAGGAGTGACGCAATGCTGATGTGAACATGATGGGAAGTACAAAACAAGCCACAATAATTGTGATAACAGAATCTGACTAGTCATAAGACAGATGGTTAAGCAAAATGACATATTTTACAAACTCAAAATCAAATTGAAATTGTGCACCATCTTCCTTCCTTCTATCCTCTCTCTCTCTTCCTCTTTCTTATTCACGCTCCTTATTGTGACCCTCGGAATTTAGAAGCGAGCATAGTTACCAGCAGTTTACCGAGACTGACAGAAAAATTACATATAAATTAAACAGGGGCTTTCGACATATTTTAAATTCCATTCTGACAAGTCTCATGTGCTAGTGGTCAGCGTTTCTGACTACAGTTCATGAGGTCCCGGGTTCAATTCCCGGTCAGACCATAGGCATTATCCATTAAGGCTAATTATTCCTGTGGTCGCCCATGGTCTGGGATTTAGGTTAGGTTTTAGGTCAAGGAATCTCCTGGCGCTTCATTATCATTTATCATCCATCAACTTTTTTATGCCCCAACCTAAGAAATGGATTACAATTCCGCCAATGCCAGGGGAGAAAGCCATGAATGTAATAAATAACAATCTGGTGGCATTGGGCAAACAATCTTAATTATAGAAGCTTTAACATCTAAGGTCACATCGCCATTTTATTTTAATGATATTATGAAATTGTTAATATGAAAAAAATTGATCCTGGTAACAAAAATCTAACAACATTTTGCCTTAACGAATGAGTGAAACAACGAAAAAGCATTCTGTTGGAGTGGTCCCCACAGGAGTGTAAACTCGGGACCTCCTGAGTACCAGTCTCAATAGATACCGCTTCAGCCAACTCGCTCGATCACTGTATTTTAAATATAAAATTTTTCGTTTAATTTTCTTCTGAAAAAGCGATTTTTTATATAAAAAAATTGCTTTAAACAGCAAATTTATAAAACATAGAAAAAATGCATAATGTTTAATGGAATGGCTTATATGGCCCATCCTACCTTGTTTCAGCTACCTGCCTCTTGAATTCTCTGCCCTCTTATACAGGTCTGTCCAACTGAAAAAAATTAAAAAATAACTTTTACTGAATACTTTCTAAAACAATACCGTATAGTATATAACCTAGTTCTAACTATATTTTTTCAATATTGATTTATAATTTGTACTTTCATTATGAAGAAAATACAATTTTATCAATTTCTAGATTATTATTATTATTATTATTATTACTATTATTTAAATATATTTTCTATTTTTCTTCAGCTCTAAATTTCATACTAAAATATGTTGCTAATATAACTATAGATAAATGATCATTGTGTGTGTGTGTATATATATATATATATATATATATATATAATTTAACCCTGGTGAAGTGGAAGTAAAGATGTTATGGGTCCTAACTTTCGTCAGGTAAAATAAATTTATGTTATTATTGTCATTATTATTATTATTAGTCTATTATTTATTTTTATTATGAATGATATTAGTCCTATTAATATAATTAATATTATGCCTATTATTGTAACTACAATCATTATTATTATTATTAACATTATTATTAATATTGGTATATTATTATTATTATTGTTATTATTATTATTATTATTATTATTATTATTTTATTCTTATAGCCTATGTAGAGAAAGTTCTTTTCTCTTTCCCGAAATGTGCGTTTTAATGATACTCACTGAACTTTTCATGCATCAGGTTCCACACTGGGAGAATACATGGTTTTAATGTTTTTTTTTCGTTTTATGAACCACTTCGACAGACCACTTAACGTAGATTATGTATTCTTATATTATAGCCAATTGGCTTAACCATCAACTGTTCGCGAGTCCCCCAGCAGAAGAATGATCTCGGTGTTAGAGGCCTAATCCATCTGGTTCCATAACTAGGCTAACAGGCTACAGTGAGATGTTATTTAGTTAGAGACAAGATATTTAGGAATAAAACAGTTCCTCAAACAAGAATTAAATTTTATAATACTACGGCAATTCCTACGTTACTTTATGGATGTGAAAGCTGGGTACCCACAGAAAGGACAATTAGAAGAATACCAAGTTTTAAAATGAGATTTTTGAGGAAAACAGAAGAATGTATGAGAGAAGACAGAATTATAAATGAGAAATAAGAAAATAATTAGAAATGGAAGATAACAACTCAAGAATGAATAGATACAGAACAAGATGGTTTGAACATGTTTGAAGAATGGAAGATACCAAACTGCCAAAAATTAGCTTAATATGTTCCTAAAGGAAATAGAGACGTAGGGAGGTCGAAAAGGAGATGAAAGGAGACGCTGTGATGAGGGAACAGTTAGCCTAATCCATGAAGTGGAGAAGAAGAAGAAGAAGACAATGTGCATAAGTGCTCTATTAAATACAAAACTGAAGCCAATTTTCAGATATGAAATTTAGTTGTGTATAATATTCGGGTGAACTTCACTCCTGCAGTCAGATAATGAGAAAATGATTGAAGTGGACAAATGTCACGTTAATATTTCGTTCAACCTTTCGAAAGTTATTCTCAGATTCTAAGGTTGTTCTGTGAACTGATAACTTCATTAACATCACACCTGTAATTTTGAATTTGTTCCAAAACAAGTGTAAATTCGAGTCCTCCAAAATGTCAACTTTTTTATGTCAGAAAGGGTAGTCAACTGAATGTCGCATAAATACAATTTAATGCTGCAGCACGAAATTCATTTCTCTTGTAAAATTTATTCCTACCAGATTTGATTCATCTAATAATATCAATTGATTAACAGTTAGATTAATCGTTACCAATAGGTCATAAGCAAGTTTTTTATTTGAGCAGTAGCTAGTATTTTTATTTAACGCGCACTTTAACATTACCTTTTTTTGAAGCTGTTACCTTTATTATACCATATACATTTTAATCTATCATCCTATTAGAAACATATACAGCCAATTTGAATCCAAAATAACATGCTAATAACTAAATATTAACAATTTAATACAGAATTGAGTGCAGAAGTGATCTATCTTAATACAGAATAGATTTAGAATAAATTTATTTAGCCTGGTGGAGTTAAGGTCATATGGCCTTCTCTTCCACTCACCAGGACAAACATGTGTTACACATAAATACAAAAAATTACAATAATAGTATATATTAGTGTCACACTGGAAATATAGGTGTAAAGGACGGACAATTTTTGCTCAAGGGACAACTTATTTGAGGCTTGAAGTTCTTTTATACGTCGTAAATCTATCGGTCTGTCTGTCTGTACTCGTGTATTCGCACCTGGGACAAAAGCGATCCATAATAATAATAATAATAATAATAATAATAATAATAATACTAATAATAATAATAATGCTTTATTTTAGGTGGTAGAGTTAAGGCCATAAGGCCTTCTCTTCCGCTGAACCAGCGAATAGTAAAGTCATCATCATCAACAACAAGAATTAAGCCCAATGGCCTGTTCCGATCTCATTATAGGTCGAATTGGTCCTTCCATCTCTTCAATGGTCTTCCCAACAATCTTCTCCCTTTTGGTTTATAATTATACATTCTTCTTGGTATGCGCTGTTCATTTATTTTGTAATACGTGCTGAAGGTATTTCATTCTTTCACAGAGATTAACAACAAGATACAGTGGAAAGAACATGTAGAAAGAATGGAAGAAAGTAGATTACCAAATAAAATCTTCCATTATTTTCCAACAGGAAGAAGAGATGTACGACGTCCTCGGAAGAGATGGTCTTAGATCTATTAGTGAAGACGGAACAGGCAACTCTTGCCTAAACCAGGAAGTGAAGAAGAAGAAGAAGAAGAAGACAGAGATTAAATATGTTAAGTTCTGTTCTTATATCTTCCTTTTTCTTTTTATCGGTTCTTTGGTATCCTGCTATAGCTCTCAACATCTTCATTTCTGCAGCCTCTATTTGTTTACTATCTGCCTTTGTTAATGTCCAGGTTTCACATCCATAAATAAGAGATGGAACTGCCAGTACTGTATAAGCGTGACTTAAAAGTGCCAAGGGTGCAGCAACCCCTGATATCTTGAGGAAGAAAATTCCAGGTGCGGGTAGAGGCTACTGTGAAAGAAGCAGAATAAGAGGAAGTGCTATGAAGATTGGATTGTTATAGAATACCAGAGAAAAGATTACCCAGACAAGCTTTGGAATGGTTCCATCTGGGAAAAGAAAGAGAGGTCGACCTAGATTTAAATGGTTGGGTGATGTAAAAAAGAGGTATGATGGAGCTAGGTCGGGAAGAATTGGAATAGGAAGATAGAGACGAATAGAGAAAGAAGATAAACATTTTTAAAAGCGTTGGGCACAGGAAGGTGTTTTATTAGATTGTAAACCTGTTTATAAAAAAGTAAATAAAATGAAACTTGATTAATAAAAATAAAATATTTGAAGTGACTGTACACACGCCGAGTTAAATTTTTATGGTAATCGCAAATGCAATATTTGTATGAACTAGTAAACAGCCAGTAAAATAATGAGCTTTTGGTGTTGATAACAAGTTGCCATCTCTTTTTACTTTTTGTTGTTGCATGTATATTATATTAAATAGAGGCGCCGACCAAGCAATCTCTTAAGTTAAATGTAATCGCTAGTGTTAACCCTGTCCGCTTGAGTTGTGTGTGTTTTAAGACTGACTAGAGGTGGAGCTTATTGCCTTCCAGGGTATTGGAATTAACATACGTTAAGATTAGAACACGAACTAGATGGACTGCGTGTTGTTGTACGAATATTGGATTAGTGGTATATTTTTCCGTCTACTTTCTTCATCTTAAAACAAAAGTAACCCATTTTTCTCACCCCTATATGCGCTACCGTTACATACTCGTATGTCTAAGGAGGTTTAATTCTAGATGTAAGTGATCAGACCTACATACAAACATGTAAAAGATTTAACCTTTAAATTCGTATTGTATCCTTTTGGATTAATCAGTTGGTCCAATTAATTTCGTATTATAAATAAATAAGAAGAAAACAAACAAAAAGATACCTCTTAAATGTGTATCTAATTACACAATACTAGTGGTCGCCCAGCGGTCGAAATTCGACCACAATTAATTAATTTTCGATTTATTTTAAAAATATGAACCTTAGGAAATATGTGGTATAGCTTGGCTAAGCCATATTTAAAAAAACAATAACGCGTCATTTCACATTTTATACTATTTAATTTGCATTTAGGTTCAGTTTCACCAACAGAGGTAACTGTATTACGCCAGTTTTCCCTATGTATCATCATCATCATCATCATCAACAACAAGGATTAGGCCCAATGGCCTGTTCCGATCTCATTATAGATCGGATTGGTCCTTCCATCTCTTCAATGGTCTTCCCAACATTCTTCTCCCTTTTGGTTTTATAATTATACATTCTTCTTGGTATGCGCTGTTCATTCATTCGTAATACGTGCTGAAGATAAGCATTTTGATAATATTTTATTCTTTCACAGATATTAAATATATTAAATTCTGTTCTTATATCTTCGTTTTTCTTTTTATCGGTTCTTTGGTATCCTGCTATTGCTCTCAACATCTTCATTTCTGCAGCCTCTATTTGTTTACTATCTGCCTCTGTTAATGTCCAGGTTTCCCTACGTATCATGCATAGTTTAAACTGGCGTAATACAGTTACCTCTCTTGCTGAAACTAGCCCTCAGCATATTACCATGTGTCTCTCACACAACCCGTCAATGTTCTATGTCGAGGCATGATGTAAATAGGTGCAAATATGTAAATATAAAATTAAAATGTAATGAAATTACTGAAACAAAGAATAGACAGGGTTTAATTTAAATTTAAATAATAATGATGATTTAGTCTTACTACACCATGACGAAGATCTGTTACAATTGGCTGCTTACAAACTAAATGCAATATGTAGCGATTATAATTTTAAAATTTCAATAAGTAAAACAAAAGTAATGGCATTTTGTGGAAGAAATGCTCTGCGTGCAAAAATAGTAATTAGAGACGAAATTATTGAACAAGTATCCCACTTTAAATATTTAGGATGTGACATCAGCTATGGGTATGATAAAGATATTGAACACAAAACACATCAGTTTCAAGCTATTTGTGGTACAATAAATAGAACATTGAATAATAAAGCTCATAAACAAACAAAATTAAAATTTTATGAAACAATGGCTGTCCCTGTCCTTTGTATGGGAGTGAATCTTGGATTACCACTACCAAACAATCCAAAGTAAAATCCAAGCAGCCGAAATGAAATTTTTAAGAAGAGTAAAAGGCTGCACTAGAATGGATCAGGTATGAAACGAGGATATCCGTGAAGAACTGCAGATCTACTCCATAAGAGAAAAGATATTTAACAACAAGATTCAGTGGAAAGAACATGTAGAAAGAATGGAAGAAAGTAGATTACCAAATAAAATCTTCCATTATTTTCCAAGAGGAAGAAGAGATGTCGGACGTCCACGGAAGAGATGGTCTTAGATCTATTAGTGAAGACGGAACAGGCAACTCTTGCCTAAACCAGGAAGTGAATAATAATAATAATAATAATAATAATAATAATAATAATAAAATGTACTAACTTTTTTAAATCTCTAATAATAAACTATTAATAATGAATACGCGAGAGTTACTATTTCACATTGCTATTGCACAATTTGCTTTTTACAACAATGCTCAAATGAATAATATATATAAATTCCTTAGAGGCAATTTATTTTATTTTATTTTATTTATTTGTAACATATATATAATATTAGAAAACTAAGGTTAAAATTTTTATGGACATATTAAGGGTCAATTTCACCAACAGAGGTAACTGTATTACGCCAATTTTCCCCGTGTATAATGCATAGCTTAAACTGGCGTAATACAGTTACCTCTGTTGGTGAAACCGACCCTAAATGAATGAACTCAAACAGACTTTCAAAACAAATAATTTAAATCTACGAAAATAGAAGTAAAGCACCTGTAGAGATTATAAAATGGATTGGGAAGTTGAAAAGGACTTACAATTGGCAGAAATTACTCAAGAAGATATAAACAGTGATATCTTCAGAATTAAGGTGCACAAGTGGCAGGTTAACCAAGAGGACAAACCTAAGGAAAAAATGGAACAACATGGACCGAAGAGAGAAAGAAATCCCATAGCCAAAAAATGAGGTAAATGTGGAGTCAAAGGAAACACCTCTATGTACTTTGCGTAGTCCTTAATAGACTCCTTCGAAATAAAAAAAATGGTAATAAATTCTTATGACGGTGAGATAAAGGCAACTGTACAAAGGCCTTGTTTATTGTAACATACTATACCGATCTTCCTATCAAGTTCGTTAAAACAAGATATTTTAACAGAATATTAATAATTATAGCACTGGATTATTTTTGGCGTCTTTAATGTGAAATTCGTGAGCGTTGATTATGAATTGTTGTTCTGAGAAGATTTAAAGTATTTTAAAATTATACACCTCCTAATGATGGCCGACCATTAAAATACTTAGAGAGAGAGAGAGAGAGAGAGAGAGAGAGAGAGAGAGAGAGAGAGAGAGAGAGAGAGAGAGAGAGAGAGAGAGAGAGGAGAGAGAGGAGAGAGAAGAGAGAGAGAGAGAGAGAGAGAGAGAGAGAGAGAGAGAGAGAGAGACATAAATCGAAGGCTCTTCTGCTTGTTTGAAAAGCAAATGAAGGGTATGATTTAATACTATTCCCAAGCCCTTAAAAACGTATTGGCTAAAAGTTGTTTATTTAACATGATAGTTTTTATGCATTAGAAAAGTGAACTTTTAAATACGTCCAGCAAGCGATTTTAATTTGCAGGAGTTCAGTTTACGGTAGTCATATATCAAAATAGATGTAACAAAAACATCCGAGGACATGACATCTTACATTCCACTAATTGGAGAGTACGTTATTTTTTAATTACCGGGTAATAAAGTAAGAAACTGAATGACTGCTTTCACTCCTACTGCACGATATAATAAAATTCTATCGGAAAATAACTTTGCAAGTAGTAAAAACATTATTTTTGAAACATAATTTGTGAATTAAGAGTATTATTTGATAATGAGAAAATATTACAATTTTCAACAAGGCTCACTGTCTGAAATAGGAGCGAGTTTATTCGAAGGATAAGTTGACATGAAGCTTCTGTTATTGAAATACAGAGTGATTCAGAAATATGGCTATACGTTTGATCGCATTTTGTGACGAAAATATTATTATTAAAGGAAATATGATGTTATCATTGGAAAGGGAATCCTTCAAATTACAACAATAGAACAAAACAAAACAAATCACTGCTCACGTGCAGCTTGGCAGGTTGATTTTTGTGGGCTAGAGTCGAACGCCTCCACAATTCTCTTCGTTGTTTCTGCATCCGTGCAAATGCGAGGCCTTCCAGTAGGTTTGATTTTCTGCATCCGTCCCGTTTCCAGCAGTCGTTTTCTTCACTTCCCCACAGTCGACGGCTGCAATGCTACGTTAAACTCACGTCTTGCCCGTCCTGCGGCCTCACGATCATTAGCATACGTTATTGCCATGCAGCAATTGCAATTTGCTGTTGCATATTCAACGCCATTTTGACTAATGACGTTAAGTTCTAAACTGTTTTGTTTTATTCCATTGTTGTAATTTGAATATTTGCCTTTCTAACGGTAATTTCATATATCCTGTAATGGTAATATTTTCATCACACAACGCGATCAAACGTATAGCCATATTTATGATTCACCCTGTAGTACATGACAATATACTTAGACCCCAACATATTTCATAAAAAATGTCGGATCGTATATTTTTTAATAAGTTAAAATAATAAAACCGAGTAAAAATGTACTTTAATAAAACAATTATACAATTTGTGGGGAATAAACATTTACAATGGTTTAGGCACGTGTAGAGGATGAATGAAGATAGATCGCCAGTTAGGAGTTTGGAGTGGATTCCAAATCGGAGGAAAAGAAGAGGGAGACCTGAGAAGACATGGATAGAGGGAATTATAAATTTGTTGAAGGTCAGGAAACCGCAGTATTGTGACTGGAAGGATAGATATGAATGGTGGAAGATAATCAAAACTTAATATTGGGCACATGAAGATGTTGTATAGGCCTACATTTAAAATCCGTTAAAAATAAAATAATACAATTTTAGTACCTGATATATCAGACGTCTTCAACATTAAAATTCATTAAAATTCTGTAGGGCTTTCAGAACTACTTGTTCCATCTTCACCAGCTAGATTGGTATTGTTGAAGATGAAACAAGTAGTTCGAAAGGCCTACACAATTTTAATCAATGTTAATGTTGAGGACGACTGATATATTATGTACTAATTTTATTATTTTAACTTATTACAAAACCACCTCAACGGAGACTTAGTATCAATTTTAAAAGTGTTGACGTATAATTTTGTTAGAGAACATGCAAATATCCTGTAGCCTGGTTAGCGCGCGGAGCTGCTCCGACACGATATTGATGGTAGGCCATACCAGGATTTTTGGGTTCTCTTCATTCCCGAACTCCATTCCATCTCCCTCCTCTTCATGTAATTTAATTTCTCGTTCATTAATTTCATATCACCCTTAAACTCTAGGAAAAAAGAATTCTGTTGGCACCCACAAGGTGTTGAAAATATGTAGTTCCGGAGATCCAGCGGAGCCCACCAGAGAATGCTAGCTCATGACTCCGGGCCTGAGCAATAAAAAAGTTGAGAAGGAGCCAACGGGAGAGTTATAGTTCTCCCTTTCGGCCACGGGCCCATCCCAGAAATTGCCATATGGATCATAACACAAGAACCTGGTGTGCCGGATCCTGAAGACGACATATTACTTACATAACATATCTATAATATACTAGGATAGCGCAATAGATCTTTCAGGGTAGACTGCCAATCTGTCAGAGTAAAGAAATAAACAGCTATCATGAATGTATTACGGTATACAGTAGGTAGTTAAGTATCTGAAACATATATCTGACGAACACTGTTTTCCGAATTCTTTACATTTTTTTGATAGTAAAAAAGTTTGTATTCTTCTCCATCTCAGTGTAACCGCTTACCTTAAAGGTACTTTACTTATTTCCACACCACATAAGCTTTATAGTGGCATGACCTGTAGGGAGAGGGTTTTCAAATTTTGTATCACATACATACTTTTTGAACACATAAAGACATGGAGGGCCTCCCTGTATGGAGTGATCAGCTCCCATGACCCTTGGGGAAGTTACCATTACTCGAAATAATAATAATAATAATAATAATAATAATAATAATAATAATAATAATAATAATAATAATAATAATAATAATAATAATAATTTAATAAACAAGTGATTTTCTTGGTGATAACATATTAAAATATACAGTCAATATGCCCAATTCACCAATTAATGATTAAAATGCTCAACATGTTTCTACAGCTAAGCCATCATTCTCAAGACCAGATATTGACTAAAGACAAAAATAGCAATGAATGAACAAAATCAGTTAAAAACAAACTACGTCACATGACGCAATCAATTACAAATAAATAGTATAACATAATAAAACGAACCCTCTTTTCCTTCAAGTAAAGAAAAGGGGGCTCTTTATGGAATAGGGACCTTGTCTTTATTCATGAATTTTTATTCTTATTTTTATAGAATCTATAAAAGTAAGGATAAAATTGTAGAATCTATAGAAATAAGGATCTATAAAAATAAGGATAAAATTATGAATAAAGACAAGGGCCTTATTCCGTACAGCACCCTCTTTTGTTTAATTGAAGTAAAAGAGGATTAGATTTGTTATGTATACTGTTTATTTGTGATTGATTGCGTCATGCGACGCAATTTGTTTTTACTGATTTTGTTGATCCATTACTACTTTTGTCTTCAGTCCATATCTGGTCTTGAGAATGACAGCTTAGCTGTAGAAACATGTTGATCATTTTAATCATTAGGCCTAATTGGTGAATTGGGCATATTGATTGTATATTCTAATATTTTATCACCAAGAAAATCACTTGTGCATTAAATTATTATTATTATTATTATTATTATTATTATTATTATTATTATTATTATTATTATTATTATTATTGTTATTATTAATATTATTATTTCGAGTCATGGTAACTTCTCCAAGGGTCATGGGAGCTGACCACTCATACAATGAGGCCCTCCATGTCTTTGTGTGGTCAAAAAGTATGTATGTGATATTGATGAATTCGGCATATCGACCGTTAATTTTAATAATAACAATAATAATCTCCCAGTAGGTAAGCCAAGAATGAGTTGGGATAATAATATTAAATAGGATTTGAGGGAGGTAAATTATAGAGGCGATGTTTGGAAAACGTTGACTCGTATAGGGATGTATGGAGAGCTTATGTACGCGCGGACATGAACTAACTAATTCGATACTGCCAGTTAGTAAGTAGTAATTTTATTTTTTATCGGGTTTCACATTGTGTAACATTTTAAATTCACATTAAAAATTACCTACTTTGAGAATGTAACTCACAAGTGTCAAAAATTATGTTGACTGCATAATTATTGGAATAAAACATAACATACAAAGATAACATCTCGAGTTGTTGTGAAAAATATCATAATAATGTAGATAAGCAGGTCTACTCATTTTACTGGAAGCGAGACAAAAAGTTGAACTTATAGTGAATAGATTATTTTCATTATAGTGAAAAGCAGAGGATAAGAAATGTTAACGATTTTCAGTCCTTCATGTCTAATTATCAGATTCCTATGCAAACAGTCCTTCACAATTTCTCGCCTGTACACCTGGCACTAATGAAAAAGGTATATTTGAACGTGAAGGAGAACGAAATGGAAGAAATTGAATGCCTCTGGCGGCGAAGTGTCTAACTTCTCTGCATCTCACATGCAGTACTTCTAACCTCCACTTCACGCTTCTAGTTTTCTTTAATTAAGTACGTCACTGCAACCTGATCCTCCATCATCAACAGTCATGTAAGCAGAGGTCCAGTTTTATCGAGAAATTTGGCAACAATTTTGTTGCACTGGATTTATCTTTAAACTAGATGGCCCGGCGAATTTCGTATCGCCTTTAACTATTTTTACGTTAATTTTTCTGTATGGTTTTGTTGATTGAGATGGATTTATGTTGTCTGCATTCTTAGTATCATCCATAAGTGTATGATAAGGATTATATACATTTATTGATGGAATATTTTGAGGAGGCTTGCTGATTTCATTATACTTTCGTTTTTTTCTACGAACTTGTTGGCAGTTTGGATTCTCATCATCAACAAGAAGTCTCTGTATAGTAATATCATATTTACTTACAGTTCTTTTATTCCGTTCCTTAGGACCTTTTAAATTGACGTTCTTCTTAAATGTAAGATTTATGGCCATATAGACCTATGCCAATTTGCGGAAATTCACTTGATATCAAATCATTCATGGTCTCTAGAACTGATTCGCCATATTGTTCAATGTCCCTTCTCGGTCCAGTTAAATTTAAATTAAGTTGCTGTCTTTCAGCCAGATTACTTAAAACTAATACTTACACACGAAATTAATATTACCAATATATTGAAAATAAAATAAACATTGAACACACTTAAATTATGAAATAATCAATATTTGTAATTCAATTGAAATTCGCGGTTGTAACAAAAAGCACAGCCACCTGGTTAAATAATAAACCAATTACCTTACACCGTCATCTGTTAGAATCGTATGGAACTCACAGATAATTATAACTTTTTGTTAAATAATAAACAAATAATTTGCAATAAAATAATGCTACTATAAATTTACTTATAAACAACCGTAAGTCTCAAGTTGGATCAAACAGCACACAGTGTGCAACATTTTATTAAAATCAGTTCAATAGTTTAGGATTCCATCACGGACAAACAACGTGACACGTAATTTTTATATATTAAGATCATCGAGATCGCGAGATTTCAAAGATACATTTTAAGCATTTCTTGTTCTTCTCCTTTCTTATGCTCTATCGTAATTTAACCTCTTACTTTATGTAGCTTTTTTCCGTGCCCCACGACATGTAGGCCTTATAATGGCACGACCTGTCGGGAGCGATTTTAACCTTTTGATCATACATACTTTTTTCACCACACAAGGACATGGAGGACTTCCTCGAATGAGTGATCAACTCAATCCTGAGTTTCCACCGAGACAAAATTGAGATTTAAGAGAAAACACACCACTCACTCACACATTCATTCTGAACATGGCGAAATATTTTCATTTGTTTAAACATTGTATAACCGTAAAATAGTTTTCTATATCTCATTATTTTTCTTTTGTTTTTTATATAGGCCCCTACACTAGACAGGGACGATCTCCCAACAATTTAATTTATTTTGCTAGATTACATTTTATTATTAGTTTTAGTCTTAATCTTAACTATCATTAACTGGCTGTATTATAGATCGTAATATAATAGATATTATCTTATTGATCTTCATTTAGTATTTAGTATTAGAGTTAATTATGATTGTTATATTCTGATGTAATATGTTTGTCCTGGTGAGTGGAAGAGAAGACCACATGACCTTAACTCCACCAGGTTAATAAATAAATAAACAAATAAATATGATAATGATGATTATGGTTACCACATAATATTCGGGGACGTTTGGGCTTTAATGAATAAAATTGTAAAACTTCAAATAATATACCAATAAAATGTACTTATATGGATCTGAATCGTGGATACTTACAAAAAATATATCTCACACATTCAAGCCACTAAAATGAAATTTGTAAGGACTGTTAAAGTTTGTACACGCATGGATAGATTACATAATGAGTCAATAAGAAATGAACTGGATATATTTTCAATACTCGATAAACTAGAAGAGCACAAATACCGATGAAAAGAACATTTAGACAGAATGGACAATACAATATTACCCTAAACGATCAACACCTACATAGCGCATGGAAAAAAAGTCTTTGGCCAAGAAAACGATGGACTTCAGACCGGAACTGGTCGCATTGTCCTAATCCTGGAAAGGAAGTAGAAGAAGAAGAAAATGCACTTGTGTAAAGTGTGATCTCACTCCAGGTCTCAAGAGGCCCGTCGGGTAGTAGGAGGTTTAGGCTCCCACCTTCTTAGACAAACGGCACGAGATGTCAGCCCTGCGTGACGGCCGTCTTTACCCCAGAACAAGAGTCTGGTCAGTTAGAGGCTGAGTCGATCCCAGGGCCATGGTGCCGCCAGAAGGTTTGGGACAATTTAAAAATCCTGACCCCTCTGGACTCGAACACTCTCTCACTCCGGCATGCAGGTGAGGAAAAATCCGGAAAAAGCCATAGGTTAACATTATTATGCCAACTGTGAATGCAAGTTTCTATTTATGCTCCCAATTTTCCCACCAAATATTGTTTTAAAAAATATGTTATTTCTCTTTTTTTTTATTTTACTTTTCATGTATACGATACATACATCAAATGTTATATAATAATTAACTATGTATACATTTGTGTTTCATATTGCATACTATTTTTTGTTGTTTTGGGACTGACACTTAGCATAACCTCATTTAAGAATATTAAAAAATGTATGTATGTATTTATTTAGACTATTTAACTCATGCCTCAAATGGGAGTCAATGACCAATCACGTTTCAATGAATTTTGTTTTACAACCAATCACAGTCGTGTTTCACCTCGATATTTTTCGAATTTTGATTACCAAAATAAAGAAAGCTCGTCCTTTTTAATATTCTGATCAGGTCAGAGCATTATTTTGCAGTGACTGACTCTCTAACAAATACGTTGAATATAGCAAATAACGAACATATTCCTTGGACCTACACATTTGATAATTGTGTGTTCAATAATTGTGTGTTTAAATACTGATTTTACTGAGTTGTTTCCGAAAAAATGAATTAATAACCTATAATGTTGGTTATAATATACAGTTTGATGGGTTTAATTTTTTTCTCCCCTAGGATGCATTCTTACAAAATTGCGATCCTATATGGCAATAAATAATATGATTAAGTTGCAGTGATGAACAAATGAAACATAACCAAATATTTCTCATTTGTTTTCAAACATCGTCGTTTACATTAAATATATAAATATTTTAAAGTATTTATATTTAAATAATGATTTGTGAGTAAACAGCTTAATTTTATTTGTTAAGTAGTCCTAACAAATGCCACTCTTGGTTTCCAAATTCTCTAGATAAATTGGAAATCACTCGTGGCATTACTTATGACAATGCTGAAATAAATAAGTAATATACATATAAAAACCGCAAAATGAGGACGTACTGAAATATGGAATATAGGCAGCTGAAACCGTTCGGAATAATAAGTCACTATCTGAAAATTTTCAAGAAATTTGTTGTTTCTATACATTTTAAATAATTGCACATAATAATTACACTTGTCAACATGATTTTTGTCTCATGAGTACCAATAGTTGTAGCTACTTAATGTAGTTTTTATTGTGTTTTCAAATATGTATTCGGAATTTCTCCATCACCCACAGTTTTTTTTATTTCAATTTCAATTAAAGGATTTAAATAATAATTTTTAATAAACTTTTTTCGTCCATTTATTATCTTGGCGCAGTGAGCGATGAGCACGGGGAACACTTTCATCAGGAGATTTCCTAATATGCTGGCCGATTATTGTTGGACCATCAAGAGGGATGCTCCACAGGTGAAATGATCATCATCATCCTCATCTGCATTCATGGATTAGGTCTGTAGGCCCGTTCCGACTTCAGCCCATCTCTTTCTAGGTCTGCCCACATCTCGGGTGCCTTTAGGTTTGTATTTTGTTATTTGTTTTGGATATCTATCTTCATGCTCCACAGGCGAAATATAGCAGAAAATCGCCATTTCTTACTTTCTAGGTGAGTCCGAATGTTCAAATATTGTGTAGTTACGAATGTAGAAAATATTAAAATGTTTGAAATTATAAATGCCTGTTCTCTCGGAAACCTTGTGTGATGGAGAAAATCCGATATCATATTTGAATTCAGGAGAAAAAATACTATCAGAATCACATATTTGTCTTTCTGTTGCTCAGTGTTATTTGAACCACAATTAAGTGTTTAGTTCTAAGCTGTATTTTTTGTACTAATTTGATAACTTGGAAGTATATGGCAGATAACAAATAATATAATTAATGAACACATAGAATTTAATATTACAAGTATATAAAATAATGGGACATGCTAAATACAAGTCCTAAAAAACATATAAAATCTGGAGAAAATAGAGAAAAAAATGAAAATGTTTTAACTTAAATAGATCAAATATAAAAACTGAATCATTTGAAGAGATGATAAGCGAACTGGATGACGTAAGACGTGTTGGAGGTCCAGTTTGCATCTTATGGTTACTTCCCTGTGGAGGTGAAGGGTTAAACTGGCGAGGGTGTGGCTCAATTACCGAGACTGAGTGTAAGTTTACGTGTTAACCGGCCCACAGGGTAGTATTTTATTTATATATATTTATTGTCTTTTTTTTTTCTACCTCATCTCCAGAGAAACCTGTCCGTGGCAGGTTGTTGTATTATTCTTTTTTTATCTATCTCTGTTTTCTTCTATCATGGAGAAGGCTCCTTTTCCATTGGCGCGTATCAGCTGTTCACAAAACATCGAAATTAAATTATTCTTCTGTCTTCACAATATTGCTATAACATTATATTATACACACTGCATAGCTTACAGGGAGGTAAAAAAAGTCGTACACAAAAATTTTAGGGATGAAGTAGGAGGCCAAGCGAACAATTTAATGTATGTATATCTACCTCAAATCATGAAAAAAGTAGCCCATCAGATTAGATAAGATTACTAGAGATAGGTCAGAGTTTTAAGACCCTAACACGACAACCTTATTTTTGGTTCATTGTATGATCCATCTTTACTTTATAGAATGAAAGAAATGAAATCTATTCTATGGTAATATGTAGTCTGTTATAGTGTTTCTGGTTCCACACATATCAAGTATTCACACAAATGACTCATATCGTCATTTATTTTGGCTGGGCCCAAGGCCTCGAGGAGAGAGCACAATCCTCCCTTTGGCCCTATTCTGTAGTAATTTGACACACAGGCTCGCAGTCATGAGGGAGTACATATGTGTGCCCATTACATTATGACAACCACATATTTTAAACACCTATCGTTTACTAGTACAAAAGGCCGTCTATGCATGGAAAATTAAAAGAAGGAACAGAAAAGGAAGACCAAGAACAACCTGGAAGAGCAACATTCAAAATTCAATGTGGAAATTTGGTGTAACAGATGAATACACAGAGGACAGAGAACGATGGAGAACTTTAATTAAGGGAAATTTGTGAATGTTTGCTGCAAACTGATAGTCTATAAGCCCGTAGTCATTTATATTTATTTTTTTTAATTCATGTTAATTACTAAGATTGGTTGGAGAAAACCCTCAATGATGAGGAAAATTCTCAAATATTATATTATCGTTTACTAAACCAAATTATTTTTTTATTTAACATGAGATGAAGTGAAAAGTGGCATGAAATGAATGCATGGAGATGAAATGTCATGATGAGGGAGGGAAGAGGAGTGGAAATTTTGGTACGATGAAATTTAGGAAACAGAGAACCCAGATTAAAACCTGACAGTACCCTACCGGAATCACCACGATTCAAATCTGAGATCCCAATAGGAGCAGCCGGGCGCTTGGTATCGAGACGGCCATTTAGGTACCAGAGCACAAAATAACTTTTTTAATATCCTCCTCAGAACCAATTAGGCCTATATTTTTCAGTATGCATTCAAATTTAGTTTTTTTACATGGTATAAAAATAATTCATCACTTATGTAACAAATTTAATAGATAGATAGTTTTCCTGTTAATTTTAAATATTTATCATAGGCTATGTATCTATCACAAATAAAGCATTTAAGTTATTCTAGAATAAAGCTGTAACGTTCCTTAATGCGTCACCTAACAATGAAGAGGACATATTCACACCAGATACATAGAGATGTGAAATAAAGACGTTTACAAAGTTTTAGGGATGAAACAGGGCGTCAAATGAATATTTTTATGTAGACCCAGCCTGAAATCATGATTTAAGTACCAGTGAGCTGACATATAATATCCTCCGCATAGAACATCTCTCCATTTTTTAGGCCTGAAATATGTCATCCTCACGATCTTGGATTTCCCTCTGCCTGGTAACATTGATCAACAAAAATGAAACTTTGTCTTTTGTCTCAGAGAGAAAAATATGCGATTCTGATAGTATTTGTTCTCCTGAATTAAAATATGATATCGGTTTTTCTCCATCACGTAAGGTTTCCGAGAGACAGGAACATTCGAACATTCGGACTCACCTAGAAAGTAAGAAATGACGATTTTCTGCTATATTCGCCTGTGGAGCATCCCTCTTGAAGGTCCAACAATAATCGGCCAGCATATTAGGATTCCATTTGCCTTGATATCCCTTTTCCATAGCTGAAATCTCCTGACTTAGCTCATTTGGTTTTATTTTACAATGGACAAATGGACGAAAAAAAGTTTATTAAAAACATAATAATTTAAATCAATCATCATCATCATCATCATCATAGTACATTCACGAATTTAGGCCATTTGTTGACCTGTTGCGGCCTGAAGAGAAACACCATCCAGAAGTCTTTTGAGTGGACGTCCTGGTCTTCTTCTTCCTGCAGGTTGATATCTTAACATCTGTTTGGGTATCCTGTGATCTTCCATTCGATGAACATGTTGCATCCATCTTGACTTATAATTAGAAATTTTGTTCTCTAAAGGTTCCATGTGTAATTCTTCTGAGATGTCTTCATTTTTTTTTTGTGATCTAGTAGTGTGTATCCTGCAGTCCTCCGAAGATATCTCATTTCAGCAGATCTAAGTCTCTGTATATCCTTCTGTTTCAACGTCCATACTTCGCTACCATACAACAGAGTTGGAAGAGCCAGTGATTTATACACTTTTAGTCTTGAATGTTTTTGGACTGTGGCTTGAAGATAGAATTCATTAACCCTAAAATTCTTAAAAATTTAGATATTTTTGCATTGTTCTTCATATAAGATATTGCATCCTAGATATGTAAAATTATTCACCTGTTCCAAAATTTTATTGTCAAGTGCAATTTTACTTCTGACAGGATCTACACCTTGAAATGCCATAAGTTTTGTTTTTTCTGTAGATATCTTCAATTCACATTCTTCTGTAATTTTGTTAAGTTCATAAGACCTTTCTGCAGATTATCTTTTGAATTTAGTATTTAAATCCATTAATTGAAATTGAAATAAAAAAAAACTGTGGGTGATGGAAAAATTCCGAATACATATTTGAAAACACGATAAAAACTGCATTAAGTACAACTATAGGTACTCATGAGACAAAAATCATGTTGACCAGTGTAATTAGCGACTTGTGGAGAGTATCGTCATTCAAAAGACATGTTAATAATTTTCAATACAATGTTAATATAATATAATTTTTGTCAATTTGTGTATATTATTTGGGGTGTTTATTTTCATAACCTCTGTTGTCAATATTTTAATAAAATTTTGGAAGTAATCTAAAGGCTTCATTTTGCTGTGAACATGAGTCAGTTTTTTATTACCGTAGTCAATTTTAAGGCAAGTTTATAGCAATTTAAATAATATTTTGAAGCCAAATGGCGGAATTAGTACATAAAGTAACTTAAGTATGTATAACACAATATATCAGTTTTGGTACAAGGTGGATAACAGACGTTTTGAAAATTAGTTCCTCATATCTTCTTCATGTCACGTATTTTTATCTAAAACTAGGTAATACCCAGTGTGCACTGCTACGCCTAAATAAATGAACTATGAATGGTTAATTAAATTGTAATTATATACAGACACACAAAAGATTAGTTTTGTAACAATGTGAACAAGAGCCATTTTGAAAATGAGTTTCTCTTTTATTTAGTATTCATTTTAATGAAAATATCTTATGAGATCGTTTAATAATTTGTAATGACGGGATATTACGAAAGAAATTAAAAAAAAAAGTTATATTTTAATCTGGAGGAAATCTCATGTTTTTTAGACTGATGATATGGTGAAAGGTATGCGCGCAAGCCGGGGCGGGCACGTGGACCATATTCATACCTCTCTTGTCTTCTTCAATGTAAGGTAGGTCTTGTAAGCACATACCGGTCAAGAAATAGGCACTGCCCACCGTCTATAAAACCTACACGCTCGCGTACTTAGTGTGCAAGTGGTCTATCTCCATCACTAAATGATATTATCGTCTTGCTGGTTTATAATTCAGAACGGCTCTTCAAAGTTAAACTTATATAAAAGTATATTTAAATAATATTAATATACGTTTTTTATTTATATGCAGATTTTCAAAGTTTACATATATTTCTCTGCCTAAAACATTATTTTCCTACTCCAATGGTCCTTATCCATCCACTCCATGTCCTCCTCCCTTTTCAGTTCTTATTTCTTATATCCACGAATTTCTGGGTAATTCTTCGTGCATTCGTCGTACATGCCCATACAAATTCAATTGTTTATAGCCTATCTTATATAATCTACTAATGAATATTTGTAAATTAATTTTTTTCTCGTATGACTGTATGTTAACATATACAGAAAATACCTGGGAGTGGAAGTAAAAAAAAACTAATACATGGTCTTATATAGAAATGCATCATTAAATGGGAATGAACACTTAACGACAAATGAGATAAACTTTAAAGACGTGGTAGAATTCGAAATCCTAGGTGCAATGACAAAAAACAGGAAATTAGGTGCACAAATCATTTAAACAGGGTCTCAATTCTGCAAACACTTTACTTCTCTAAACAAGTTAAACTAATATATATGCCTATGAGGTGGGAGAATAACATTAACTATGATTTGAGGGAAGTAGATTATACAGGAGATGATTAGAAAACATTTACTCAGGATAGGGATATATGGAGAGCTTATGTCCGCGCGGCCATGAACCTACGGGTTCGATAGTGCCAGTGAGTTAGTTATATAGTTTATTTTCGCCACTCTGGAGATCTTTTTTTTCTCCTGGCTCGACAGGCCTAGAAGGCCCTTAGCCTACCTGCTGGCCACACATCCACATGTGTCAATCACAGAGGTAGATGATCATCAGCCAGTGTAGGGGTGACATGTGGTCAGCATGACGAGTCCCCAGCCGTTATAGCTGGTTTTCTCAATCTCTAGTCGCTCCTTATTGTCGCTACCCAATTGCCGCAGCATGCTGAGTGGGCACCGGTCCCATACTGGCGGAAATACCATGATAAAATTTCTTTCCCCATGGAGACTCGAGCCAGTACAAGTCCCGTAGCTCTGCGCCAAGGCTTCCTGCCTTAACCACTCGGCTACGGCGCGGGACCAACTCTGGGGATCTTGGGTTGAAATCGCGGATCAACTGATAATTTTTCGCTGTAGTTATGTTCAACGACAGCAAACAAATAACTAGTCTGAAAGTATCAATTTTCATTTTAACAGCACGAAGAAAATGCCTCAATAAAAATTAAAATGACTATTTAACTCATGCCCCAAATGGGAGTCAATGACCAATCACGTTTCAATGATTTCTGTTTTAGAACCAATCAGAGTCGTGTTTCACGAAATATTTATCAGTGTTAAATTTACCATATTAAAGAAAGCTTCTCCTTTTTAATATTCTGAACAGGTCTGACCATTATTTTGTAGTGACTCAGCATGTGAGAAATACGGCTACCAGATTGTATATATAGTGCATAGATGTCAACACATAGCGCTTGCAGGAGTTAATATAAAAACATTTGTAGCAATTTATTATACCATCAAAAAAAGAAACCACTGTTTGCACTTTCTTAAATGTATTTTTTCCCAGCTAATAAACCAGAAAAATATAATTGTCATATTTGCATCATACGACATCAGAAATGAATTAATATACAGTTTGATGTGTTTCATTTTTTCTCCACTAGAGAGCATTCTTACAATATAGCGTTCCTTTGACAATAAATAGTATGATCTGGTTGCAGTGATAAACAAAATAAGCAGATGAAGCGTACCTATCGTTTCTCATTTGTTTTCAAACATCGCCGTTTACATTAAATATATAAATATTTTAAAATAACTATAGTTAAATAATGATTTTTAAGTAAACAGCTTAATTTTATTCGTTAAATAGTCCTAACAAATGCCACTCTTGATTTCCAAATTCTCTAGATAACTTGGAAATCACTCGTGGCATTACTTATGACAATTTTCGGTGAAATCGCATCTCCAGAATAATGCTGCCTCATAGTACAGCCCTATACATTTTGTTGATTTGTTGTACATTGTTTAGTAGCAGGTAATTATAAACAGAAGAGCACCTGTAAAATGATTACTAAGTATTCTTACATGAAGCAGTAGATATATTTTTTGTGAGTATGATTATCATCACAAAAACAAATGTAAAGGCGGTAAACAAAAAGGCAGCTTAATCACACTCAGAAGCAATGCAAATACTTTTTTTAACATCACGCGATCAACCAGCGACCCATCATATCGCAATTAGAGGCACAGAATATGTATAAAAATCACGCAACGTTTAATATCAACATTTCTGGTAAGATATTTCTTTTTGTTAACTATTGCTTATAATCAGTGATATGATGATAATAATTTAAACGTTAAATAATAATTCTTCTTTACCTTCTTCTTAATTCCTATTACACTGGTCGACAAGGTTTTCTTCACAAGAAATCTGATTAGTGAATCTAGTGCATTTTTTCATACTGAATTCAGATATGTAGTTAGAATGTTTCCATCGGCACAGTTTTTTGTGACAGCTACTTACTTACTTACTCACTGGCACTATCGAACCCATAGGTTCATGGCCGCGCGGACATAAGCTCTCCGTACATCCCTATCCTGAGCTAATGCTTTCCAATCATTCCCTGTATAATCTACTTCACTCAAATCATAGTTAATGTTATTCTCCCACCTCATTCTTGGTCTACCAACTGGGCGCCTTCTTTCCGGCTTTCCTACAAGAAGCTTCCATGCAAGTCTTCCATTCCCCATACGTGCAACATGTCCTGCCCATCGCAGTCTACGAGACTTAACTCTTCTTATTATATCTGGCTTCCTATAAAGATCATGTAGTTCATTGTTATGTAATCTTCTCCATTCACCTGTCTGTTCATCTCTCTTTGGTCCAAAAATTTCCCTAAGTACTTTATTCTCAAATACTTGTATTCTCCTTTCCTCCCTTAAAGTAAGAGTCCATGTTTCGCACCCATATAATGTAATTGGTAGAATAATAGTTTTATATATTTTCAGTTTAACGTTTTTTTTAAAGGAGTTGGGACATCAAGAGTCTCTGCAATGCATAATAGCACGCACTTTCAGAATTAAGCCTATGTTTAATTTCTTTGTGCATCTCATGTCTATTTGTGATTATTGTTCCTAGGTATTTGAATTCAGCCACTTCCTCAAAATTTCCCTCATTTGTCATTAGCTGTCCATTTCCATTATATAATGAATTTCTACGTGTGACCATATATTTAGTTTTATTGATATTTACTTCCAGTCCTAATTTCTTAGTGTTACTCAATAGTGTGTGCATGTTGTCTTTTAGTATCTGCTCGCTATCGGCCAATAGTACTACATCATCAGCATAAACTAACAGCTTATTAATTTGTGACAGCTACTTTTTTTAGCATTCTCTTTGACCTGTCATAGGAACATTTACCTTATATGTAGCGATTTTTTTTCAAGCTGTATTTAACGGCTGTCTCTGATGAGCACGGTGAGCGTTTTCATCAGCAAATGTCCACAATGGAAAAGAAGTACCAAGGCAAGTGGAGTTCTAATATGCTGGCTGACTCTGTTACCAAGAAGAGATATGTTCCAGGTGCAAAATATGCCTGAAAATCACTTCTACCACTTTCTATGTAAGCCAGAATGAGTTAGAGTTAGATGGATTTTATTAAAAACTATAAGAAATGTAAATGAATATCACAGAAGACTCTTGCCTGATAGGAAAAAAAAAAAACTGAAATGATATTTGAATTCAGGATGAAAAATACTTCTAAAATCTCATATTTGTATTCTTGTGAAAGAAAAAAGTTCATTTTTGTCGACCAGTGTTATCATCCAAAGGAAAAATTGCTAACTAACTAACTCACTGGCACTATAGAACCCCTAGGTTCATGGCCGCGCAGACATAAGCCCTCTATACATCCCTATCCTGAGCTAATGATTTCCAATCATTCCCTGTATAATCTACTTCCCTCAAAACCATAGTTAATGTTATTCTCCAACCTCGTTCTTGGTATATCAACTGGGTATTTTCCCTCTGGTTTTCCTACAAGAAGCTTCCATGCACGTCTTTCATTCCCCATACGTGCCACATGTCCTATCCATCGCAGTCTAGGAGACCTAACTGTTCTTATTATATCTGGCTTCCTATAAAGACCATGTAGTTCATTGTTATGTAGTCTTCTCTCTTAACATAAATATGTATTACTCCCCACATTTATTCTTGTTACTCTAACGAACTTTAATTGTTCCATATTCCCAACTATAAGGTTGTTCTCAATGAAAATATGTTTGAAAAATACAACTATTCAAAGACACCAAAACTAACCGTGATATACATTTGTAAAAAGCTTAAACATCAATAAAACTAAATATACGGTCATACATGGAAATAAATTATATAATGGAAATGGGAGTTAATGACAAATATAATTGAACTATAATTACAAACAGGAATGAGGTAGAGAAAGAAATTAAACATAGGCTCAATGCTGGAAATCGAAGTATTAAGCATTACAGTGACTCTTGTCATCTAATTTTCTCTAAAAAAAACTTTAACTGAAAGTATATAAAACTGTTATTCTTCCAGTTGCATTACATTTATGCCAAGCATGAACTATATCCATCATTACTATAAAGAACTTCGAAGAAGAACGACGTCTTTAATGGTAACAACAAGCTTGCATCGAGACTGCATGGGTGACCGGGTATAATCGAGCTTGGATCAAGCATTGATGGGTGACCATCAGTACACACCGTAGTGCTTCATCAACATCTAATTCAGTGCGGTTACTGGTAGTTCTAGTGCTCTGCGATTGGTTGTCACATATATAGTGATCGCTACGCAACCAATCGGCGGTTAGGGCAGTTAATTCTAGACCGGCTTACCGGCCCGGTCCAGTGTATAGTGTTCTAGTGTTCTAGAAATTATATAAATCCACGGGTGTAGTGTCTAAAGTTATAGTGTTGTGGTTTCTTCACTAATGTGCAGTGTAATTCTATCCAAGTGACAAGTGGTTTTCTAATAAAGTCAAGTGAAGTAGTAGACTAAGTCTTGGTATAACCAAGCATGGCTGCTAAATTTGATTTTCCAGGGTCTATGGACCTGGATGAAGATAATGAGGACATCAGACCTTTCACGTTGTGGGAAGAAGCCTCACAATTTTTCGAGTCATATATTGCCAAAAGAAAAGCGAGGAAAATACTCGATATCAAAGATATATTCATGAGATTCGCGGAGTATTCTTACTCATCACAAATAGTCTGGCTACTTTCCCCAACTGTGAAAGATCTGATGCAGTGTGTGACATCACTTTGACATGTATGGAGAAATTAGATAAAATGTATGGCCAAATACCGGAAAGTGTAAATTTATATTCGCTCATGTTGAAGGAAGTGAAAGCTACTGCGCTTGAGCTCCAAGCGCAGAGCTTTCTTCCAGAACATGACGCAAGTTCGGAAACAGATTCAGAGCAACAAGTAAAACCTAAAGGAATGGGCCAATTTGACCTACCCACACCTCAATTTTTTCTGAAAATTGAATCTGAGCCTAGAGAAACAACAACTCCCAAAAAGAGGAGAAACAAAAGTAGAAGTAAAGGTATTAAAGTATCAAAAACCACTGAAAATATTTCTGAAAAGAAAACCCAAGATTTATCCAGACAAGTCAAAGTGAAGTCTCCCACTGTAGTATCAGGGGTTGAGACTTCTAATAAATTTGCAGCACTAGCTGATACAAATATGGAAGCATCAACCTCTGGAACTTCCTCTTCAGTGGTTCCATCTGTTATTGCTGGTCCATCGACCGATACGACAAATACTACACCTTCCCAAATTGTTGACTCTGCGAAACAGAGACCCCCACCCAATCACTGTCATCACTGTCACTGGTCATGGGGATCTGTTTCGCATGAATAAAGAGATAAAGGCACTCATCAGTGGACCACTCAAAGTTGTCAACATAAGAGAAAGTTTGCGTTATTACGCAACTACAATGGAGGACTTCTTAGTCCTAAGACAGTATTTTAATTCCATTCACAAGGAATACTATACTCATTTGACTAAGAAGGAACTTCCATTGAAGGTAGTACTAAAACGGCTGCCTTCAAACACTCCCATTGACGAAATAGAACAGGAAATCAGGTCCTTGGGATTTCCTCTAAAAAGTACTAGGCAAATATTTGCAAAAAAAGATAACGTAGAGAAACCTCTCCCCATTTTCATTCTTGAACTCGAGCGGACAGCTGAGGCTCTGAAAATTTATGACCTGAAGCGGCTCGTTTACTGTGTCGTATCAGTGGAATCTTATAGACCAAGGACTGGGCTTAAACAATGTTTTAAGTGCCAGTCATTTAATCATACCTTTTCCGCATGCTGCCGGAAGCCACGTTGCGTAATCTGTGCCGAGGCCCATGGACATAAGGACTGTCCAATTAAGGCCTCTGCACAGAGAAATGCAAATTTGCTTAAGTGCGCAAATTGCGGGGCTAACGGACACCCAGCATCCTATCGTGGCTGCCCTGTTTTCCAGGCGGCGCTTGTGAGTTATAATAGGGCAGCTCAACCCAAACCACCTATATCTCAACCTAGGACTTTCACTTCGGTGAAAGTCCAACCTAATGTTTCCTTTTCTCAATCCCTAAAGAAGGGCACCTCTTCACTAAACCAAAAGGTGAACAGCAATGTTCAAGGCCAGGGCCAGCAATTGCCTAAATTACAACTAGGGCAGCAGGTTGAGAAATATCTCCAGGGTCTTCAGCCATTATTGGCTGAACTACTCTCTCCTATGGAGAAATTCCTTTTCCTGCACAGGATCTTTAACCTGTGTAATATAGGTTAAAGTTAAAGTGAACCAAAAACTAAATAGATTGTGCGAGTTGCTCGCATAGAATGTGATATCAAGTTACACTACCCAGTGCGACTTGATATCTATATACTGTGTGGACATATCCACAATCTATCATCCAGATACGTAGACTAAAAGAAACCATCTTGTCACAATGGCTAGGATTAAACGAACCACAATCCTAAAACGATAGCCACTACGGAATTAACTGCCAAGACGCACCGTGTGCATCAGTATGCAGAGCCTAGGACGGTGCGAAGTCACCGTCACTCAATTGTTGTTGTTGTTGTTGATGAACTATATTGTATGTATCTTACTTTTAGTCTAATAAAGTTCTTATGTATATATGTATATACTTTTAAGGGAAGGGAAAGATTAGCTTACTTGAGAATAAAATTCTTAGAAACTTTTTCGAACCAAAGAGAGGCAAATAGATAGGCGAATGAAGAAGACTACATAACAGAGATCCAATGATAGTTTCGAGTTACTGGTGTAGGTCTTATATATTGCTGATTGTATATAGGCTAAGACTTATACCAGTAATTCGAACCTATAATTTCTTGATAATGGCATGTGGGAACATGTCAAAACGTCGGAATCAATGGCCAGAGGCCAAACTTGAAACCATGACGTGGAAACCCATGGAACCTTTCTAAATCATACTCATATCCGCGAAAATCTACAATATATATATATATATATATATAAATATCACAAATAAAAGTACTCAGGAAAATATTTGGACCAATAAATACTAATGGTCAGTGGAGAATACGATACAACAAAGAACTGTATGACAAATACAATGAACCTGACCTTGTCAATTTTATTAAGTTAAAGAAATTGTACAAGGGCTCTCAACAGACCGAGTACCAAAAGAATAGACGGGTTGGAAGACCGAAAACACGATGGGAGGATGGTATTAAAAAATATGCTGCAAACCTACTCAAGTGTCGCAACTCGAGCCTTGCTGTGCAAAATAGAAATGATATGAGGCAGAAGTTAAGGGAGGCCAAAGCTCGAATTTGAGCCAATCAGCCATTGGATGGATGGATATCACAAATAAACTAGGGCCATATTTTCATGTTTTATGAAACAGGGCCTTATAAGTTAATAATCTATTGATTAATTGTACGAAGTTTTTTTTAAAGCGCTGTTTTCAATTAAATTTTATATTTAATTTTAAACTATGATCATAAAGATATGTTTTTTTTTGTTCAATGCCATCTGTTTGTCATTCGACATTTCAGGTATTCTCTCCTGGCATTGGTGTATTGTAACCCACTTCTGAGATTGGGGCGCCTGGAAGGCGGGGTTACGCTGCCCCAATGATATGATGGGTGATGACGATGGGTAATGATGCGCCCGGAGAGGCCTTAAACCTAAACTTAATGTAATGAGGTGAATATGATATTGATGATGATGATGGCCAGATGATGTTCGGCGACCGTTTGGGCCTTAAAGTATCATAGCATTTGTCTTACAGGCGAGGAAAAAACTGAAAAAAAACTCACCCAGGAAACTTGACCCGAGCAGGGATCGAACACAGGCCCGTTGTGCGACAACTCAGCACGCTACCTCGAGACCACATCATAATGATATGTAGTTGTTACTACTGTATTTTTACATTTTTTCATTAAATATCGAGGCTACTTAACATATGTTTTGGACTCGGTCAACAATATTTGTGCATTTAACCATATATAGTATATATATTCATCATGGCCATTTTCGGTATCTATTAAGTAGGATCGGTGAAGACTGTAAAATTAAAAAAAAAGATAAATACATTTTCATGAATATAACCTGAATAGCTCTAAATTCCTTCGGAATTTGCTAAAACGTTATTTGGGATGATCTAGCTTAAGGAACATAAACAAATGAGCTGAGATGGAAGTTTTAAGATGACTTACAGAAGATTTATGACAATGTCAACAAATAATATCTAAGTGCTTTCAGAGTTTGAATTCCATTCCTAAGATATTACATTAAAGATTTAGCATTATTAATTCTAAATTGCCATGTGTCGTACATTAAATAATTTTTGGCTCTGTGTGTTGAATAGGCCGCTATCTGTGTAATTTATTCTGTGTTGGCTGTTATTTGTACACATTCATTCCACAACTTACCATCCTTGATCATGCGACCTGACTCATCAACATCTAAGCTATAGTTATAGAAATACATGCCGTACCCAAAAACTGAAATATTTCACAACCTCTTATTTACAGACGTAAACAACAATCCAACAGTATAATAGAATAGAATAAAATATATTTATTTAGCCTGGTGGAGTTAAGGCCATGCGGCCTTCTCTTCCACTCAACAGGACAAACATATATTACATTTAAATACAAGAAAATACAATAATAGTACATACTAAAAAATTAATTATCTGTCAAACTGAACAATAATGAAAATAATGTCTAATGATACAAAAAAAATTAAATACAATTAAAATTAAACTAATGAAAGAATCTATACACAAAGGAATAACAGCTCGAATCTACTATACATAAAAAGGAAAGAAAGAAAAATACAAAGAAAGTAATAAACTATAATGAATTAATCTATCACAAATATACAAGGCATTAGGTAAATAGGCCTATATGGACAAATCTTAATGCTATTTTTATTAAATAATGGAAAAAGCAAATTATTAACTGCTAAAAAAAAGTATTTGTGAGTTGTTTCTGTTAATAATTTTATTTTAAATTTGTTTCTGAAAGATGGTAAAGTTTGGTAGTCTCTGACATAGGGTGGAAGGGAATTCCATGTTCTAGCAAGATAAACTGAGGGGGATATGTGGCCACCACATTGTGCCCCCTAGTGGTTACAGCCAAATTCGAGACGATGCTGGGTGGGCACTGGTTCTATAATGGCTGAAATTCTATAAGAAAAGTTCTTCTCTAATGGGTAATCGAAATAGCACATGTCCCGTACTTCTGCGCGAAAGCATATTGTCTTAGACCACTCGGCTATGATGCGGGCACTATCTCAATTTCCTAGACGTAATGATCCTTACAACATTTATAACAACGTTACAAATTATTTATTGTACATAGAGGTGACTGCATTGGACTGTAGATGTAATGCAAGAAGCCCTTTTTGTCCTCTAAAGATTTAATTACATTTTCCTCTTCTTCTTCTTCATCCTCACTACATGGCCTAGGCAAACTGCCTGTTCCGCCTCACAGTTGTTCTGCCCATCTTTTCACTGGCCTTCCTATATTCCTTGATCCTCCCGGCTTTAGTTAAATGCTGCTTTTTGTTATCTTGTTCTTCTAAGGAAGTTCATGTCTACGCTTTGTATTCTACTTTGTAATCTTTTGGACATTACCCAAGTTTCGCTCCCATAAAGTAATGCAGGAACTGCTATTGTTTTATATAACTTCAATCTGGTATCTCATCTTGTTTTGTTCTTTAATACCCTGTGTGCATAGTTACACATATCATTTGAAATTTCAGTAGTTTTATATTTACGCTCTTGTACACAATTAGATAGCAGATAATATAATGCATTTCTTTGCTTTAAACAATTTATTTAGCACAGCCCACTATTTTTAATAAAATGTCATCGGCATAACATCGGTAAACATTGAGAGGATAGAAAGCTTGACTTAGCCATAGTAAATTAAGCATTAATATGTTTATTGGTTTTGTGTGCATATTTAGAAGTTTGCGACGCCATCTATGAAAATGAGTGTTGGCAAAGGTAAGAACCATAGTCACTGGTAATTGGACATACATATTCATCGAAATAGTTAATGTTCAACTCCAGTTACTATAGCTGATTTTATTGGTTTTTGCCTGTACTTTATGAACTTTTCGCCTGGCAGGCATGCTATAATAAAATGGACTGGCTTCTATGCCATATTTGGCATCAATATGTTACCTATCTTTGTCACATGAGAAAGCTTCTGGTGTACAGAACTCCTATAGCCACTGTTTCTTTCAACCGCTATCTATAGGGTGTATAGTAAAACTCTCCACTTGTGTCAGAATTTGGTTGATGGACAATATAAGATGAAACCCAAATTACTGAATATCCCAGACGAGATATCGACTTAGATGTTAAATTAACCGAACTTCTCCATCAAAGTAATACTTAGTTGCCTACGAGATGTCTCATTGACAAAACGTGCTGACCACATGTCGCTCACTGCCATTTGTAGGGAAATAAACCTAATTAAATTAGCTTGGTCAAGAAACTCCTGCTAGGGGAGAACCCATGTCTCCGTGAGAGACGTATTGGGTTGATACATAAGTACATACAATCCAAGAAGGGAGAAGAAGATGAATTAAAATTGCATTTTTGTAACGAGAAATGATTTATCATAAGTAATACCACGAGTAGATAAATTCACTCCTCACTTCGTGAGTCGTGAATTTATCGATAATTTGAAAATCAAGAGTGGCATTTGTTAGGACTATTTAACGAATAAAATTAAGCTGTTTACTCACAAATCATTGTTTAACTATAGTTATTTTAAAATATTTATATATTTAATGTAAACGGTGATGTTTGAAAACAAATCAGAAATGTGAGGTTATGTTCATTCACTGCTGCTTGATCATATTATTTATTGCCAAATAAGATCACAATATTGTAAGAGTGCACCCAAGTGGAGAAATAATGAAACACATTAAACTATATATCATAATCAACATTACGGGTTATTCATTTATTTTTTAGTAAACAACTCAGTAAAATCAAGGAAACTTTTCATTATTTGCTATATTCAATATATTTGTTGGAGAAAAATAATGTTTTGACCTGTTCAGAACATTAAAAAGGAGGAGCTTTCTTTATCACAAAAGCAGGAGCTGATAAAGAAAAATCGATAAAGAGCGAGGTGAAACACGATTGTCATTGGTTGTAAAACAACATTCATTGAAACGTGATTGGTCATTGACTAGAAATTGTGGCATGAGTTAAATAGTCCTTATAAAGACATTAATACTGATAAACATATTACTTATGTTCATATAATTTATACTGATCCTCTTGCTTGTTTAAATATAAACTTCTCAATTGAGTTTTGCCATGGCTTATTTTTATGTTGATGAAGGTGCGTCCGTTTTGAGAAAATACAGTGCATGGTACTGTAATTTTATATTTTTGAGGCTTTTTTTCGTAATCATGAGTAGGCCTACTAAAATGAAATATCATAGGCTATTAGTAAATAAATATATTAAATTATTCGAATAGAAATTTACTAATAGTGGATGTGTACCGGTGTTGCAAGAAACCCAGAAACTGGGTGCGGCACACGTACAGCACCTCAAGTCAAAAGCGATGTTAAGTTTTGCACTGTGATATATTAATAGTGAGAAATGCACTGGTTAGTGAATTAATCAAATCTTATTTTAATTTTCTATCCAACATTTAAATACATTAATTTAATTTCTAATTCCTTTAGGGCTACTCTATTTACTGCTCGACTCTGGAACATTCTGCCACAAAAGATTTAAGGCTGCCGGGTAGCATACTTACTTACTCACTGGCACTATCGAACCCGTAGGTTCATGGCCGCGCGGACATAAGCTCTCCATACATCCCTATCCTGAGCTAATGCTTTCCAATCATTCCCTGTATAATCTAGTTCCCTCAAATCATAGTTAATGTTTTTCTCCCACCTCATTCTTGGTCTACCAACTGGCCGTTTTCCCTCTGGCTTTCCTACAAGAAGCTTCCATGCACGTCTTCCATTTCCCATACGCGCAACATGTTCTGCCCATCGCAGTCTACGAGACTTAACTGTTCTTATTATATCTGGCTTCCTATAAAGACCAAGTAGTTCATTGTTATGTAGTCTTCTCCAGTCACCTGTCTGTTCATCTCTCTTTGGTCCAAAATTTTTTCTAAGAACTTTATTCTCAAATACTTGTAATCTCCTTTCCTCCCTTAAAGTAAGAGTCCATGTTTCGCACCCATATAATATAACTGGTAGAATAATAGTTTTATATATTTTCAGCTTAACGTTTTTTGAAAGGAGTTGGGACATCAAAAGTCTCTGCAATGCATAATAGCATGCATTTCCAGAATTGAGCCTATGTTTAATTTCTTTGTGCATCTCATTCCTATTTGTGATTATTGTTCCTAGGTATTTGAATTCAGCCACTTCCTCAAAATTTCCCTCATTTGTCATTAGCTGTCCATTTCCATTATATAATGTATTTCTACGTGTGGTCATATATTTAGTTTTACTGATATTTACTTCCAGTCCTAATTTCTTAGTGTTACTCAATAGTGTGTGCGTGTTGGCCTTTAGTATCTCCTCGCTATCGGCCAGTAGTACTACATCATCAGCATAAACTAACAGCTTATTAATACCATTCAGTTGTAAGCCTTCCTCATTCTCTAAAGATTTAATGGCATGCTCTAGTACAAAATTAAATAGTAGAGGAGATAGTGCATCTCCTTGCTTCAACCCATTCTGGATTTCAAAAGTGTCTGAAAACTGTTTGCCTACACGCACCCTACTCTTTGAGCCATTTAGACACATTCGTATAAGTCTAACTAACTTTTTAGGAATTCCGAACTCCAGCAGGATACTATATAACTTCTCCCTCTTAATTGAATCATATGCTTTTTTGAAGTCTACGTATAGTTGATGTACAGTACCATTATATTCCCATTTCTTTTCTAAAATCTGTCTTATACTAAAAATCTGATCTGTTGTAGACCTGTTTCTTCTAAATGCACATTGATGATCTCCTAGAATGTCATCAATATAGGGAGTGAGTCTGCTTACTAATATATTTGTTAGAATTTTGTACGAAGTTGAAAGTAATGAGATGCCCCTGTAGTTGTTGCAATCAGTTTTATCTCCTTTCTTATAAATTGGTACGATAATTGATTCTTTCCATTCATCTGGAAGAGCTTCTTTTTCCCAAATCATACTAAGCAACCAGCGTATCTTGTCCATCAATTTTTCTCCCCCTGATTTATCAGTTCTGCTGGGATCTCATCTGAACCTGATGCTTTATACATCTTCAATTTTTCAATCGCCATTTCAACCTCTAATGCACTTGGCTCTGCGACTAGCATTTCTGCTGTCTGTAACTTATCCTCCTCAATGTCCTGTTCTGTATGTACATTTAATAGCTGATTAAAGTAACTTTTCCATCTATTTAATATACTCCTGGAATCTGCAATCATATCCCCATTTTCATTCCGAATTATGTTTGTTCTAGCCTGAAACCCCTTCTTCTCTATACTAATTCCCTGATATAATTCTCTAATGTTCCTATTTTTTGCATTCATTTCAAGATCATTAATCTTCTCTCTCAAATATTCCCTCTTTTTACTCTTTAGTAACTTGGTGGTTTCCCGTCTAACACTACCCAATTGCTCTAAATTTACCTCATTTGGCTCGTGTAACCATTTCATTTTTGCTAGCTTTCTTTTCTTTACAATGTCGGCACATTCCTCATCAAACCATTTCTTGTTTTGCCTCTTTTTTAAACAACCAATGCTTTCTGATGCTGACAATTTAATAGTATCTCTTATAGCCTCCCATTCTTTATTTATATCAGTTTCTTCTTCGTTTGCCACATTGTCATCTGAAGATTCCAGTACTTCAAATCTATTAGCAATTTTGATTTGGTATTCTTGCCGCATTTCATCATTTTTCAAGTTTTTTAATTCAAATTTTACAGAATCATCTTTAGCGTTTGTTCCTCTCATAAGCGATAGCCGTTGTCTGATTTTCACTCTGACCAGTTGATGATGATGTCTGTCCCTCTAAATGATGATCCGAATTGCAGTCTGTCCCTCTAACTGATCTAACATCGATGATGCTACTGTGCCAGCGTTTATCCACTAATACATGATCTATCTGGTTCCGAGTTTCTCCATCTGGGGACGTCCAGGTGTATTTATGAATATCCTTATGCTGAAATGTTGTGCTCTTAACAATGAGATTCTTTGATGTGGCAAATGTGACTAATCTAACCCCGTTGTCGTTACTATCTTCATGAAGACTGAATTTGCCTATTGTTGGTTTGAATATATCTTCCCGCCCCACTTTTGCATTAAAATCTCCTAAGACAATTTTCATATGATATCGTGAAAGGCTATCAAATAAGCATTCTAATTCTTCATAGAACTCATCCTTGATCTTGTCATCTTTATCTTCTGTGGGGGCATGTACATTTACAATTATAAAATCATGTCGTTTACCCTTTAGAATTATGTATGATATCCTATCACTAACAAACTTAATATCTCGGATAGCGGATAGGATCCTCCTTCTGACTAAAAAACCCGTTCCAAATGCAGGTCTTTCTGCACCCCCATAGTATAATGCAAAGCTTCCTGATTCCTGACTACCTTCTCCTGGCCACCTAACTTCCTGTAAAGCGACTATATCTAAGGGCGATTTATCTAATTCCCGCGTTAATATCTCTAGTGCCCCGCTATTGTATAAAGTCCTAACATTCCATGTTCCTAGGAACATGTCCCTGTGTTTGAGCCTTTGGCATGGGTTCCCTGAAGTAGTCCCCGCCCGGAGATCCGAATGGGGGACTATTTGACCTCCGGAAATTTTACCCCACTTGAACCCATGTCCGCATTTCTTGACGGTTGTATTTTTACGGTGAAAGATCGTCACTCTTTCGCCCAAAGTACTTTTTTCGTCTGGCTTATCACCTTCGACCAGTCCGGCATGGGTAACGCTATCGGGTAGTATGTTCTTTTAAAATAAAATTGTATATCTCTATTTTATAATTTGTCTCTCGGATAATTAATTGATGGTTTATATTATTTAATTATCTAATTGAATCGGTGAGATGCAAAAGGAAATTCCATATAACGCAGTTTTGAGAAAAGAATCTGTATAAAAATTGGTGTGTTATATAATGGAAATGGACAACTAATGACAAATAAGAGAAATTTTGAAGAAGGGCTGATTTCAAATATCTAGGAACGATAATTACATATAGGAATGAGGTGCACAAAGAAATCAAACATACGCTCAATTCTGGAAATGCATACTGTTATGCATTACAGGGACTCTTATCGTCCCAACTCCTTTCAAAAAACGTTAAGCTGAAAATATATAAAACTGTTATTGTACCAATTATATTATATGGTTGCGAAACATGGACTGTTATTTTAAGGAAGGAAAGACGATTAAGAGTATTTGAGAATAAAGTTCTTAGGACCGTTTTTTGGCCAAAAAGAGATTAACAGACAGGTGAATGGACAAAACTACGAGTACATAACAGTGAGCTACATTGTATGTATAGGAAACCCGATATAATAAGAACTGTTAAGTCTCGTAGACTGCGTTGGGCAGGACATGTGGCACAAAAGGGAGTGAAAAAGGTGCATGGAAGCTTCTTGTACGAAAACCAGAGGGAAAACGCCCAGTTGGTAGACCAAGAAGGAGGTGGGAGAATAACATTATCCATGATTTCAGGGAATAGATTATACAGGAGATTACTGGAAAACATTAGCTCAGGATAGGGATATATGGAGAGCCCGAACCTCAGAAGTGAGTTACAAGTACGCCATGCCAGGTGAAAATACCACAAATATAATGACAACCTGATGAGATTCATTCAAAATGTAAAATTTATAATAATAATAATAATAATAATAATAATAATAATAATATACATATGTATAAAAATATTGTAGTTTTCATCGAAGTTAGTACCCTTTCGGGTTCAGAAATCTTTTCAGTTTAAGATCCCGGGCGTTTAACTGAAATTGCTTATCTATTACTCTTACATATCCAGATAACTGTCTCCAGTTTATTTCGATGAATTTTTTTAGGGCGTAAAATTCCTGAGTACGATTTCCTTCGAAAGGAAAGTAAAAACTTGAAAATAACTAAAACCTCAGCTGACCTAAGTTGTTAAAGAGCGTGGTTAAACAAAAATATTCGGAAAATGCATAGCTTTTTCAGCGAACATACTCTCACAACCGTAACAATAGCTGTTCACAACCTAGACCAACATGGCTGGTGACCTATGAGAGGTGAAATTTTATGCAAATTCATAGTTGTTGAATTTATAATTCGGTGTTGAGGAACAATAAGGAAACATTAAATTGTTTTCTTAGAGATAGTAAGATTGTTTCTGGCTTCAGGCCTCTACTGTTGATCACTTAAATGGTTACACGAGCAAGCTAACGCCTTTATATTAATTAGAACTGATAAAACTGCTGATGGGTGCGGCCATGATTCGCTTCTAGAAGAGCGAGACACAACCACACTCATTAATAATAATAATAATAATAATAATAATAATAATAATAATAACAATAATTATTATTATTATTATTATTATTATTATTCTGTATATACAGAATTGTAATGTTTACACAACTTTCTGTGCCAAAAGTTTTACTTTTCTTCTCCACTCGTTTCTCTCCATCCAATCCAAATCCTTCAGTCCTCTTGCTCTCATTCCAGTTCTTATTTCCTGCATCCACGAGTTTGTAGTAAATAAGAACTGGAATAATAATAATAATAATAATAATAATAATAATTATTATTATTATTATTATTGTTATTATTATTATTATTATTATTATTCTGTATATACAGAATTGTGATGTTTACACAACTTTCTGTGCCAAAAGTTTTACTTTTCTTCTCCACTCGTTTCTCTCCATCCAATCCAAGTCCTTCAGTCCTCTTGCTCTCATTCCAGTTCTTATTTCCTGCATCCACGAGTTTGTAGTAAATAAGAACTGGAATAATAATAATAATAATAATAATAATAATAATAATAATAATAACAACGATAATAATAATACAAATAGTAATAATAATAATAATAATAATAATAATAATAATAATTATTATTATTATTATTATTGTAATTATTATTATTATTATTATTATTATATTATTATTATTATTATTATTATTATTATTCTGTATATACAGAATTGTAATGTTTACACAACTTTCTGTGCCAAAAGTTTTACTTTTCTTCTCCACTCGTTTCTCTCCATCCAATCCAAGTCCTTCAGTCCTCTTGCTCTCATTCCAGTTCTTATTTCCTGCATCCACGAGTTTGTAGTAAATAAGAACTGGAATAATAATAATAATAATAATAATAATAATAATAACAACGATAATAATAATACAAATAGTAATAGTAATAATAATAATAATAATAATAATAATAATAATAATAAAGTTCAAGAAAAACAAGCAGATGAATGGAGAAGACTAAATAACAGTGAACTATATACTCTTTATAAGAAACCAGATGCAATAAAAACAGTTAAGTCTGTAATAGGCAGGATAAGTGGAACGAACGGGGGATAGAAAAGAGGCATAGAAACTTCTTGTAGGAAAGCAAGAGGGAATATATCCAGTAGGAAGGTCTAGAAAGAGTTGAGAGAATAGCATTAACCATGGTTTGAGGGAGGTAAATTATACAGGGGATGATTAGAAAGCATTAGCTCACGATAGGGATGTATGAAGAGTTTATGTCCGCGCAGCCATGAATTTATAGGTTAGATAGTGCCAGTGAATTAGTTTAGTTAGTTAACAATAACTAAAATCCAAGCAGCCGAGATGAAATTTTTAAGAAGAGTAAAAGGCTGCACTAGAATGGACCAGATAAGAAACGAGGATATCCGTGAAGAACTGCAGATCTACTCCATCAAAAAAAGAAAAGATATTTAACAACAAGATACAGTGGAAAATACATTTAGAAAGAATGGAAGAAAGAAGATTACCAAATAAAATCTTCCATTGTTTTCCAAGAGGAAGAAGAGATGTCGGACGTCCTCGGAAGAGATGATCTTAGATCTATTAGTGAAGACGAACAGGCAACTCTTGCCTAAACCAGGAAGTGAAGAAGAGTTAACAATAACAGTAGAAATTATAGGCTCTATCAATATTATTAAGAATGGTAATAATAATAATAATAATAATAATAATAATAATAATAATAATAATAATAGTAATAATTCCATTCCATAGTGTACTGCCCGAGGGTAGGTCTGTCACTGCATTTTCATGCTATGCTTTGCAGCTTTATTAGGGAATAATAGATGTGGTAGCTTCCCGTTGCTTTCCACACCGGTGAAGGATGATGATGATGATAAGGATGATAATGATAACCTGATGATTATCGGGGACCGTTGGGTCCTACCTTTCCTGACATTTGTCTTACAAGTGAGGAAAAACCACGAAAAAACCTCACCCACGAGCCTCTCCCGATCGGGAATCGAACCTGGGTCCGCTGCGTGACATGGCAGCACGCTACCTCGAGACCACAGCGATGGACATAGTAATAATAATAAGTGAAATAATACATTTTAATAACATTAATAGCAGGACCTATAATAATAATAATAATAATAATAATAATAATAATAATAATAATAATAATAATAAATAATGATAATAATAATAATGATAATAATAATAATAATAATAATAATAATAAAAATTAAAATAATAACTAACTCACTGGTACTACAGAACCCGTAGGTTCATTGCTGTACTGGAATAAGCCTTCCATACATCCCTATCCTGAGCTAATGTTTTCCAATCATTCCCTGTAAAATCTACGTCCCTCAAATCATAGTTAATGTTATTCTCCCACCTCATTATTGGTCTGGCGTTTTCACTCTGGTTTTCCTACAAGCAGCTTCCATGCACGTATTTCATTTCCCATTCGTGCCACAAGTTCTGCTCATCGAAATCATCGAGACTTAACTGTCCTTATTATTATAATTGGCTTCCTATAAAGACCATGTAATTCACTGTTAAGCAGTCTTCTCCATTCACCTCTGTTCATCAATATCTAGTCCAAACATTTTCCTAAGAACTTTATTCTCAAATACTCGTAATCTCCTTTCCTTCCTAAAATAAGAGTCTATGTTTCGCATCCATATAGTATAACTGGTAGAATAACAGTTTTATATATTTTCAGTTTAAAAAATAATGATAATAATAAATCAAATGATATGTTATTGCTGCTAAGACAGTCAGTAAACTAATCAATTCCACTTCTAAACTATTTTTTATTCAATCTAAATAATAAATAGAAAATTATCTTCGAAAATGAAATATTAATTTGGAAGAGAGTCAGTACCAAAAGCTTTGAAGTTAGGTCGATTTAAAAAGAAATTAAAAAGTGCATAAAGAATATCTTTAACTGTAGCCACCAAGATTAACAAACGTTTTATGAGTAAAGAAGGTCAAAATGTGTGGTGAATTGTCTGTTCTCCATCTGTTGCCTTTCCATCGTTTGGAACGTGCTTCGTGGCTGTTCATATTATTATCCACCAACACGCAACGACCAATTAGTGGCTATCCCTACTCTTAAATGTTTTAAATTTATAAAAAAATATTCATTTTTCCTCCTATTCAAATTTAAATTAATTTTGACTTAAACTATTTTTATAAGCTATGTTAGTAGAAGAAAAATAAGACTGAATTACAAGACAAAATTTAAAAAAATTACAATTATACAATTAGGGTTAATAAATTCTATCTTCAAACATAAACATTCAAGATAAAATTGTGTAAAACCCTGGCTCTTCCAACTCTTTTGTATGGTAGCAAAGTTTGGACAGGACACACAGAGACTAAGATCTGCTAAAATGAGATATCTTCGAAGGACTCCAGGATACACATTACTAGATAATAAAAAAAAATATGAAGACATCTTAGAAGAATTACACATGGAACCTTTAGAAAACTAAAACAAAAATTTTATAAAACAATGACAGTCCCTTTACTATTGTATGGTAGTGAATTTTGGATTTTAACTAAAAGAAAAGAGGAGATCATAGAAGCAGCTGTACTGAGATTTCTCAGAAGTGTAGCTGGCTGCAAACTTCTAGATAAAAGAAGAAGTGAAGATATTAGAAATGAACTAAATAGTTTTAAACTTTTAGATAAAATAAAATAATCTAGAAAAAACTGGAAAGAACATGTTCAAAGAATGAAAGATCATCGGATTCCAAAAATTATTCTTAATTACAAACCAAAAGGAGATAGGAATGTTGGTAGACCGCAAAAGAGATGGATTCAACTTTTTGAATGAGAATCTATGAGACCGGAGCAAGCCACATGGACTTAATACGTGAATGTTGATGATGATTGTGATCTTTAAAATATCTGATTATAAGTGAAAATGGATGCAAAATGTTCATCGAATGGAGAATCACAAGATACCAAGCAAATGTATGAGGCATGAGAGAAAAATATGATGTACCCGGAAGACGACTTCCCGTTGGTTCCTTCCTTTTTATTGCTCAGGCTCGGAGTCATGGGCCAGCACCCAAATGGGACCACGCTACATCCCTGAAGTAATATGTATTCAACACTTGTGGACGTCAACCAAACTATTTTTCCTAACATGAAATGAGGTGAATGGTAATATGAAATGAATGAATGATAAATGAAATGAGATGAAGAGGAGGGAAGGGAGAATGTTAGAGTGTTGGCGGGATGAAATTCAGAAAATCTGGAAACTCCGAAAAAATCTGAAAATTCCTGATATATCTCACCATAAATACTTCTTTGGATCGGCCAGGATTCAAACCTGAGACAACTTTATTCTGAGCTACTTATTACCTAAAATAAATATCTGATTAAAAAACTTCGTCAAGTAGTTAAAACCATGTAGGCCTTTGAGAAACATGTTCCATCTTCGGCATGTCATTTGGTAACATAAAAAACTACTTGATGAAGTTTTTTTAAACAGAAATTAAAGGGATTCTTTACAGTATGTGACGGGAACATTTTTTAAGTACTAATAATACACCATGCGCATTCGCCAACAAACGCGAAGCGGTTTACACTATGGAATCACGGGATACAGCCAACATATACATGATATTTAACGAACCTAAAAGCTAACCTAATGCAATTTAAGCACCCTAACCTGTGAAAGAATGCAACACCCAAAAATAAATAGTAAGTTATGAAATCCTGAAGTATATGTGTATAGTTAATTAACATATACTCTATGGAACATGACATTGTTTTTGCTTAGAATATTCGTTAAAATCAATATGGCTGCCATGTCTTCATGCTACGTATGTAGTTAAATCTTCTTCTTCTTCTTGCAAGGATTAAACATTTTTGGTTCGTTCCGGCTCCAAGTATTATAGCTGCTGTGTCCATGTCTTTCGTGGGCGTCCTCGATCTCTTTTTTCCTTCTCTTGGCTGATAGTTCAGACTTTTCCTAGGCAATCGTTTGGTATCCATTCTACAGACATGTTCATACCATTTTCTCATATACTCTTCTATTTTATCTGTCAAATTGAATATTTGTAATTAAATACAAACTGAATATTTGTAGTTAAAAATAATAGAAAATGATATAGAAATAATCGTTAGAAAAAGTGTAAAAATCATTGCTAAATGGTGGGAATTAATTTAAAAAATGGAACCCCAACAATAACATTTGACAGGAGTTTATGAAGGAATTAAAAACGTTGCGTCACATGTGGCAAATAATAGACCAAATTAATTTTGGTTGAGGACGACTAACTTACTAGGTTCTTATTTAATACAGTATTTTTAGATTTTACTACATAACCTCAATGGCGATTTAAAATAAATTTTAGAAGTATTGATTATTATCTATCTTCGCAATCGTCTTCCCTTAAGCCAAAAAAGAAAAATTAGAAGAGAAAAAAAAATACATTAGCTTCACTCAGCAACAAAAAATGAACTTGTTTTCTCTCAGAAAGAAAAATATGTGATTCTGTCAGTATTTTTTCTCCTGATATCGGGTTTTCTCCATCACGCAAGGTTTCCAAGAGACAGGAATTTATAATTTCAAACACTTTAATATTTTCTACATTCGTAACTACACAATATTCGAACATTCGGACTCACCTAGAAAGTAATAAATGACGATTTTCTGCTATATTTCGCCTGTGAAGCATCCCTCCTGATGGTCCAACAATAATCGGCCAGCATATTATAATTCCGTTTGCCTTGGTATCTCTTTTCCATACCTGAAATCTCCTGATGAAAGTGTTCCCCGTGTTCATCGCTCACTGCGCAAAGATTTTCCGGGAATCTAGGTTTATTATAAAAAATGATTATATAAATCCATTAATTGAAATTGAAATAAAAAAACTGTGGGTGATGGAGAAATTCCGAATATATATTTGAAAACAGGATAAAAAAACTGCATTAAGTATAACTATTGTTACTCGTGAGACAAAAATCATGTTGCTCAGTGTAATCACGAATTAATCACCCACTCCTCAAAATGTGCTGCTAAACTTTGAGATTGATTGAAGTTGAGGAATATAATTTACAGCTTTACATCTCGCTACAAATGTTTTGATATATGGTGTTCTCTCTAACGCATCACTTAACTACTTTCGAGTTTTTAAAACACCTGCGATATTATTTAGACAAACCTTGAGCTCTCTTAAAAAATGCATTCCGAATGTTATTTTGGTTAGGGATATTTTTAACTAACTCCACCTAGATAAATATCGTGTTAAATCGATGTTATCATAGTTTTAAATCTCTTTTCATATTGTTCAGAGAGTGAAGAATGCTTCAGGCATATCAACATCAGAAACATTCAGAGAAGTTGTTTGAACCTAATCATGTTATTATGCCTGTGGTATATCGTCATAAATATAACAGACAAAGTTTATGTTTTCTTAATTAAATAGACCTACAATTGAGGCTCTTAAAAGCAAAGCGGTGTACGTAATTTTAGCACAAATAAAACGAGTTTGATGCATAATTACTTACTAACTAATTCAGTGGCACTAATGAACCTGTGGGTTCATGACTGCGCGGACATAAACTCTCCAATCATCCCTAATTTGTGCTATGTCTTCCAAACATCCCCTGTACAATCTTCTCCCCTAATTCTTGGTCTACCAACTGGGCGTATTCACTATGTTTTTCCTATAAGGAGCTTCTATGCCTTCTTTCATTCTGCATTCGTGCCACATGCCCTTCCCTATGGCAATCTAAGAGACTTAACTGTTCTTCTTATATCTGATTTCCTAAAAATATCATGTTGCTCAGTGTTATGAAGTCTTCTCCATTCACTTGTATGTTCATCTCTTTTTGCTCCAACAATTTTCCGGAGGTCGCGGTGGTTTAATGCTTAAGCCTACTTTTTCTTTTTTGTGGTCCCGAGGATCCCGGGTTCAAACGTGATCGCGTTCAATGGATTTTATGATGGAAAATCCAAGAGATACGTCTTCCAGGAGGGACTTTAAGCTATGGATGCCAAATTTTAAGATATTGAGGCTCATAAAAGATCTCCAAGCCTGAAAAATAGGCCACTGACCAAAATTTAACCTATTTTCTACCATCCAAGTAATAACGTATTTACCAAATAGATGTTGCTTGAAGTGAAATGGCGACACCTTGTCACTTACGACACCTGTAGGGAAATAAGCGTAACTAAATCAGATTGGTTAAGAAGCCCAAAAAGTATACCTGATTCCAAATTGGGCTGTATAAGCCACAGGATCCATGAGGGACGTGCACCGTGGATTTTTCCATCCTAAAAAATCCAACGATCCCAGCCAGGTTTGAACCCACGATCCTCGGGATCAGAAGTAAGGTATTTAACCTCTAGACAGCCTAGGGCGATAAAAAATTAATTACTAGCCTATCTATTTTGATGTCCTTTCAAGCTATATACGTTATTATTTAGTTAATTTATGGAATTAGTAAGTTAATAACGGTTTGCCAATCAATAGACTTTTGTTAATTATTTGTGACTGGAAATAATTTATGTTGTAAGTAGATGTTTTCTGTTAAAATGGTCGACATAAACAGGACTTAAAAATATTATATTTGTGGTTTTTATGCAAAGGCCATATTTTGTTGATTTATAATGCATGACAATTTTGACAAGCTAATAACAAATTATTTGTAATTGATATTTTCCGTTCGACTGTTTCCCATTTTTTAAAAACATGTTTGTGACAGTTGAACATCATATCACATGGCCTCCTGGAAAAAAAAAAAAAAAAAGCTAGCAGATGCGATCCATATAATTAGCCGTTCTTCACAAATATGTAAATGTCGCAGGATTCAGAAAACGGTCTATGATTTAATACACAATAGACAAAAACCCAAATATATACAAATAACCTCTAAAATTTCCGACATATTCAATATGGCCATTCTCAATAGCTGAAGGGAATAATCAAATTAATGAATAGAAGATTTTTTTAAGATCGCGTGGATAGTATTTATACAAAAAAAAAAATAAGGGTGATATTTATGCGGTTTAGGAGGGTTAGTGCAATATTATCATAATCAGTAAGAAGGTCTGAAGGGTACACGCCCGGTCCCCCTCAAAATAAGAAGACACACCACAAGAACAATAGCATATGGCGTTTATTTCTTCCTCCAAGCCATCACGTCTAGGTCTTGGTTGCTTTATTATATGTTATAAACCCTCCAGCAATATTTTCTGTGTTTTTTAATCTTCCGCCACCCCTTTAATCATAAAATATACATACAAAACTCTATATGCATAATTAGTATGAGAAATCTGAACAATTATAAGAAAGTTTCTATTAAGTACTCAATTTGAAGGAAATTAGCCTTCGATTTTAAGGTACGTAATTTGTTGGTTTTAATGATTTGATTGGAGGTTTAACGTTTTAAAGGAAAGAAAACATCTTGCACCTATGGCTTGTATTCGGCGAGGAATTATATATAATTGGTTATTATTGTGATTACAATTAAGGATAAATGAATAATCACCCATAGGTCTATAACTATAGCCAAACAAATTACATACAGAACAACTGTTTACTTTACATGTGTTTTCAAGGTTCAGAAACCAGTGTTGTGTAGTGAAGGAAAAAAGGCAGCGTATACAGATATTGAAAATAGCAGTGTCGGTAACCAGACTAATGTTATTCCTACGGGTTTTAGAAAACACTTTTTCATCTCCTAAAACACCAAAGCCATTAACTCTCGTCCTCAGACGTCTTATTTAATATTAATAATAATAATAATAATAATAATAATAATAATAATAATAATAATAATAATATAATAATAATAATAATAATATAATAATAATAATAATTATTATTGCACATTTTCCTTTCAAAGCTAATATTTTTGTTTTAGATGTAGATATCCTTAATTTATATTTAATCTCTATGAAAGAATAAAATACTATCAAAATGCTTACCTTCAGCACGTATTACAAATGAATGAACAGCGCATACCAAGAAGAATGTGTAATTATAAACCAAAAGGGAGAGGATTGTTGGGAAGACAATTGAAGAGATGGAAGAACCAATTTGACCTATAATGAGATCGGAACAGGCCATTGGGTTTAATCCTTGTTGTTGTTGATGGTGATGATGATGATGATAATCATAATAATAAGCATATAATCAAGAGGACTAAATGATTAATATATAAGGAAATTGTGAAGAGTATTTTGTTATATGGTGCAGAAACATGGACGTTGAAGCAAAAACACAGAAATAAATTATTAGTCACAGAAATTGACTTTTTTAAGAAGATCGGCAAGAATATCAAAATTAGATAAACTAATAAATAATACAGTAAGATAAATAATGAATGTAGAAAAGGATATTGTACAAGAGATAGAAGAAATCCAACTAAGATGGTATGGACATATAATGAGAAGAAGGGACACAGAAACAAAGAAGTATTGAAATGGATACCTCCTGCAAAAGGGAAACGTGGTAGACCAAAGCCAACGTGGATAAAGGGAATTCAAAACAATATGAAGAAGAGAAATATGACAGAAGCAGACACGCAAGACCGGAAAGTGTGGAAGAAAAAAACTGCATATTTCGGTTGAGGATATCTGTGTAAATAACAGAAACAATCTTGAAATAAAAAACTAATAGTAGTAATGATAATAATAATATATGTAACTAGCTAAGCTCCGGCATGCACTGCTACGTCTAAATAAATGAAATACGATTTTTAAATGTTCGTTTCAGTTGAACTCTTACACATAATTGTTTTAGAGTATAATAGATGGCGGGTAAACACTCGCTGTACCTGAAAATCTATATGTACAAAGGTATACATTGCCACGAGCCTAACATGGCGCTTGCTAGAGATAATTTTTAATTTCGGATTTCAGTTAAATACTAATTTCTAATGGTCAGATTTCACTGATTTTTCGATAATATCTACCTCAGCTTATTTTAATAGCATATGCTGAGTTTCATTTGAAGCATCGTAAATAGCGACCGATAGAGTGATTTTTAATTTTTTTCGGTGAATACCTACACCTTGTAGTCTTAGAGCTTAATAGATAGCGGGCAGACTCTCGCCGTACTTAAAATCCTGTATGCACAAATTTTCGTGACGATTGGTTAAGCCGTCTATACATGACAAACACACGCAGGAATTTTTATGCATAAAGATAATGATAATCATACAGCAAACATTACATAATGTGACGCATTGTTGGACTGACTTTTGAATTTAGCGGAATAGGATGAGACTCCGTCCGTCCGTCCGTCCGTTTTGCTGACAGCACTTTTTGCCGTCCAGTGTGCTGTTTCCGGGATCTGATCTTACTCCCTCGGCAGCAAAATATCTAGTGGCTTTCTTAAGTGTAACCATTAGCTAAACGGTGTTATTAGGAAGTTTATGAGATATGGTAAAGAAGATGCGCTGTGATGTTATTTAGCGTCATGTACTTAAGTTTTCCACTTTTTAGCCCTTATGTAGGTTGTTCTTCCGAAAATATGTTTCGATGCACTGTACGCCATTGTGGCAATTGTCCTACCGTGCGTACTATTGGGTTTTCATGTTCCAAAATGTTTTGATGCATTTTGGTAACTTGTGCTTTAACAATAGCATCACGATAGTGCAATTGTGCTGCATCATGAAGCTCTGTTATTCTTGCATACACAGGTGCCGAGAAAATAATTTTGAGACAACGGTTCTGGATAATTTGAATTTTCTTTTTGTGTTTTTTTGCAAGAATACTCAGTGCTTCACAGCCGTACAATAGCATGTTACGGATTACTGCTACATATATTGTAATATTAATCCGTCTGGAAAGTGTTTCATCCTGTCAGGTCTCTCCTTATATTGTAAAGAGGTTTTCGTGAGCTGATGACTCACGAATCGGAAATTCAAAATTACATTATTATTAAATTAATTGTAATCTTTTATTTCAGTCCGACAATAAAAAATAGTCATCACCATCATCCAGGGATTAAGTCTGTTGGCTCGTTCCGGTTCCATGTAAGCTAGAATTGTTAAAATTGTTCAGACCATCTTCTGTGTGGGCGTCCAACATTTCTTCTTCCGTGTGGTTTATAATTTAGCAATAATTTTGGAAATCTTTCTTCTGGCATTCTATCAATATGTTCTTTCCAGGCGTTCCTATATTTAATTATTCGGTTTGTAAGTTTGAAAATATTTAGTTCCTTTCTTATATCTTCATTCCTTTTCTTATCCAGCAGAGTATATCCTGCTATATTTCTTAAAAGTCTCATCTCAGCTGCTTCCTATCTTTGTTCTTGTCTTTTAGTGATCGACCAACATTCTGATCCATACATAAAAAATAATGTAGCGCTATTAATAAATAGAGGACCGAATATTATTAATATAACAATTTTATCAGTAGGCTGTTTATTAATTGGAATTGTTAATGAGTGCAGTTTTTGTTCTGAATTTTTGTGAAGTTTTATATATATATATATATATATATAGGACCTATACATATGTTTGTGCGTGTGTATTTGTGTGTATTATTACTCGTTTAAGGAGGAAGCGCAGTTGTTGATGGAGGGCACTGCAGTCGTGTTTATGCAGGAATAGAACATGTTACACTGCTATCTATGAAGTGCAGAGGGGTATGGGACGCGGGACGCTGACAGTGCAGGTCTAGTAGAAAGTTTGTTAGCGGTACACATTACGATATGTAAATTATCTTTCTGCCTTGTGAATTAATCACCTTTCTTGGAGATTTGTAGGTGTCTCCATACTCATAGAATGCAATCGTAGGTCTATAATATAAATGGTTGTATCGACACGAAATCACTGTTCAACAGCAAAAACGATATGGTTACAAGTGCTATTAAAAGGCAACTGTGATTCTTTGCCCACTGTATACTGCCTTATACTACGTTACGTGTATCAACAAGCAGTGCTTCTCGATGCGTCCGCCTGCATAGATATTTTGAATGACTAATAACGCAGTATCTGCTGCAATTTCACACTTTTTCCAATGAAACTCGGTATGTGCTCTTGAAACAATGTGAAGCAGTTATACTCAAAACATCGGTGAAATCACATCAGAAACAGTATTATCCGAGAAAAAATTATTTTTAACGAAACATTTATACTATTTGTGGGGAATAAACAATTACAATGGTTTGGACACTTGAAGAGGTTGAATGAAGATAAATTGCCAGTTATGAGTTTAAAGTGGATTCCAAATCGAACGAGAAGAAGAGGGAGACCAAACAAGACGTGGATAGAGGGAATTATGAATTGGATGAGGGACACGGTACTGCAGGATGATGACTGGAAGGATAGAGATGAATAGAGGAAGAGAATCGAAACTTAATATTGGTCACAGGAAGATGTACACTTTTAAAACCTGTTAAATAAATAATGGAATGAATTTGTTAGTTTTCTTCTTCTTCTTCTTCTTCTTTTTCACTTCACGGTCTAGGCAAAAAATTGCCTGTTCCGCCTCATAGTTGTTCTGTCCATCTTTTCACTGGCCTTCCTACATTCCTTGAACCTCTTGGCTTGTAGTTGAATGCTGCTCTTGGTAATCTTGTTACATTCATTATTTCCACATGCGCAAACCATTTCTATCTATATTCTCTGATTTTTTCATTCAATGGATATATATTTAACTCTGTTCTTATATCTTCATTTTTTATCCAATCCAATCTTGTGCAGCCTTTTGTTCTTCTAAGGAAGTTCATTTCTGTGCTCTGTATTCTACTTTGTAATTTTTTGGTCATTACCCAAGTTTCGCTCCCATACAGTAATGCAGGAATTTGCCAATGTTTTATAAAACTTCAATCTAGTATCTCTTCTTGTTTTATTCTTTAATGTTTTATGTACAGTTCTGCATGTCATTTGAAATTTCGACAGTTTCATAATTATGTCTCTTTCAGTTTTTGTGTTTATAGTAAAATTACAACCCAGATAATTGAAATTTGTTACTTGTTCGAGAGGTTTGTTGTCTATTACGATTTTTGATCTTACATGTTCGTTTCCCCAAAATGCCATTATTTTTGTTTTTTCTTTTGATATTTTAAAATCATATTCTTTGTTAGTGTCCCACTTTATTCTTGGTCTACCCAATATAAACTTTACCTCTGGTTTCCTAATGAATTTTTGCATGTTCTCCTTATATTCGTAACTCCTGTCAAATCTTTTCCGAAAGATTTACGAGAGAGTGTGAAACCCCGGGGACTTATCTGTAAATATGAGCTGTGTGTTTGTTATATTTTAAATCTTGAAGCAGGAAATATGAAGTAATTTTAAGCGGACAAGAAGGAATGTTAATTGTAACACCAGTGAGACGTGAAGATTCCAAATTTTCAATTTTCAATTTAGTGTGACAAGAAAGAAAGCGGCATTTCCACTCTCAACGTTAATTAACACACACACGCGGATTTGAAACAACGCCAGCTCAGTTAATTACAAGTGTTGGTGGCGTTAAGTTTTCTCATTAGACGGGCGACATACTTAATTATCACAACTGTGTCGACATCTCGTGTTATCCTCGTAAACTAACCAACAAAATACACTTCACATTAAAAAAATTAACATAATAAATAATAACAGTAATAATTATCATAGATAATGCCACGAGTGATTTCCAATTTATCTAGAGAATTTGGAAATCAAGAGTGGCATTTGTTAGGACTATTTAACGAATAAAATTAAGCTGTTTAATCACAAATAATTGTTTAACTACAGTTATTTTAAAATATTTATATATTTAATGTAAACGGCGATGTTTGAAAACAAATCAGAAATGTGGGGTTATGTTCATTCACTGCAACTAGATCATATTATTTGTTGCCAAATAAGATCGCAATATTGTAAGAATGTACCCAAGTGGAGAAATAATGAAACACATCAAACTATATATCATAATCAATATTACGGGTTATTCATTTATTTTTTAGTAAACAATTCAGTAAAATCAAGGAATCTTTTCATTATTTGCTATATTCAATGTATTTGTTGGAGAAAAATAATGTTCTGTCCTGTTCAGAACATTAAAAAGGAGGAGCTTTCTTTATCACATAAGCAGGAGCTGATAAAGAGAAATCGATAAAGAGCGAGGTGAAACACGACTGTCATTGGTTGTAAAACAACATACATTGAAACGTGATTGGTCATTGTCTAGCATTTGTGGCATGAGTTAAATAGTGATGATAATTATGATAATAATAATAATAATAATAATAATGATAATAATAATAATAATAATCATTTTTATTATTATCATTTTGAGAATTTTCCTCATCATTGAGGGTTTTCTCCAACCAATCTTAGTAATTAACATGAATTTTAAAAAATAAATATAAATGACTACGGACTTATAGACTATCAGTTTGCAGCAAACATTCACAATTTCCCCTTAATTAAAGTTCTCCATCGTTCTCTGTCCTCTGTGTCTTCATGTGTTACACCAAATTTTCACATTGAATTTTGAATGTTGTTCTTCCAGGTTGTTCTTGGTCTTCCTTTTCTATTCCTTCTTTCAATTTTCCATGCATAGACGGCCTTTGGTACTCTTCCATCCTGCATTCTTCTTACGTTGTCCATAAAATGGTAGACTTCTGTGTTCAATCTAATCCAGGATATTTCTTTGGATGCAATCATAAATTTACTAACATTTCTGTATTTCTAATTTTTTCCAGTCTAGATTTTCTGGCAGCTCTTCTCCAAAAATCCATTTCAACTGAAGTTATTCTGTTGCCATGTTGTTGTGTCATTGCCCAGACTTCCGATCCATATAACATTACACTTTCTAGGATGGATTTATAAATTAGTTGTTTTGTTCTGTTAATTATGTTTTACTCATAATAATAATAATAATAATAATAATAATAATAATAATAATAATAATAATAATAATAATAATAATAATAATAATAATAATAATAACAATAATAATAATAATAATAATAATAATAATAATAATAATAATATTGCAAAATATTATAACCTAGACATTTCTTCAACAAGAAGTAAAAGTAATAGCACTGCAGTGTGGCAAAGAAATGGAAAGAACAAAAATAGTACTAAATGACAAAACGTTAGAACATGTAAAAGATTTGAATTATCTAGGTGCATCTTTAGGTTGTAATACATAAACAAACATAAATAATAAATGACAAATATTTCAATATTTATATGGCACCTTTAAAAGAACACTGGGAAAAAATGTAAGAAAAGAAACACATAAATTTTATAAAGTATTGGCTGTACCTTGCAATATTGTATGACTCAGAAATATGAACTCTGAATAAACAGTCAATTAGAAGAATAGAAGCAGCACAAATGAAATATTTCCGATTTGTGGCAGGATATACTTTAATGGATGAAAAACAAAGTGAAGATATTCGTAAAAAACTACAAATATTCAGTCTGACAGATTAAATAGAAGAGTATGGGAGAAAATGGCATGGACATGTCTGCAGAATGGATACCAACAGATTGCCCAGGAAAAGTCTGAACTATCAACCAAGAGGAGGAAAAACATAGGAAAGAGATGGACACAGCAGCTATATGTACTACTTGGAGTCGGAACGAACCAAAAAGGTTTAATCCTTACAATAATAATAATAATAATAATAATAATAATAATAATAATAATAATAATAATAATAATAATAATAATAATAATAATAATAATAATAATAATAATAGTAGAAATAATAATAATGATGATGATGATGATGATGAGGATGATGATGATATTGATGATAATGATAATAATAATAATAATAATCATCATCATCATCATCATCCGGTATCATGGCAGCTGCCGCCGTCTTCCGGAAACCAAACGCCATTCCTCTCTGTCTATCCATTGATCTTCCTCCAATTCTCTGATATTCATAGCTGCTTGTACCCCTTCTATCCAAGCTCTCTTCGGTCTTCCTCTCTTCTTCCTTTCTATTGGGATCCATTCCATAACAATTTTAGGCAATCTTTGCTCTGGCATGCATTTGACATGGCCATACCTCTGTAATCTTCTTTTTTTCCATAATGTCTATGAAGTCCGGTTCCTCGTGTACACCCATAATTTCCCTTATTTCCTTATTTCGTATTCTATACATTTTAGATTTTCCAGCTGATCTTCTTAAAACATCCATTTCTGTACTTAAAATACTTTTCAGTTCTTTGGTAGGAATATTCCAGATTTCAGCACCATATGTTAAAATACTCTGAATCATGGTTTGATATGTTTGTAATTTTCTATTTTTTGTAATATTTTTGCTCCACCAAACGGAGTTTAAAGCATTTATCGCTTGTTTTGTTTGTGCGATTTTGATAATGGTGATAATAATAATAATAATAATAATAATAATAATAATAATAATAATAATAATCCCAGCAGAACTGATAAAATCAGGGGGAGAAAAATTGATGGACAAGATACGCTGGTTGCTTAGTATGATTTGGGAAAAAGAAGCTCTTCCAGATGAATGGAAGGAATCAATTATCGTACCAATTTATAAGAAAGGAGATAAAACTGGTTGCAACAACTACAGGGGCATCTCATTACTTTCAACTTCGTACAAAATTCTAACAAAATATATTAGTAAGCAGACTTACTCCCTATATTGATGACAATCTGGAAGATCATCAATGTGCATTTAGAAGAAACAGGTCTACAACAGATCAGATTTTTAGTATAAGACAGATTTTAGAAAAGAAATGGGAATATAATGGTACTGTACATCAACTATATGTAGACTTCAAAAAGCATATGATTCAAGTAAGAGGGAGAAGTTATATAGTATCCTGCTGGAGTTCGGAATTCCTTAAAAAGTTAGTTAGACTTATACGAATGTGTCTAAATGGCTCAAAGAGTAGGCTGCGTGTAGGCAAACAGTTTTCAGACACTTTTGAAATCCAGAATGGGTTGAAGCAAGGAGATGCACTATCTCCTCTACTATTTAATTTTGTACTAGAGCATGCCATTAAATCTTTAGAGAATGAGGAAGGCTTACAGCTGAATGGTATTAATAAGCTGTTAGTTTATGCTGATGATGTAGTACTACTGGCCGATAGCGAGGAGATACTAAAGGCCAACACGCACACACTATTGAGTAACACTAAGAAATTAGGACTGGAAGTAAATATCAGTAAAACTAAATATATGGTCACACGTAGAAATTCAGTATATAATGGAAATGGACAGCTAATGACAAATGAGGGAAATTTTGAGGAAGTGGCTGAATTCTACAAATACCTAGGAACAATAATCACAAACAGGAATGAGATGCACAAAGAAATTAAACATAGACTCAATTCTGGAAATGCATGCTATTATGCATTGCAGAGACTTTTGATGTCCCAACTTCTTTCAAAAAACGTTAAGCTGAAAATATATAAAACTATTATTCTACCAGTTATATTATATGGGTGCGAAACATGGACTCTTACTTTAAGGGAGGAAAGGAGATTACGAGTGTTTGAGAATAAAGTTCTTAGGAAAATTTTTGGACCAAAGAGAGATGAACAGACAGGTGAATGGAGAAGACTACATAACAATGAACTACATGGTCTTTATAGGAAGCCAAATATAATAAGAACAGTTAAGTCTCGTAGACTGCGATGGGCAGGACATGTTGCGCATATGGGGAATGAAAGATGTGCATGGAAACTTCTTGTAAGAAAGGCAGAAGGAAAACGCCCAGTTGGTAGACCAAGAATGAGGTGGAAGAACAACATTAACTATGATTTGAGGGAAGTAGATTATACAGGGAATGATTGGAAAGCATTAGCTCAGGATAGGGATGTATGGAGAGCTTATGTCCGCGCGGCCATGAACCTACGGGTTCGATAGTGCCAGTGAGTATGTAAGTAAGTAAGTAAGTAAGTATAAGCAATTAAATTGGTATGGGCACGTACGACGAATGCAAGAAGAAAGAATGGTGTCCACCTAGAAGAAGGAGGAGAGGAAAACCTCGTGGATGCAGGAAACAAGAACTGGAACGAGAGCAAGAGGACTGGAGGACATGTATTGAATGGAGAGAGACGAGTGGAGAAGAAAAATAAAACTTTAGGCACAGAAATATATGTAAACATTAAAATTATGTATATAAATAAATAAATAATAATAATTATTATTATTATATTATTAATATTATTTCTAATCCCTTGTATATTCCACGTTCCAAGAATAATGATTCTCTTTCTTAGCTTCTTTTGTCGTTTATTAAATCTTCTGGCAATTCGTTCTTAGGCTTTTTAGCATCGTACATTTTCTTCAAACGAACAAGGAGCTAGCCTTATGCAGGTCAACTCTCAACTTGGAGGACCAGGATGTTTTTTATCAAGGTTCTCTTCAAACAATAAATATGGTAGGCCTATGGACATGTAAAAAGAATAACAGAAAACAGATTTCCAATAAGAATACTAGAATGGTTGCCACTTGGAAGGAGAAAAAGAGGACGGCCAAAAATAGCGTGGAATCATGGTGTTTTGAGCAGCATGAAGGAAAACGGATTAATAATAATATTTTACCTGGCAGAGTTAAGGCTTTAAGGCGTTGTTTAACACTCAACCAGATTAAAAAAGTACAAAAAATATTCTTACATCTAAATTACAATACATTGAACTGATTGGACGATGGAGATTGGAATGACAAAGGGATGTGGAGGAGAATGACAGTAGATTAATTGGGCACTTGAATATGTTCTGAAACATTGTGAAACCGGCTAATTACATAAATAAATATCATTATAATATTATTGTGAGATATAGACAACTAGAATGGTATGGTCATATACGTAGAATGCCAGAGAAAAGATTACCGATACAAGCTTTGGAATGGATTCCTCCTGGGAGAAGAAAGAGAAGTTGACCTAGATTAAAAAAAAGTATGGATGATATAAGAAGATGTAAAAGAGAGATAGGTCTGGAAGAATTGGAATGAGGAGATAGAGAAGAATGGAGAAAGAAGATACAAATTTAAAAAAATTGGGCACAGGAAGATTTTTTTATTACATTACAAGCCTATTTTATAAATAAATTATTATTATTATTATTATTATTACTATTAATGTTATTATTATAGTTACGGATTTTTTTGTATAAAATTGTTATTTAACAGTAGGAGACATGTTTCCATTGAGTAAAATTTAGAAGAGACGTGAAAATTGTTTTTCACATGTTACAATTACAGAAATTCATCATGCATTCACACAAGATAATTGACATTCATAACGTATTGATGGAAAATAGAAGGCAGTGGAAATGAAATTAGAATATTGATACGAAAGTCAGGGTCTGAATGGGCGGAAGACAGTGAACGATGCTACAACATCAATCAGACACGAGTTTTTATTATTTTTTTCAAACAGAACACAATTATTGTGCTCGGAGAAATAGCTATTGAAGAAAAAGACTATTTCCTGTTGCCAATTATTGTGGCCAAATGAAGTCTATAATAAAAGAGAATCGTGTGTTTCAACTTTTATTTCTGACGCATTTTTTTTTCCCTACATAGACAAAATATTCGTGTGATTAAAACTAAACTTAATAAACCAGACATCTGACTATAGATATCTCTCATTAAAGTTATGATTTTCTTTTAGGTTTTCTTAATCAATTATTTTTTAATATTTGAATAAAGTCAAATTTGTTAATAACTGATTTTAAATACTTTAATCAATCAAATAATTCTATTACTATATATATATATTCCCCTCCATGGTATCTTTACCTTGTCGTGGTGGAGTGGCTTGCGTGCTTAAATGATCCTGAGAGCTATGCCGGCGGTAGCATTGCTGCCGATAGGGTTACCCATGCCGGACTGGTTGAAGGTGATAAGCCAGAGGAAACAAGTACCTTGGGCGAAAGAGTGACGATCTTTCACCGTAAAAATACAACCGTCAAGAAATGCGGACATGGGTTCATCTGGGGTAAAATTTTCCGGAGGTCAAATAGTCCCCCATTCGGTTCTCCGGGCGGAGACTACTTCAGGGAACCCATGCCAAAGGCTCAAACACAGGGACATGTTCCTAGGAACATGGAATGTTAGAACTTTATACAATAGCGGGGCACTAGAGATATTAACGCGGGAATTGGATAAATCGCCCTTGGTTATAGTCGCTTTACAGGAAGTTAGGTGGCCAGGAGAAGGTAGTCAGGAATCAGGTTACTTTGCATTAAATATCAGTAAAACTAAATATATGGTCACACGTAGAAATTCAGTATATAATGGAAATGGACAGCTAATGACAAATGAGGGAAATTTTGAGGAAGTGGCTGAATTCAAATACCTAGGAACAATAATCACCAATAGGAATGAGATGCACAAAGAAATGAAACATAGGCTCAATTCTGGAAATGCATGCTATTATGCATTGCAGAGACTTTTGATGTGCCAACTCCTTTCAGAAAACGTTAAGCTGAAAATATATAAAACTATCATTCTACCAGTTATATTATATGGGTGCGAAACATGGACTCTTACTTTAAGAGAGGAAAGGAGATTACGAGTATTTGAGAATAAAGTTCTTAGGAAAATTTTTGGACCAAAGAGAGATGAACAGACAGGTGAATGGAGAAGACTACATAACAATGAACTACATGGTCTTTATAGGAAGCCAGATATAATAAGAACAGTTAAGTCTCGTAGACTGCGATGGGCAGGACATGTTGCGCGTATGGGGAATGAAAGACGTGCATGGAAGCTTCGTGTAGGAAAGCCAGAGGGAAAACGCCCAGTTGGTAGGCCAAGAATGAGGTGGGAGAACAACATTAACTATGATTTGAGGGAACTAGATTATACAGGGAATGATTGGAAAGCATTAGCTCAGGATAGGGATGTATGGAGAGCTTATGTCCGCGCGGCCATGAACCTTCGGGTTCGATAGTGCCAGTGAGTAAGTAAGTATATATATATATTCAGTGAGTAAACAGCTTAATTTTATTCGTTAAATAGTCCTAACAAATGCCACTCTTGATTTCCCAAATTCTCTAGATAAATTCACTCCTCGCTTCGTGAGTCGTGAATTTATCGATCATTTGGAAATCACTCGTGGCATTACTTATGACAATTTTGTGTGTTTTTTTTTAACAAATTTAAATTAAAAGAACAAGATAAGGCATTGAATTAACAAAAATATTTAAATGAATAATGTGATACATATGATTCCTTGTTACAATACTTTTGATCATACAATTGGAATTTTGAATTTGTTAATTTAAATTTGTTAAAAAAGCACACACATAAAATTTTCCTTGATAATGGTATCTATGTAGTATAAACAATCATACAAAATGGATAACTGGAAATGTCAAATGTCTTGAAAATGATCCCACACAAGTAGACTGAAATGTCAACTTGAATAATTTAAATATTTGACTGAGATAACGAATTAATTATTATTGTTATTATTCGTGTAAGAACATCATCATCATCATAGTACATTCACGAATTTAGGACATTTGTTGACCTGTTTCGGCCTCAAGAGAACACCATCCAGAAGTCTTTTGAGTGGACATCCTGGTCTTTTTCTGCCTGCAGACTGATATCTTAACATTTGTTTCGGTATTCTGTGATCTTCCATTCGATGAACATGTTGCATCCATCTTGACTTATAATCAGAAATTTTGTTTTCTAAAGGTTCCATGTGTAATTTTTCTAAGATGTCTTCATTTCTTTTGTGATCTAGTAGTGTGTATCCTGCAGTCCTCCGAAGGTATCTCATTTCAGCAGATCTAAGTCTCTGTATATCCTTCTGTTTCAACGTCCATACTTCGCTACCATACAAAAGAGTTGGAAGAGCCAGTGTTTTATACATTTTTAGTCTTGAATGTTTTTGGACTAACTGTGGCTTGAAGATAGAATTTATTAACCCTAAAATTCTTAATAATTTAGATATATTTGCATTTACATCCTTTTCTTCTTCATATGAGATATTGCATCTTAGATATGTAAAATTATTCACCTGCTCCTAAATTTTATTGTCCAGTACAATTTTACTTCTGACAGGATCTACACCTTGTATTGCCATACTTTTCGTTTTCTCTGTAGTCGTATAAGATACATTGCCATATTATGGCAGGAGGATATACAGCAGGAGTTGAATCTTTAGATCAAAAAGTCTCATTCAAATCGGTGACATACAGAACACGTCCTCTCCTTCTTTGTTCAAAATAACATTAGCAGCATTTTAAGATTTGCATGTTACATTTACAAAACGATAAAATGAATCGATTTATTACAATAATTATGTAAGTAAGGGTTTGGCTGGGATGGCAAATGCTTTTAAATGTTTCTGATAGCGAACCTTCTTAACATGGGATGGGGAGGTCTGTTAAGTAATCGATGAATTGAACGTTTGGTGACCTCAAGGAACTCGTTCTCGATATAATAAAGGAATGACAAGTAATTACAATTCAAAGCTGAACAATTTCATTTTTGTTACAATGCTATCGCTCGGTTTGGCAGCCATAAAAACCAGTGCAAGGCTCTGGCAATTTAACAGCTTCAATAAATTACACTTCAAGTGGAACAACATTGCAAATATAAGCAAATAATCTTAGCTATTAACCTCAAAGTGTGACCAGATAGCGAGTAATTAAGGATTAAAATATTGTTTGTATATTATTGAATATATACTCTATAAATCGCCTGTTAAGCCTTGTTGATTGAAAAGAAAGTTGATTGAATTTGGCAAGTTATCAATGTTTGTTATACCAATATGGGCTTTCTTAGCCTGCAATCAACTTGGGTCTTAAAGATTCTTGGCGTTATATAACGTGTTTATAATTTAGATAAAAAAACACAAATAATAATTCTTCGAATACAGAAAAATATTTTTTTTATTTTCCAGATAAAACATAGCTTACTACCAAACTGATCCCGACCGGAAACGAATTAAGGCCAGCTGCGTCCGAAACAATGATGTTATCCCTACGACAGCAGACGATTTGAGAAACAATCTTCCAAACAATTGACGTTCTCTGACTCTGATAGTTTAAATAAAACCATTAATAATATTATAGTCCACCGCTGTGGTCTCGAGGAAGCGTGCTGCCTTGTCACGCAACGGGCCCGGGTTCGAACCCCGGTCGGGGCAGTTTTTCTGGGTGAGGTTTTTCTCGGGGTTTTATTCACCTGTAAGGCAATTAACAGGAAAACTTTAAGGCCCAAACGATCTCCGAAATCATATGGCCATCATCATTCTTATCATTATCTTCTCATCATCATCCTTCACCGGTGTGGAAAGCAACGGGAAGCTATCACACCTACAATTTCCTAGTAAAGCTGCAAAGCATAGCATGAAAATGCTATGATTGCAGTTAAAGACCTGTCCTCGGGCAGAATTACCATGGATGGATGGAATATTATTATTATTATTATTATTATTAATTATTGTTAAATATGGGGATTGAAATCTCGAAATTTGATAGAAATTTAAAATTAGAACTCATGTCAATGGAAATATATTTTTGAGACGGTCAGATAAATGTTTAAAAAAAGGGACAGACGTTAGATAAAAACAATTGCATTTGCATAAAAAAAATAAGAAGAGTAGACCTATAATTAGAAAGGTTATTTAGAAGAGTGTTGAAATACTGTCCACCTAAAAGAAAAAAAAAATATGAAGACCTAGCGATTCAGGAATCCACGAGATAAGAACACGAATGAATGAAAGAGGTGTCCAGATGATAAGGAATGAATGAAGATAAACGAGCGGAGAACAAAATAAAACTTTGGACACAGAAATATGTATACATTTTGGAAATCGGTATATTATTATTATTATTATTATTATTATTATTACTTACTTACTTACTCACTGGCACTATCGAACCCGTAGGTCCATGGCCGCGCGGACATGAGCTCTCCATACATCCTTATCCTGAGCTAATGCTTTCCAATCATTCCCTGTATAATCTACTTCCCTCAAATCATAGTTAATGTTGTTCTCCCACATCATTCTTGATCTACCAACTGGGCGTTTTCCCTCTGGCTTCCCTACAAGAAGCTTCCATGCACGTGTTTCATTCCCCATACGTGCAACATGCCCTGCCCATCGCAGTCTACGAGACTTAACTGTTCTTATTATATCTGGTTTCCTATAAAGACCATGTAGTTCACTGTTTTGTAGTCTTCTCCATTCACCTGTCTGTTCATCTCTCTTTGGTCCAAAAATTTTCCTAAGAACTTTATTCTCAAGAACTCGTAATCTTATTTCCTCCCTTAAAGTAAGAGTCCATGTTTCGCACCCATATAATATAACTGGTAGAATAATAGTTTTATACATTTTCAGTTTAACGTTTTTTTTTAAATTATTATTATTATTATTATTATTATTATTATTATTATTATTATTATTATTATTATTATTATTATTATTATATTGTGGGAAGAAGATGCTTTAGACAGGAACCTCTGGCGACATATTACTTTGGGCTCAAGGAGAAACACTGTATTGTGGAATATTCCTAATAAATATTATTATTATTATTATTATTATTATTATTATTGTTATTATTATTATTATTATTATTATTATTATTATTATTTTAACATGTCATTTTCAAAAGAAAAATAATTTCACTCTTACGATAGCGCCAATAAATACAAACATATTAAGTTAATTATTATAATAATAGGTATCATTGCAGCTAATGGCCATGTAGAACGAACTGTTTTCATGTCTTACAAAAGTCTGTTATCGATGTTCCTATGTTTTTACACTGTAATAGGTGATATCGGTCGCAGTGCGACCCACATAGTTTGCACTTGCACTTTTCTTCTGGGTTATGGCGCTTCACGGTGTGTCTGAGGTCGTATCTAGCTGCTGTCCATTCCCTGTAGATCATCGCATCCGTTGCGTAGAACTCAGGCCATATCTGTTCTCTCTTATCGTTGAGTTCCCACAGCAGTTCTTTGTAGGCATCTGTTGCCGGCACGAGAAGGTCCAGGTGGAGCTTCTATGAAGAATGGTTCCTTTGTCAGTATGTATGTTAGGCGTGAAGGCGTGTATTTTGATACGCTTAGCGCTATCTTTAAAAAGTGTGCTTTGACTTTCTCTATTTCCTCTAGGTTTGCCTTATTTAGGTTCTTCCAAATTACTTCTATTCCATAGGTCATGATTGGTGCTATTTTAAAGCGGAAGATGGTCATTGCTGTCTCCAGGGATAGTTTACTCAGGCTTTTAATGCTGTTCGTTGCTATTCTGGCCGCTAAGGCGCGTTCTTTGATGTGCTTATCGAAAGTGTCACCTCGGCTCTGCAGTGTGATCCCCAGATATTTGAACTGGTTTACATTTTGCATAAACATCACTAAACAAAGGGAAGAGTCAGACAAAAACAGACATGGAAGAGAACCATCCTTGAAGAAATTACAAAGGAGGGAAAAATCTGGAAGGTGGTGAAGAAATTGGCTCAGAATACGATCCGTTGGCGACGATTTGTGGATGCCCTATGCTCCTGATAGGAGATGAAGAATATGATGATGATTATGTTCAACCACAGGATTTGTAAAATTAGGGAATTTCACAGCTATTGGAATATTTGGCCATTTTATAATACTACTACTACTACTACTACTACTACTACTACTACTACTACTACTACTACTAATAATAATAATAATAATAACAATAATAATAATAATTATTATTATTATTATTATTATTATTATTATTATTATTATTATTATTATTTCTTCTCTATATAAGCTACTGGGGTCTCACATAATTTGTAGGCAATTTTGGCACTCAGTTACGAAGTTACAAGAACTGGAGAATGAGAGGACTTGAATGCATATATCAGTAACTTAATTACTGTTTCAATCTTTGATTCAAGATAACAATTTATTTGACACAACTGAAAACATTAAAACAAAACTTGATCATAAAGGGAATTTCTAATGTACAAAAAAATTGAACGGAGCACATTCCACAAGAACAGCCTAATTTGGCTGAGAAGAAAGCGAGTTTGAATACCTTTAAACATCGTTAAATATTCAAGACATTAGAAACATAGTTTATCGAACCTTTCTTTAGTTAATGGTTCGAAAATATATTTTTTCTAACTTTAACACCCATGTTCGAAAAAAAGGAAAATTTTCTCATTAACGCAGTCCACAATGAAGACCTCATTATTTGGAATCTAGCACAACATTATCTTAAAATTTTCATTTAATACCTTATTCAAGGGAGATAGTTTTATTAAATTCTAAAGAGAGCTTGTTTTGTTAGGAGTTAATTGTGATTAAGTCAAAGTTGCCCTCGACTAACAAGTGTTTGGACGATTTGAGAGTCAACACTAAACACGGCTTTTTATTATCACTCCATATTCAACTGTCAAACGTTTTTGACGCAAACAGCGAAGGTCTCATTAAAATACTTAGAGAAAAGAGAATAGGCAAATGTTTTATTCCTGCTTTATATGTTTTCAAATTAAGATGTTAAGAAAGATATGGGAAAGGTTGAAGACGATACGTAATCTTGAATTCACTTTTAATTGAATCGGTTTTGGAAATGACTGTATGGTATTATATTATTAGATTTTCGATTCTGTGTGTTTTTTTTTTTCTCAATGGTATCTTTACCTTGTCGTGGTGGAGTGGCTTGCGTGCTTAAATGATCCCGAGAGCTATGCCGGCGGTAGCATTGCTGCCGATAGGGTTACCCATGCCGGACTGGTCGAAGGTGATAAGCCAGACGACAAAAGTACCTTGTTCGAAAGAGTGACGATCTTTCATCGTAAAAATACAACCTCAAGAAATGCGGACATGGGTTCAACTGGGGTAAAATTTTCCGGAGGTCAAATAGTCCCCCATTCGGTTCTCCGGGTGGGGACTACTTCAGGGAACCCATGCCAAAGACAGCCGAGGATAGGGATGTATGGAGAGCTTATGTCCGCGCGGCCATGAACCTACGGGTTCGATAGTGCCAGTGAGTTAGTTATTTTTTCTGAAAAGATAAATAAAAACAAAAGATACCAATTTCATAAAATGTCACCTGGAAGAGTTTAATTGCGACACAAAGTCCTTTTTTTAAATAAATTTTGTATTTTTTGAACCTAAATTATTTTTTAGTGAATTTCGAAGGCCTGCACTATGGCTATCGAGCTTGTTCGCATAAAAAAACAAATCAAACAAATGTCTTCCAATCATGTCGGTATAATTCACCTTCATCAGCTCATGGTTAATGTTATTCTCCCACTTCATTCTTGGCCTACCTAATGGACGCCTTTCTCATGTCCCTTTTTCATTCCCTATTCGTACCAATGTTTTTAACTGTTCGTATTGCATTTGATATTTGATAAAGATCGTGCAACTAAATCAAAATTCCTCACGTTGTGCAACTAATAGGTACGTAGTATATATATATATATATATATATATATATATATGCGATATCTTACTAACGTATAAAGTTAGATAGAGGTCTCGGGTTCAAAACCCAGTTCACGCGTAAAATTTTATTTTCATAGATATATCGTTTTCAAGCTCGTAAAAGACCCTTAAGCCTTAATAAGAAAGACCTCTAAGTAAAATTTACCGACCTCAACGTCCTAGTAATACCTTAGTTGCCTGTTAGATGTCTCATTGGGTTGGTGTGTTGACCGCATGACATCTATGAGCAAATAAGATAACTAAAAATTAACTGGTGTAGTAACTCCTTACAAAGGGGAGGCTATGGCTCAACAATGGAAAATGTCTTAAAAGGCCGGTCATTAACGACATTGTTCACATTGGATGGACAATAACGTTAATACTAACTTCTCCATCTAACACTAACTTGCCCATTTAACATTAATTTGCCCATCTAACACTAACTTGCCCATCTAACATTAAATTGCCCATCTAACACTAACTTGCCCATCTAACCCTAAATTGCCCATCTAACACCAACTTGCACATCTAACATTAACTTGCCCATCTAACACTAAATTGCCCATCTAACACTAACTTGTCCATTTAACACTAACATGCCCATCTAATACTAACTTGCCCATCTAACACTAACTTGCCAATCTAACACTAACTTGCCCATCTAACACTAAATTGTCCATCTAACACTAACTTGCACATGTAACACTAACTTGCCCATCTAACACTAACTTGCCCGTCTGACATTAACTTTCCCATCCGACATTAACTTGCCCATCTGACACTAACTTGCACATCTAACACTAACTTGCCCATATAACATTAACTTGCCCATCTAACACTAACTTGCCCATCTAACACTAACTTGCCCATCTAACATTAACTTGCCCATCTAATACTAACTTGCCCATCAAACACTAACTTGCCCATCTAACACTAACTTGCCCCATCTAACACTAATTTGCCCATTTTATCGTCCTAACTTGATCTACATTAGCATTAATAAGAACAGTTAAGTCTATTAGACTGCGATGGGCAGGACATGTGGAACAAATGGGGAATGAAAAAGGGGAATGGAAACTCCTTGTAGGAAAACCAGAGGGAAAGCGCTCACTAGGCAGACAAAGAATATGGGGGAGAATAATATTAACTACAATTTGAGGGAAGTAGATTATACAGAGGATGATCAGAAAACATTAGCTCAAGATAGGGATGCATGGAGATTTTATGTCCGCGCGGTCATATACCTACTGGTTCGATGGTGCCAGTGAGTTAGTTATGGAATCTTATAGGAATCAGAGGAAAAACATCCAGTAGATAGGCCAAGAACAAGATGGAAACAAAAAAAAATATTAACTATGATTTGAGGCAGATAAATTATACAAAGTCCCGCGCCGTAGCCGAGTGGTTAAGGCAAGATGCCGTGGCGCAGAGCTACGGGACTTGCGCTGGTTCGAGTCCCCATGGGGGGAAGATATTTGCTCAGCGAATTTCTGCCAGTATGCCCACCCAGCACCATGAGGAATTTGGGTAGCTACATTAAGTAGCGGCTCCAGGTTGAAAAAAAAGCTATAACGGCTGGGCGACCACATGTTAACCCTACACTGGCTGGATGATAGTTTACTTTCTTCTTCTTCACTTCATGGGTTAGGCAAATTACCTGTTCCGCCTCACAGTTATTCTCTCATTTTTTCACTGGCCTTTCTACATTCCTTGAACCTCTTGGCTTGCTCCTTGAACCTGCTTTTTTGTCATCTTTTCACATTCATTCTTCTATATGTCTAAACCATTTATTTCTATATTATTTGATAAATTATCATTCAGTGAATATATATTTAATTCTATTCTTATGACTTCATCCTTATCCGATCCAATCTTGTGCAGCCTTCTGTTCTTAAAAGGAAGTAATTTATACTCTTTGTAAGATAGTCTACCTCTGTGATTAATACATGTGGATGTGAGGCCAATAGCCAACTGGTAGGTCAAGGACCTTCTAGGCCCGTCGCGCCACGGAGTTAGTTAGAAATATACAGAAAATTATTGGAAAAGTTACTAGTTACCGAGAAACGAACTCTGGCGAAGGACGGGTGTCTAACCTCCTGCGCCACGAAACCGCAAATGAATATACTTATTTAGGTAGAGAATATGGAAATCGATACATACGAGTATACGCACATGGCCTAGTACTTGAGAAAAAGTGCGAGAGTTCACACATGACGCTTGCCCCCCTCCTCACCTGCCCCTTGTAGCTCGTTATAAATTTCGGTTGACAGAACAAAAGCCACGTCATCTTGGTGCAGTAGAATAACATACTGTGTATAGTAATTAGATATAAAATCATAAACCAGAATCCTCTCCAGCTCTCCGTATGCTCAAATGATAATTATATAGTTTTTACCGACTTAATTCTTTATTTCATTTTCTACACCTCACTCTATCTCAACGTCTACAGTCTGTTTACTGCAAGCAGACTTCTCTTTTACTTTTAACTTGACACTTATCTGGTCTAAATACTTCAGTTAGTTGGAGGGTTAAGTCAGTGCACCCCGAATCGAATCCCGGACCATAAAGCATTTCTCCCCTTAAACACGTCCCGTGGCATAGTCAGTAGCGTATCTACCTTTCACTCCGGTGACCTGGGTAATCAGAAATTGAAACATTGTAAAAATACTAGAAGGAATACGGCAAAAAAATATTTAGCGACGGGAGTTAGTATTGTTTACTTAACAACGCTTGTTTTTAATAATAATAATAATAATAATAATAATAATAATAATAATAATAAAATCTCACTGCCACTATCGAACCCGTAGCTTCATGACCGCGCGGACATAAACTCTCCACACATCTCTATCCTGTGCAAATGTTTTCCAATAATCTCCTATATAATCTACTTCCCACAAATCATGGTTAATATTATTCTCCCACCTCATTCTTGGGTTTCCTCTGTTTTCTATAAGAAGTTTCTATGCTCTTTCGTTCCTCATTCGTGCCACATGTTCTGCCCATCGCAGTCTACGAGACTAAACTATTCTTATCATAGGCCTATCTGGTTTCCTATAAAGATCATGTAGCTCCTGTTATGCAATCTGCTACATTCGCTTGTCCGTTCATCTCTTTTTGGTCGAAAAAGTCTCCTGAGAACTTTATTCTCAAATACTCGTAATATTCTCTCCTCTTTTAAAATAAGAGTTCACGTTTCGCATCCATATAATACAACTGAGAGATTAATAGTTATATATATATATATATATATATATATATATATATATTTAGTTTAACGTTTTTTGAGATAATAATAATAATAATAATAATAATAATAATAATAATAATAACTAAACAAATTCACTGTCATTTTCGAACCTATAGTCCATGACCGCACAGACATAAGTTCTCCATACATTCCTATCTTGAGCAAATATTTTCTTTCTGTCTATAATTCACTTCACTTAGACAATGATTAATATTATTCTTCCATCTCAATAATAATAATAATAATAATAATAATAATAATAATAATAATAATAATAATAATAATAATAATAATAATAATAATAATAACAATAATAATAATAATACGCTTACAAAACAGATAATGGAATTCTACGAAAACAGAAGTAAAGATCCAGTGGATAATATGAAGTGGATTGATGAAGTCAAAAAGGACTTAAAATTGGCAGGAATTACTAAAGAAGATATCCCAAACAGATATATATTTAGAATTAAGGTGAATAAGTGGCAAGTCGACCAAGAGGACAAACCGAAGAAAAAAACTGGAACAACTTGGACAGATGATAGAAAACGAATTATAGCAAAATAATGAAAGAAATTTGGGCTCAAAGGAAACGCCTCTAAGCACTTTGCGCAGTCCTACATGGGCTCATCCGCAATAAAAAAAGATAATAATAATAATAATAATAATAATAATAATAATAATAATAATAATAATGTACTAGGTGTAATCTAGAAGAGTTAATTTAGGTACGGGAAAATGACAAAATAACGTAAATAAATATAGATTGATTTATTCAATTTAATTACAATAAAATAACTTTTACGAATCTTAAGCCTGAATAAATAGGCCTTTAAACAATATTTACCGACCTCATCATCCTTGTAATACCTCAGTTGCCTACTAGATGTCTCATTGGGTGGGTATGTTGACACCATACCATTCATGACATATATGAGCAAATAAACAAAACTAAATTGAGTGCCTCATTGCCATAGGTGCCTAACCCACAGTTAAAAAAATTATGCTTTCTTCTGTAATTGCACTAGAAATAATCATCACACATCTGCCTATAACATTTTTGTGTTAATTTGTATTCATCCATAATGTCATAGGCAGATGTGACTCTGACAGAGATGATTATTTCTAGTGCAATTACAGAGAAAAGCATACTTTTTTAAATTGTGGGTTAGGCACCTATGGCACTGAGGCACTCAATTAACTTGGTGAAGTAACTCCTAACAAAGGAGAGGCAAATACTTAACATTGGGCCACACCAATGCAGATATAAAGAAACTGTAACAATAGAAATACTGTACTCGAGCGGAGATAGAAAAAAGTTTCTTGTGACTATTTAACTCATGTCGCAAATGGTAGTCAATGACCAATCACGTTTCAATGAATTCTGTTTTACACCAATGACAGTCGTGTTTCACCTCGCTCTTTATCGATTTCTCTTTATCAGCTCCTGCTTTTGTGATAAAGAAAGCTCATCCTTTTTTAATATTCTGAACAGGTTAGACCATTATTTTTCTCCAACAAATACATTGAATATAGCAAATAATGAATAGATTCAGTGATTTTACTGAGTTGTTTATTCAAAATATAAATGATTAACATATAATGTTGATTATAATAGTTTGATGTGTATCATTATTTCTCCACTAGAGTGCATTCTTACAATATTGCGAATCATATTTGGCAATAAATAATATGATCGAGTTGCAGTGAATATACATAACCTCACATTTCTAATTTGTTTTCAAACATCGCCGTTTACATTAACTACATAAACATTTTAAAACACCGGTAATTATATTCAAATAATTGTTTTTTAGTAAAGAGCCTAATTTTATTCGTTAAATAGTCCTAACAAATGCCACTCTTGATTTCCAAATTCTCATAAGTAATGCCACGAGAGATTTCCAATTTATCTAGAGAATTTGGAAATCAAGAGTGGGATTTGTTAGGACTATTTAACGAATAAAATTAAGATGTTTACTCACAAATCATTGTTTAACTATAGTTATTTTAAAATATTTATATATTTAATGTAAACGGCGATGTTTGAAAACAAATCAGAAATGTGAGGTTATGTTCTTTCACTGCTGCTTGATCATATTATTTATTGCCAAATAAGATCACAATATTGTAAGAGTACACCCAAGTGGAGAAATAATGAAACACATCAAACTATATATCATAATCAACATTACGGGTTATTCATTTATTTTTTTAGTAAACAACTCGGTAAAATCAAGGAATCTTTTCATTATTTGCTATATTCAATGTATTTGTTGAAGAAAAATAAGGCTTTGACCTGTTCAGAACATTAAAAAGGAGGAGCTTCCTTTATCACAAAAGCAGGAGCTGATAAAGAGAAATCGATAAAGAGCGAGGTGAAACACGACTATCAATGGTTGTAAAACAACATTCATTGAAACGTGATTGGTCATTGACTAGCATTTGTGGCATGAGTTAAATAGTCTAGATAAATTCACTCCTCACTTCGTAAGTCGTGAATTTATCGATAATTTGGAAATCACTCGTGGCATTAATTATGAGAAGAGTAGAGGCTAGTCTACTTTCAGTTAACAGCATAAGGCTATTATCAAAAGAAGGCACATTACGTTGTGGCTCTCTCCACAGTTGGAATCAATAAGATGCCAACAGAATATTATTGTTTGTCGATATAACACACAGAGTGACATGACAGGTCTCAGACAGGTATAAACAATGGTAACTCCCTCTACCTTTTTTTTCTTTCTCCTACATCTGAATTTGATTAGGGGATGTGCCGGCCGGCGCACCCCACACTACTTCGTGATGAGAATTAATTAAAACTAGTCTCTACGTTGTCCGTCATAATTAATTCAAAGTGTGAGTCAGCGAAAAACTGATTTTATGTACACTTCCTTCTAGGAAACACTGGTCCCTGCAACTTCAGCACATACGCTTCTTACTTCTTATGTCGAGCGTCAAATTTCAGCTAAAACAAGTTTGGGGAAAATAATCTTATATACTCAATCTAGGATTTAAAGAGAGATCAGGGCTTGCTTGGTTCAGGTTAGGGGCATGGATTTTTTTTTAAATTAGCGACGATCACGATATGCGAATATGTCCAATGTGCGGGAGCTTTGAAGACGAGATACATATATTAGGAAAATGTAACGATTTAGAATATTGGAGGCATCAGTTATTACCGGAAAGATTTCTAAATTCAAATCGTGAAAGATTGGCATGCTACGAGTAAGCCCAGAAAATTGGATAAACTTGGGTAGATTTCTGGACAAAACGCAGAAATTAAGAACAACACTTATTCAGGAATAAATACATATGTTAAATTGCAATACCATTAATTCTTAATAATTCTACATAACTAAGTTAATGTATAATGTAATTTTATTGACATCTAATTGTAATATTAATGTGTTCTTTTTTTTTTTGTTTTGTTTTAAGTATACTATTACCAAACATCAACTTATTGTAACAGACTGTCAACAGCACGTATGGCTTACTGCCCGTGCGATCCATATTTGTAAATAACATTGTATGTATCATACTTTTAGTATAATGAAGTCCTTATGTATGTTTAAAAAAACTCCGATAAATCGATGTCTCTTGAATGTTTCCGCAGGAAGAACCCATACAGATTCCGTATTCAAGATTTTCTTGAGTGATATTGTAGTTTCTCAGGCGAGATTTCAGTATACTTCGGTGTCTGAGAGGTGGTAGAATTGGAAGCAGGAAGTGTTCCAGAGTTTCTTTTAACTGCCGACGTAGTGTCACTGAAATTATTTTGCTTTTTATTTCTGCTACTAAATTTTGTTTGTCGGCCGCGGTAGACTAATGGTTATGCTCCTTGCTTCTGGTCCCGAGGATCGCGGGTTCAAACCCAGCCGGGGTCGATGAATGTTTTAGGATGGAAAAATCCAAGGAGCAAATCCTCCGGGAGGGACTTTAAGCCGTGGGTCCCGAGTCTGAAGATATCAGTATGAGGCGGAACGCTGACCACGGGCCACTCAAGTGACATCTATACGAAAACAAGTGTAACTAAATTAGTATGGTTCAAATTCTTCCCTGTAGGGGGAGAGCGCCTAAATATCTGTTAAGGGAAACATGGGCTTACAAGAAGAAGAAATTTTGTTTGCCATACCATTTGTTCAATTAGAGAATAAAGTTCTTAGGAACATGTTTGGACCAAAGAGAGATGAACAGACATGTGACTGGAGAATACTAAATAACAATGAACTACATGGTCTTTATAGGAAGCCAGATATAATGAGAACAGTAAGTCTCGTAGACTGCGATGGGTAGGAGACACGTAGGGCGAATTGGAAATTAAAGAGGGGCACGGGAAACTGCTTGTGGGGAAACCACTAGGAAAGTACCCATTACGTAGATCAAGAATGAGGTGGGAGAATAACATTAACCATAATTTGAAGTAGATGATTATACAGAAAATGTTTTCAAAATATTAGGTCGGGATCAAAAATTATAATAAACAAAAAACCTCTGGAACAAGTAACAAATTTTAAATATCTGGGTTGTAATTTTACTATAAACACAAAAACTGAAAGAGACAAATATGAAACTTTCGAAATCTCAATTGATATTCGGAACTATACATAAAACATTAAAGGACAAAACAAGAACATATATACTAGATTGAAGTTTTATAAAACATTGGCAGTTCATGCATTACTTTATGGGAGTGAAACTTGGGCAATGACAAAAAAATACAAAGTAGAATACAAAGCGTAGAAATGAACTTCCTTAGAAGAACAAAAGGCTGTATAAGATTGGATCGGATAAAGAATGAAGATATAAGAACAGAGTTAAATAAATATCCACCGAATGATAAAATCAAATAATACAGAGGTAAATGGTTTATACATATAGAAAGAATGAGTGTAATAAAATTACCAAAAGCAGCATTTGATTACAAGCCAACAGGTTCAAGGAATGTAGGATGGCCAGTGAAAAGATGGACAGAACAACTGTGAGGCGGAACAGGCAATTTGCCTAGGCCTTGAAGTGAAGAAAAAGAAGAAGAAAAAAGAAGAAGGTTGGGAAAGGGACTCATGGAGAACTCATCGCGCGGTCATGAACCTTCATGCACGACAGTACTAGTGAGTTAGTTTATTTATTTATTTCAGAAGAAACAGTAAATTAATATAATGTATGCTCAATTTCTTGGAGATGCTGTCCTTCAATATCAGCTGGTCACAAAATAAACTTGGTACAATGGTTTTTCATCACCTCTTCATTCTTTAAATTCCTGGAGCAGTTGCTATCTAAGTACTACTCATTAGTATAAAAAATCCAGTGTGCCTTGAACATCTCTGTCATAAATCGTACATCAAAATATACCCTATCCTACATTTACATAAGTTGCTAAAGAATTTTATCTCAAAATCATCGCCACAAATCAATGAAACTAAACCATTTACAACATTGTCAAGCACCTTGCCTCTTAACTTGTTTTCCTGTCAGTTTATTTCTTAGGAATTTGCCATGCTTGTTTTAGTAAGACTATATTCTCATTTAGAAAACAAGCTTCAAATTTATCATATAACTCAAATAATACAATTACTTTTATTTTCTTGTTTATTTTTAATGGTTCCCTTGTGAACTAGTGGCTACATAATAGGCTTTGGTTCGAATTCGGGTGGAGTCAATATAATTTAAAGGGGAATCGTTAATAAATCAGATATTTGGATTAAACAAAATAAAAAAAGTATATTAATAAAGAGGTTCTTCTTGGTGATAATAAAAATGTATTTCACATCATCCATAAATTATCATTTACTAATTTAATGTTTTGATTTGAGTTTTATTGATGTCTAATACAAGATTAGAAATAACTGTTTGGGAATTAACATAAAAATTGTATTCTATTGCATCGTAACTTTCACTGTACAATTTGTTTGGACCAGCGACTATCGGGTCTACAGGCATAAAATATAACCACTAAATCACGGAATGCGACTATATATATATATATATATATATATATATATCCGGTTTTAACAATGTTGATACATTTTTCCGGCACCAATGATTTGTCTTCAATTTCGCTTTATAATTTTCCTCCATTCGTCTGTATTATAACACATTTCATCCTTATTTCCCAGTCCTTCAAAGTTTCTCTTATCTCTTGGATCCACGTGAGATTTTCCTGTCCTTCAAAGTTTCTCTAATCTCTTGGATCCACGTGAGGTTTGGTCGTCCTTCCCTTCTCGTTCCTGATGGTGTCCATTTCATTTTTGTTAATCTTATATATATATATTCAGAAATTAAATTATTCATAATTCTGCTACTCAAAAAAAAAGTAACAGATTAAAAATAATATTTGGTAATATTATATTTACTTAAACGTAGGTTACTCAGTATAGCCCTGGTTACTCACTCGCTCTCCATCTCTGGGTTCCGGATTCGCGTCTTGGTCTCGTGGTGGTCTATATATGGTTCATGGTTGATCAACGGAGCCAAGAAATGTTTTTTCCCCCCTGGGGATTTCACCACTTTTCTCCTACCAAGAACTTAATTCCACAACTTCTCCATAATCTGACCATACACTCGTTTCAGTTCGTTTCATTGGATTTTGGTTAAATGTTGGCAGAGAGATGTGGTAACTCCAATAACGAAGTACGAAGATAATTGAACATTTTGATGAGTTGAATCACATTCTTCACGGTCTAATGACTAAATCAACACCCTGTATCAGGCCAGAAAAATATACTTATCTCGCTGTTCTAATAATTATTATCAACTGTCACAACTTTATGGGGTTTGAAAGGAGTAAAACGTAATCCACAATCAAAAAGTGATTTCTCTGATTCATTTCCTGGCACTTCTTCTTCTTCCTTCCAAGTATTAGGCCAAGGCCTGTTACGATCCTATAGAAAATTTTCCCTCCAGCGTATTTCCTGGCACTAATACATTTAATTGTCCTTAATTAAGGGTATATTTCACTTAAATACATTATATACTCGTCTTCTTCTACGTCATGAAATTAGGCCATAGACCGGTTTCTACATCAAGATAGGCTACAGTATCTCTTCATGTAGTTATGGGGTGTCCAATATTTCTTCTTCCTTTGGGTTGGAATTGAAGCAAAATTTGTGGGAGTCTATTAGGTGTCATTCGTGTCATTCTTTATGTCGATTAGATCTTGAGTTTAGAATTTTTTCCCCATAACATTATAGATGTTTAATTCGGTTCTTATATCGTCATTATATTTCTTATCCAACGATATATAGTCTGCTGCTGAACGTAAGAATTTCATTTCAGCAACTTCTATTTTTCTTTTATCTGATCGATTAAGTATCCATTTTCACAAGCATATGTTAATATAAGTACTGCCAGAGTTTTATAGAATTTTATTATGTGGTTTTTAATGTTTTATTTGTTTAGAATTATTCTTGTTGTTCCGCACATATAATAAAATGTATTTAATTTTAAGTTTATATCATTCTTTTGACAGCAAGATACAATTAAACCGTAATATATATATAACAAACAAAGAAGTAAAGAAATGGATACCTCCTGGAAAAAGGAAACGTGGTAGACCAAAGCCAACGTGGATAAAAGTAATTCAAGACAACATGAAGAAGAGAAATATGACAGAAGCAGACACGCAAGACCGGGAAGTGTGGAAGAAAAAAAATGTATATTTTGGTTGAGGAAACAATCCTGAAATAATATATATCTTAAATCATTCAGTCAGAATTAATTTATAAAACATTAACTATGATTTGAGGGAAGTAGATTATACAGGGAATGATTGGAAAGTATTAGCTCAGGATAGGGATATATGGAGAGCGTATGTCCGCGCGGCCATGAACCTACGGGTTCGATAGTGCCAGTGAGTAAGTAAGTATAATTCCTGAAAAATCACCCTATTTGTATCCTACAATCAAAACATAGTTTACAAGACCAACTTGAAAGAATACACACAAAGCAAATACAGTTTATCACAATTCAACTAATAAAACGTAGTAGTGTTTTATTTAATGAAGCTCTTTAACAACCAAGGTCGTTAGTGTTGTAATTCAAATCAGGTCGTAAAAGGGCTAACAAATTTTGTCCACAGACCTCTTTTCAGACTTAGGTTTTTTCATACGTTCAATAATTTTACAAAACAAGACCAACGGCTTTAGTTCTCTTCCGAAGGACCCATGGCCATGATTTCTATGTCCTGAAAAAAATCCATTGACCTCGGCCGGGTTTGTACCCGCGATTATGGGAACCAGAGGCGAGCAGAGTAATCACTAGTGCACCAGGACCAACTAACATAGAACTTAACAGGCATATTAATGGTATTATAAGCAGTGATTATAATGAAGCAGAGTTGTTTAATAAAATTCCAATCTGTCATTTGGTTTAAAAATCAGGTACTAGTCGATCTAGGGATTTATACCTAGAACCTCTCGAATAATATTCCTATATCCTATTGAGAAACCAGCTCATTCGCTATTATTACTGAAAACTTGTGAAATAGAAGAAAAATTATAAAGAATTCACAAATTCATTAATGTATGTTGGGGATTGTAACACATAGCTAGTTGAACTCCAACGCGGTTAGTGTGATTGTAAATTCGACAAAATTCTATTGAGAAACTGACTAACTCATTCGCTATTATTACTGAAAACTTGTGAAATAAAAGAAAAATTATAAAGAATTCGCAAATTCATTAATGTATGTTGAGGATTCGAACACATGGCTAGTTGAATTCCAACGCGGTTAGAGTGACTGTAAATTCGACAAATGAAGATCTAATAAATTGATTAAATGTTAATGAACTGAATGAGACATTGTGATCTTGCATAACAATGATTGTGCAATACGCCACGAGAGTGCAGCACAGATCAAAACATTTGGTAAGCATTCCACTCCCAAACAACTGACCCTTAAAATAGCTTCAATTTCAATTTAATATAACACATATAGAATAATACGAGGCCTTGAAGTCACGGAAAATCCATTAGACTAACCGAGTTGCATCAGACAACTGTGTTTGTGACTCGAACTCGGGAGATCCCAAATTCAAATCTCGGTACCAAGTTGATATATATATATATATATATATATGGAATTAGTGACGTGGATCCGTTTTATTACATGGATGTGAAATTCTATACACAATTTTAATATAATTGTAAAAAGGTACAATATGGAAATCAATACAAAGAAAACTAAAGTGATGGCTTTTTGTGGGAAATACCCTATACCTAGCAACATTGTTTTGGACGATGACATTTTAGAACAAGTAAATTAATTTAATCATTAGGGTTATAATTTAACATTTCAAGATGAAGCTGATATATCAAAGAAAATAAAAAAAAACAATCATAAAAACAACGAGGATAATTAACAGTATAATGAAACCATATTTAGTATAAAAGAACACAATATTATGGTTTTATAAGGTTTTCGCAAGACCAGTTTTAATATATGGCAGTGAAGCATGGACAATACGAAGAAGAGATGAAAGCCGAATAACAAAAAAGATATGCGATTTATGCGCCGTACAGCAGGCTATACGAAGTGGAACCATAAAAGAAATGAGGAAATTATGGAAGAGTTGGATGTAGAACCCATTCTCCGCCATATACAAAACAACCAGAACAACTGGAAAGCCAATCTTCAACGAATGTCATCTTACAGAAGCCATGCATCGTTACTGCTCCCAAAGCAAAAGATCGCTGGGACGTCCAAAAAAGCGATGGGTGGAAAATTCCTCTTTGAGACCGTAACAAGCCACTATGGCATAATACTTGCATGAATGATGACGATGATGATGATGGATGCGAAATATGGACTAACTTCATATGAGCAGAAAACATTACGAATATTTGAGAACACAGTTCTTAGGAAAATTTTTGAACCAAGAGAGACAAACAGAAAGGTGATTGGAGAAGACTACATGTTTAGTAGTAGTAGTAGGACTTTATTAGACAAAAAGTAAGATATTTACAATATTATTTACAAATATCAGAAACCAGATATAATAAGAAGAGTAAGCACTTAGACAGTAATGGCCAGGACATGTGACATGAAAGGGGAATGAAAGAGATGCACGAAACGTCTTGTAGGAAAAACAGCGTAAAAGCGCACAGCAAGTAGGCCGAGAGTGAGGTGAGAGAATAACATTAACCAAGATTCGAGGGACATGACTTATACAGGGGTTGATTGGAAAACAATAGCTCAGGATAGAGATGGCTATGAGAGAGTGTCCGCGCGGCCACGACAACCGCGTTTGATAGCGCCACTGAGATAGATAATGATTAAAAATACTACATTCATAGTTGTTTTTAGACCTTTACTATGTTCTAATATTATGTAGTGCTTTATTTAATGACGCTCTCTAACATCACAGGCAATTAACATTACAACTCAAATCTCGGCCTTTTTCATTCCCCATTAAGGTCACATGTTCTGCCCATCGCTGTTTATGAGATTTAACTGTTTTAATTACATCTGGTTTTCTATAAAGATCAAGTAACTCATAATATTTTCTCCTCTTTTATAGTAAGAATCCATGTTTCACATCCACATAATAAAATTGGAAGAATAACACTTTATCTATTTTTATTTACCTTTTTTTAGAGAAGTTGGGACATCAAGAGTCCTTGCAATGCGTAAGAACTTGCATTTCCAGAATTGAGCTTATGTTTAATTTCTTCTTCTTCTTTTTTTCAAGGCTAGGCTGTAAGCCTGTGCCGACTCAAAGCATATCCCTCCATCTGGTCATGGGGTGCCCAACTGAATGTTTACCGCTTGGATTATATTGTAAAGCCAGTTATGATGCTGTCAAGATTTCAAATGATATGTGGAACTATACATAGAATATTAAATAACAAAACAAGAAGAGATACTGGATTGACGTTTTATAAACCATTGGCAGCTCCTGCATTACTTTATAGGAGTGAAACTTGGGTAATGACAAAAAAATTACAAAGCAGAATACAAAGTGTAGAAATGAACTTCCTTAGAAGAACAAAAGACTGCACAAGAATGGATCGGATAAAGAATGAAGATATAAGAACAGAGCTAAATATATATCCATTGAATGGTAAAATCAAAGAATATAGAGAAAATGGTTTAGACGCGTAGAATGAATGAAGTAACAAGATTACCAAATGCAGCATTTAACTACAAGAAAAGAGCTTCAAGGAATGTACGAAGGGCAGTGAAAAGATGGACAGAACAATTGTGAGGCGGAACAGGCAATTTGCCTAGGCCGTGAAGTGAAGTGAAGTGAAGTGAAGAAGAGGAAGAAGAAAAAGACGACGAGATGTCTCCATATGTCTATATTTTGAAACCATTTAAATTTATTGTATATCCATTTATTTGTTAATATATTTGTAATTGTTCTCTAATATCAGTATTGCGGATATGATCACTTAAAGTGTGTCCTGCTATCCTTCTTAAGAAACGCATTTCTGCCGTTTCTATCTTCCTTTTACCAGATCTATAAAATTCCCAGTTTTCACTTCCTTGTGTTAGGAGCGGGACTGCCAAGACCTTTTAAAATCTCATCATTGTCTCCTTCCTGGTTTTATTAAGCAAACATTTATTTCTTTTTGCATATAATTCCTATTTGTAATTATTGTTCCTAGTAATTTGAATTCAGTCATTTCTTCAAAATTTCCCTCATTTGTCCTTAACTATCCACTTCCATTACATAGGCACTAATTTTTCATCATCATCATCATCATCATCATCATCATAATCCTTCACGGATTAGGTCTTTGTCTGTTCCTCATATCTAATCAGCCTAGCGCAGCGCTTTCTTGGTCTTCCTACCGATCTTCGTCCTCCAGGATTATACTAATTTATTTACATTTAATTTTATTTATGTAAGCTAAATTAAATAAAGAATGAAAATATAAAAAAATTAAATTACGTGATATGACGCTGTAGTTAAAGATCCTGTAAAATATAAATAAAGTAACACGTTTGAGAAAGTATTGCGAAGTCAATGTAGTTTATAAATTAACTTTGATGTGTACTAAGCACATAATGCTAAATAACACGTACAATAAACAGTTACTAAATTGTCTCTCTCTGTCTTCCTTTCGCCTGTACGTGCTTATTACTGTTTGAAACACTATTTAACTTTACGAATAACTTCAGATGTGTCATTAACCAACAAAAGACGTAATCAACTAGTTAGTGTCACTATTTCTAAGTAACTAAGCAATTACTGTTGCCTCATTCATCTAAATAATATATACATTTTTTTATTCTCTTCCAATGTACAATTTATGCTTGACATGGATTGTAGGATTTTTCTTTTAACTAAAGTTCGTGTCTGTAGTTAGACAAGCAAAGCCCCCCCATTAGAGTTGTCCGATTGTTGAGGGACGTTGAATAGCATGAACTATGTTGGGAGGAGGCCATGAGATGAGAGATAAGCGTTAATAACTGTTTGCATTGTCATTTCCACCATCATATCTCACGTACCAACGTAACGATGAAAAAATTCTCCTTGATGATTATGTCAGGGGGAAAAGACATAGTCTTTAGTTAGGATTCTAATAGAAAGTACATCATTAAATTGTTTTAAGGAAATATGTTAATAATGTGGATTTATAAGAGTTCTAATAGGTTTTCTTTCATGGAGAATTCGTGAGGTAATAAACAATACAGAGATGCTGTAATAAATATTAATTATTCATTAACAATTTATTCCTGTATGTCAAAAACAAATATTAATTCTTAAAATTCATTATTTTCTTCTCCTAGTGAGAATATACTATGACTTACTAAATTTATCTAAATATAATTACATATAAATATATGTATATAAATGTAGACCTATAAATACAGAGTGAACGGGCTAGAGGCATAAATAAATATATATCACATCATAAACACATCCGATTTAGGTCATGTGGTCTGTGACAGCAAAAACAGATGTTCTTGATCTTTTCACCGATCTTTTGGTCTTCCTTGGTCCCTATACCCATTTGTTGGTATCTTTCTATATTTTTATCTTGATCAAGCTACTCGTAATTTAGTTATGCTTATTTCCTTACAGATGTCAGTGAGTGACATGTGGTCAGCACATAGACTCAATGAAACATTTAGTAGGCAACAAACGTATTACGTGGATGGGGAAAGTTGGTTAAATTTTGCTCAGAGGCACTAATTTAGGTCTAAGTTATTTAATGAGCCCGAAAATCTTCAGACTCATGACCCACGGCTTAAAGTCCCTCTCAGAGGACCTGCCTATGATTTTTCATCCTAAAATTTCATCGACCCCAGCTGGGTTTGAACTCGCGACCCTCGGGATTAGAGGAAAATAACATAACTAATAGACCACTATATTATTATTATTATTATTATTATTATTATTATTATTATTATTATTATTTACATTTTTAGCATAGTTCATTTTTTCCATAATACATGGGACTGGCCCATCGTAATGACCCTCATTTGGAGGACAGGTAATTTTTGTTCAAGGTTTTCTTCCTCTAGCTTTTGACGAACCAATGTCTCTCTACAAGGCAGCAGTTGCCGTATCCTCACAGGGTACTATCATCAGGGCCAGAAAGAATCCAGGTTTTTAAGGAGGTGTTACTCCTCTATCACTCCCCATTTCTGCTGGCTTGTGACAGGCAGAGCCTAGTTCTCAGTATCGAGTCTAGGTTGGCAGGCAGGATTGAAAGGGGAGACCAAAATAACAGTAGATTCAAGGGGTGCATAGTGTATGGTGTCGAGAGGATTAACTGAGTTATGAAGAGAATAAGGATTTATGGAGGAGTAAAATTTACAATTGATTATAGGAAAACTACTGTATTGTAGACAAATTCCTAATAAAAATTATTATTATTATTATTATTATTATTATTATTATTATTATTATTATTGTTGTTGTTGTTGGATATTTAGCAAAGGGCAGCAAGAAAATCAAGACAGGAGAAAAATCTGAACCAGAGAATTAGAGAAATAGCGAATATTAAACATAGAAGTAATAGACGGACGAAGATTGAAATGGTACGGGCATCTGAAGAGGATGGGGAATAATAGAATCCCAAGAATAATGCTGGATTGAAATACTGAAGGAATAAGAAGGAGAGGGAAACCCAGGGAACAATGGATGAATGTAGTGAGAAGAAACATGATTAGCAGAGACCTCAAAGAAAAAGACGCTGAGGTTAGAAATCTGTGGCGGAGCAAAATATCTTGGACTGAAGGATAACTACTGTAATGTAGAGAAAATCTTTAATAAAAATTATTATTATTATTATTATTATTTATTAAAATAAATGGTTTGCATACAGATACAAAAAGGAAAGCTGAGTTAAGGAAAGAGTGGAGCAGAAAACTATGAATGAATTATTATTATTATTGTTAAAAATAATAAACGAATAACATAGATATGATGAAGGCATTTGTTTCAGTTGTATTCTATGTTACCTGTTCCGTGGTTTGTTGTTGTGTTCCAACTTATTAATTAAAGTTGATGTAAAGACAGATACAATCAGATTTCCACACCATGTTGAATCGTGAATCGGTAGAACCCTGTATTAAAATAACTGCAACGAAAGGTGTTGTAACATTAAATAAAAGAATGCACATGAGGAGCGAGATAATTTTTCTTACGTCGTGATTTCAAATCCAGACTTGTTCGACACGTAACATTTGAACTATTAAAAAAATAATTCCGCACAAATGGTATCATGATTAAGATGGTTTCAATTTCTACATCATCTGAACATGCCAGGCTCTCATGAGCAGCATCTGACATTATGTATGAGTGCTTGAGCTATACTTTAACTATTGACAGATTTATTAATATATATATATATATATATATATATATATATATATATATATATATTATTGCTAGTGAAACAATTAGGCAAGAACTCAAAATTATTATCTAAATAAAAAATACAAAACTGTAAACAAAAATGGCATGAATATATTTTAAGAATGAACTCTTTTAGGCTAACAAAACAAGCACTGTTGTACCAACCTCAAGGCTATAGAAATGTGGGACGTCCTAGAAGACGATGGGAAGATGAATTCTGAGGGCGGAATAGGCCGACGGCCTACCATGAAGATGATGACGATGAGTATTTCTTGGGTATATTTTTCGTCTTTGATCCGAGGCTTGATCCTTGGGACTGCGAGCAATGTATAAGATACACCTTGAAGTGGGTTGCTAGCCCGTTTTCATGCCAGGTTTATTATTCGAGGTTTCCTCCCTAGGCCGATTGCCTTCACCCAGCTCCAGAGCTCAGCCTGCCCCGTTTTATTTCAGGGTTGTCTCTCCTAGATGGATTGTCTTGCAGGACTAACGAACCCCATCCGCCCGTTTGTCAATCTACAAGGCACTAAATGTAGAGTTGCCTCTTCCGTCAACTACACCGTACCGATAGTTCGGCCAGTTATCGTATATGAAGCAGAAACTAGGGCTGATACAACAAAAACTAAACAAATAATAAGCACATGTGAAATTAAAATCTTAAGAACTATTCAGGGGAAAACATTATTTGATAAAATACACAACACAGAAATAAGGAACAAATGTCATATTCAAGACATAACCAAATTTATTATAGATAGACGAAAATATTGGAATGGTCATATAGAAAGAATGGAATAAAACCGACTTGCAAAAAGAGCTAAAGAAGATAGACCAATGGACGGGAGAAGAACAAGAGGAAGACCAGCCAAGATATGGATACTCAGTGAATGCACATCCAATAAGTCTTCCTCCGAAGAGTGATTTTGGAAATAAACAGGATGAAAATCCTACAAATTATGTTTAAGAAGAAGAAGAAGAAGAAGAAGGGTATATTTTGTGTTAACTTTTAGAGGTAGTTTTTTTCATACATGTTAGCGTTTGTTAGATTTAATACGTTTCTGTGTTTGAAGAACATTTCTGAGTAGATATTCTTCGGCACTAAAGATAAACGGATACAGTGTCCAAAAATTTAATCTGTGGTTCCAAGAAAAGTGTCAAGGGTTCACTGTTTGTAAGTGGTATTTCAAATGTATCGGGTGTAACTTGGAGAGTGATTAAAAAGTTTGTCACGAATTTACTCTAATTATTAGAGTCTCATACTATCACGAAATTACCCGAATTCTTCAAACCTCCAGAAAAAATAGATATATAATATTTGTGTCATAATGGTAAAATATATATATTCGACAACTCAGCATATATATTTCATTTTAATATCCTTAACTTTAATATTCCTAAGATTCTAACCAGTAATTTTCATAATATTTGGTTTTAATAGCATAAACGCTTAGCATCTCAAAATATAAAAATAACAAAAGAGCAGTTTTGAGTAAATGATGTTCAAAGATAAGACACTCCATATGTGATTGTCTTAGCAGTTTTCTTTTCAGCCACTAGATTTCAGCACCAGATAGATTCCTACTTGTACCCATTGGTAATTCAGGATAGTATCTACTTTAACTACTAAAATCTACATATAACTCCGAGGGTGGTAATTTGTCACTTGTACCCCTTGGCTTCTAAGGGTCTCATATCATGTATCTCGTATGTCCCATTTCGCGACATGGATGTACCCCAGCTGAAGTTTCTTATCAAGCTAATTTAGTTACGTTTATTCTCTAGATTGTTGAGCGAGTGACATGTGGTCAGCACATCGCCTCGGTTAGACATCTTGTAGCCAATCAAAGTATTACTTGGACAAGGAAGGTCAATTAATTTTGGTCACAGTCTCTAATTTTGGTTTGAAATCTTTCATTCGTAACAGACCACTAGGTCTATCACATGAAAGGAAGAAGAAGATATTCTTCTTTACGAGCCCGAAAATATTTAGACTCGTGACTCACTGTTTAAAATCTTTCCTGCAGGACATGTCCCTAGGATTTTTCCATGACAAAAGAGAAAAACATCGATCGTGGTCGTGTTTGAACCCGCGACCCTCAGGACTGAGGCAAAGAACATAACCATTAAACCACCTACAGTGCTTCCAATTCCTATTACCAACTTATGGAGATTAATAATAATAATAATAATAATAATAATAATAATAATAATGATAATACTACTACTACTACTACTGCTACTACTACTACTACTACTAATAATAATAATAATAATAATAATAATAACAATAATAATCAACTATATGTAGACTTCAAAAAAGCATATGATTCAATTAAGAGGGAGAAGTTATATAGTATCTTGCTGGAGTACGGAATTCCTAAAAAGTTAGTTAGACTTATACGAATGTGTCTAATAGGCTCAAAGAGTAGGGTGCGTGTAGGCAAACAGTTTTCAGATACTTCTGAAATCCAGAATGGGTTGAAGCAAGGAAATGCACTATCTCCTCTACTATTTAATTTTGTACTAGAGCATGCCATTAAATCTTTAGAGAATGAGGAAGGCTTACAACTCAATGGTATTAATAAGCTGTTAGTTTATGCTGATGATGTAGTACTACTGGCCGATAGCGAGGAGATACTAAAGGCCAACACGCACACACTATTGAGTAACACTAAGAAATTGGGACTGGAAGTAAATATCAGTAAAACTAAATATATAGTCACAAGTAGAATTTCAGTATATAATGGAAATGGACAGCTAATGACAAATGAAGGAAATTTTGAGGAAGTGGCTGAATTCAAATACCTAGGAACAATAATCACAAATAGGAATGAGACGCACAAAGAAATTAAACATAGGCTCAATTCTGGAAATGCATGCTATTATGCATTGCAGAGACTCTTGATGTCCCAACTCCTTTCAAAAAACGTTTAGCTGAAAATATATAAAACTATTATTCTACCAGTTATATTATATGGGTGCGAAACATGGACTCTTACTTTAAGGGAGGAAAGGAGATTACGAGTATTTGAGAATAAAGTTCTTAGGAAAATGTTTGGTCCAAAGATAGATGAACAAACAGGTGAATGGAGAAGACTTCATAACAATGAATTACATGGTCTTTATAGGAAGCCAGATATAATAAGACCAGTTAAGTCTCGTAGACTGCGATGGGTAGGACATGTTGCACGTATGGGGAATGAAAGACTTGCATGGAAGCTTCTTGTAGGAAAGCCAGAGGGAAAACGCCCAGTTGGTAGACGAAGAATGAGGTGGGAGAACAACATTAACTATGATTTGAGGGAAGTAGATTATACAGGGAATGATTGGAAAGCATTAGCTCAGGATAGGGACATATGGAGAGCTTATGTCCGCGCGACCATGAACCTACGGGTTCGATAGTGCCAGTGAGTAGTAATAATAATAATAATAATAATAATAATAATAATAATAATAATAATAATAATAATAATAATAATTCAATAGTGAGAAGTACTGTCACATATGGAGCTGAAGTTTGGAAATTCAACAAAAACTTAGAACAAAAACTTATGTCGATGAAAATGGATTTCTTGAGGAGAGCAGCAAGATGTTCAAAATTAGACAAAATAATAAATACTGTCATAAGAGAAAAAATGAATATTGGGTATTCAATAGTAGGTTATAGGCCTATACGGTATAAGTCAATTAAAATTGATATGGGCACGTGTGACGAATGCAAAGAAGAAAGTTTACCAAGGAAAACATTGGAATGGTGTCCACCTGGAAGAAGGAGGAGAGGAAGACGTCGAAACTCGTGGATGCAGGAAATAAGAACTGGAATGAGAGCAAGAAGACTGGAGGACATGGATTGGATGAATAGAGACGAGCGGAGAAGAAAAATAAAACTTTAGGCACAGAAAGATGGGCAAACATTAAAAATCTGTACATAGATAAATAAATAAATAAATAAATATTATTATCATTAAGTTCTATTTTAGTGGAAAACGCGATTAGTTTGTTCGGCACTAGAATTTGAACCCAGCATCTCCCGAAAGTTCACCGCTGTGGTCTAGTGGTAACGTCATTTCCTCAGAGAGAGTGGGTTCGGGTTCGATTCCCCGGTTGGTACAAGTTTCCTGTATGAGGACTTTTTGGGTTTTCTCACGTACGACAAATGCCAGGAAACTTTAAGGCCCAAATTATCCCCGAACTTCATTTGTTTAGTATGAATGGTGATCTTGTCTTAAATGTTTCTGTTATCTTCGGGATGAGCCTGACATTGAACGAACCATTCAACCAGGGAGGCCCTGCATATACTTGAATGGTCAAAAAAGTATGTATGTAATCCACAGTTTAAAATCCTCTCCCGACAGGTCCTGTCCTTCTAAGGTCCGGATGGCGCGGGGAGAAGTTAAGGTGCATAGAGAAAGAGAGAAAGATCTTCAGAATATCGGTTCAATTCAAAATTAATAAAATATGTAGCATATAAAACACAATGTACTGATTATAGGATGTCACGGACAAACATTTAGGAATGATAGGTCATGCAGAGAATATATTTTTTTTTGACAACCCGGATGACATGTAGTGCCGATTGTCTAGAAAGGTGGGAGCTTCAACGTCCTACTACCCCAAGGGCCTCTCAAGCCCCGTAGTGGGATCAGTTTACTTGTATCTTTTCATGATATTAACGTAAGAATTGAGAATTCCTCAGCGATTATAATTTAAATCAAGTTGGAGTAAGTGAAATGAAGTCAAGAAAAACAAGATTATCCAAGTAATTATGAGGAATATCGAGAGATTGTGGTTAACAATTTTACCGGTCACGTATAAATAAGGTTTTATGAACAAACTTTTCCATCAAAAATCACTGAACCATGTGAGGTGTGGAGTTCAACTCACGCCACAGGACTTCTGGTGTTACTCTGCAGATTCTGCAATTAAATTGCAATTCCCTTAAACACTGATTTATCCACGTAGTAATTTAAAGGTTAATCATAACATCTTCTTCTTCTACTACAAGGCTTAGGCTATGCAGCCTGTTCCGGCGAAGTTAAAAGTGGAGTACATCTTCTACGTGGTCGGCGAACATCTCTTGTTCCTCTGGGATTATACAGGAAGTTCTTTTTGGTATTCTTTCGTTGTTTATTCTCATTAAGTGTTCTGTCCATTTCTTATTATTTTCGCTGATTTTATCTTCAATTTTATCATAACATATCGATACTTATTAATAAAAACCCTTCTAACTCTGTTTATAACTAACATATTTCCGGAAAACAACAAATTACACTGGTCAACATGTTTTTTATCTCATGAGTACCAATAGTTGTACTTAAATATGTATTCGGAATTTTTCCATCGCCCACAGTTTTTATTTCAATTTCAATTAATGGATTTAAATAATTATTTTTTAATAAACCAAGATTTCTTCCCAGAAAATCTTGGCGCAGTGAGCGATGAGCACGGGGAACACTTTCATCAGGAGGTTTCAGCTATGAAAAAGAGATATCAAGGCAAATGGAATCCTAATATGCTGGCCGATTATTGTTGGACCATCAAGAGGGATGCTCCACAGGCGAAATATAGCAGAAAGTCGTCATTTCTTACTTTCTAGGTGAGTCCGAATGTTCGAATATTGTATAGTTACGAATGTAGAAAACATTAAAGTGTTTGAAAATATAAATGCCTGTCTCTCGGAAACTTTGCGTGATGGAGAAACACCGTTATCATATTTGAATTCAGGAGAAAAAATACTATTAGAATCACATATTTTTCTTTCTGGGACAAAAAAAAAGTTTCTTTTTTGTTGCTCAGTATTATTATTGACGCAGAAAAATTTTAACTCTGGATACACATGATGTAAGCATTATAGGACTCTTGGATCTCAAATTATCTCAAAAAGTGTTAAACTAAAATATATATATATAGGCTTATAACTGTGATTCTTCCAGCTATATAATATGGATGTGTATCACGGTCTCTTACTTTGAGGGAAGATAACGAATTGCCTGTATTTGAGATTAAATAGACTAAACGTTGGGACCAGAAAAAGAGAAACATACACACGAATGGGGAAACCTACATTAGTCAGCTAAATGTCTTTAGAGAAACCAGATATGATAAGAACAATTAACTTTTTACAGGAATTAATCACTATGAGGTTTAATTTAAGGTAAAATCAAATGTTTCCTACCTCTCCTCATAGAAATTTTCTAAGTAGATCGCGATTTCAAGACCATAACGGTCTCATCTTCGCTACTATTTTGGCGACTGATGTTATGTAGATCGGAAGAAACTCTTCTTCTTCCCTCTGTTGGTGGACCGATGAACCTCTGGATCAGGTCAGAATTTGCGGGAATTTCGAACTTCATAAATTCCCGCAAATTCTGACCTGATCCAGAGGTTCATCGGTCCACCAAAAGAGGGAAGAAGAAGAGTTTCTTCCGATCGACAGAACATCAGTTGCCAAAATAGTACTGAAGATGAGACCGTTATGGTCTCGAAATCGCGATCTACTTAGAAGATTTGTATGAGGAGAGGTAGGAAACATTTGATTTTACCATAATAAGAACAGTTTGGTCACGAAGATAGCAATGGACTAATATAGCTATTGAGATTACAGCCGTACGTGCTGTTGACAGTCCGTTACAATAAGTTGATGTTTGGTAATAATATACTTCAGATAGAGAAAAGGTCCACCGCTGTGGTCTCGAGGTAGCGTGCTGCCTTGTCACGCAGCGGGCCCGGGTTCGATTCCCGGTCGGGGCAGTTTTTCTGGGTGAGGTTTTTATCGGGGTTTTTCCTCACCTGTAAGACAAATGTCAGGAAAACTTTAAGGCCCAAACGGTCCCCGAAATCATATGGCCATCATCCTTATCATTATCATCCTTACCATTATCATCATCATCCTTCACCGGTGTGGAAAGCAACGGGAAGCTACCACACCTACACAATTCCCTAGTAAAGCTGCAAGCATAGCATGAAAATGCTATGATTGTAGTGAAGGACCTGCCTTCGGGCAGAATTACTATGAATGAAGATAGAAACAAAGAAAACACAATAATATTACAATTAGATATCAATACAATTACATTACACATTAACTTAGTTATGTAGAATTATTAAGAATTAATGGTATTGAGCTAGTATATATGTGTATGTATGTATGTATGTATGTATGTATGTATATATATACCTTCGAGATTATGGATATACAGTTTATGAGGAAGTTCATGGCGTGGCCACTAATGGAAATAACAGACGAATAGATATTATTGCATTTAGACCATCTTATAAAATTGGTATGATATTAGATCCCACAATCCGTTTTGAGACTCATAGTGGCCAACCTGAGGAAGTTGACTATGAAAAGAAAACTATATATGAGCCAACAATTGACTATTACAAAGATAAATACCAACTGGATAGTATAACTGTCACAGGATTGATGATCGGGGCAAGAGGTACTATACCAGGATTCTTAGCTAAATTTTGGAATTTTCTAGATTTGGACGGAGTGTACTTACTTACTTACTTACTCACTGGCACTATCGAACCCATAGGTTCATGGCCGGACGGACATAAGCTCTCCATACATCCCTATCCTGAGCTAATGCTTCCCAATCATTCCCTGTATAACCTACTTCCCTCAAATCATAGTTAATGTTATACTCCCACCTCATTCTTGGTCTACCAACTGGACGTTTTCCTTCTGGCTTTTTTACAAGAAGCTTCCATGGAAGTCTTTCACTCCCCATACGTGCAACATGTCTTGCCCATCGTAGTCTACGAGACTTAACTGTTCTTATTATATCTGGCTTCCTATAAATACAGGGTATATCTTTCTAAAATTGGCATCGCTGCCATTAGAGGATCAATTTGAACTTTAAGAAACCATCTTTACAAAATTCCTACTTTATAGTATGCATACTTCAATTACAATTTGAAATTTTTTATGTATTTACAAAATGTATTTCATCAATTTAAAAAAAATTGATTGTCTGTATCACTTTGTCCTTGAGGGAAGTTGTAAATAATATATATATATATATATATATATATATATATATTTTTTCTGCAAACTAGCGATATAGAACAACGACTTTGTAATGGATTCGCTTAGTTTATGCAGTTCCTGCATCACGGTCATTATTATTTTGTTTTTATTCCTCCTCTGTTGTCTGTGCTATTTACTTTATCAGATCAATTATACATATCAAATTTGTGCTGCATTAAATAAACAAAGTAAATTATTGTATTGTGAGTTATCAAGTAGTAAAATGATTTACAAAATTGAGGAGCAAATTTGTTAGGAGTTGAATCTTGTTATTTATGATTGAACAGAGCTTTATTACTATTTTACGATTTATAGAGCGCTGCTATTTGAACTGAAGTTAGAAATAAAATGAATATATGAACATGAGGTACAGTTACATAACGTGATAAAACCAATCATAGCGATCTTGAATTGTTTACAGAATGAAAAAAAGATTAAACCCCTCGTGTATTTTATAGAACACGAAGGTACAGAAATGGTTAAATGCTGATATTAGGCTAGTATTTGTGGCATGATGTAAGCAATATTTGTACTGCTATTACTGGCGCTTGTAATAACACAATGTACATGATCACAAAACCACAACACAAGTTAAAATATAGTGCAATGTAATGTACTTTTTAAAGAAGAATGCCTTTACAAGATTGTGCCACGAAAAATTGACATGTCAGGAAGAAATTTAAAATCTAACTAACACACTGGCACTATCGAACCCGTAGGTTCATGGCCGGCGGACATAAGCTCTCCATACATCCCTATCCTGAACCAATATTTTCCAATCATCCCCTGTCTAATCTGCTTCCCTCAAATCACTGTTAATGTTATTCTCCCACCTCATTCTTGGTCTACCAACTGGGTCTTTTCCATCTGGTTTTCCCACAAGAAACTTCCATGCACGTCTTTCAATCCCCATTCGTGCCACATGTCCTGCTCATCGCATTCTACGATACTTAACTGTTCTCATTATATCTGGCTTCCTATAAAGACCATGTAATTCACTGTTATGCAGTCTTCTCCATTCACCTGTCTGTTCATCTCTCTCTTTGGTGTAAAAATTTTCCTAAGAACTTTATTCTCAAAAACTCGTAATCTCCTTTCCTCCCTTAAAGTAAGAGACCATGTTTCGCATTCATATAATGTAACTGGTAGAATAATAGTTTTATATATTTTCAGTTTAACGTTTTTTCAAAGGAGTTGGAAAGTCAAAAGTCTCTGTAATGTATAATAACACGCATTTCCAGAATTGAGCCTATGTTTAATTTACTTGTGCATCTCATTCCTGTTTAATAATAATAGTAATAATAATAATAGTAGTAATAATAATAATAGTAATAATAATAGAAATAATAATGGAATAAATAATAATAATAATAATAATAATAATAATATAATATAGCATATAATAATAATAGTAATAATAATGGTAATAATAATAGTAATAGTAATAATAATAATAATAATAATAATAATAATAGTAATAATAAATAATAATAATAATAATAATAATAATAATAATAATAATAATAATAATAATAATAATAATAATAATAATAATAATAATAATAATAATAGCTTCATTTTATCTGGCAGAGTTAAGTGTTACAATCAACCAGGTTAACAAATTTGAAAATTATTCTTACATCTGAATTACAATAAACACAAATTTTACACGGTATAGATATAATTTAATTATTATTTACAATATTTTGATTTAATCTGTATTTAATGAATGAAATATGAAATGTACAAATATAGAAAAAATGAGAAAAACACTATTAATGGCATAAAGTACGGTAAATTTAGTTCTGGAGAAAAAATAATTATTTAACAAGTAATTGTATATGCGTGACTTAAAAAAGTCAAGTGTGCGGCAACCCCAGATATCTTGAGGGAAGGAATTCCAGAAACGAGAAGAATTTACTGTGAAAGAAGTAGAGTAGATGAAAAAAGTGGATCAGGAAAAGTAGCCCAACACATACAAATAACGAAGTCAAACCGCATCTTAAAATTAGCTTTAAAAAAAAAAATTTACGGGAAAGAGATACTTAGCCGCCAACGAGAAGATGGCATAAAAGCAAACCTATTTGAGTCACAATGGGGACAGCACCCTACAAGACTTCCCCCATATCAGTTAATTACGACAATTATCATGATGAGGTGGTTTCACATCAAATATATTTTAAATATTCTTCTTCTTCTTCCTTCTGCCTTCCAAGTATTAGGCCGAGGCCTGTTACGATCCTATAGAAAATTTTCCCTTATGGCAAATTCTCATATAAGACTTGAAAGCATAATAATAGTCCCTTCGATTGTTGCTGGCCAAAGAGGCAAGACCCGTGATGGGGGCCATCTTTAGCCTCTGGTCAGTCTTTTCCTGGAGAAGAAAGAAAATAAAGGCAAGAAGAATGAACAAAAGAAGACCTTTTCCCTAGCCCTCGGATGCCCTAATGCGTCGGGTCGAAAAAACAAAGTTAAGCAAGAGAGGTTGAGATATAAAGTTAAAGAGTGGCAAAAACACAAGTCAGTGGAAGAAAATGTTTTGCCTCCGCTTGGGCACTTGTGGTTGCCATCCACATATCCCCTAGATGAGGACCCTGAGGGGATTCTTAATGAAACTATTGCTATCACCCTAAAATGTTGGTATCCTTTATTATGCATATACCTATCAACAGGTCGAACTCCAATTCATTTGAGAGGATAAAGTATTTAATAGAAAAAAAAAATAATAATAATAATAATAATATAATATTATAATAATAACAATAATGTTTTATTTATTCTGGCAGAGTTAAGGCCATAAGGCATTCTCTTCCACTCAATCAGCACAAATACAAATACATATTTGACAAATATAGTTATACACTATAGTAATTATAAACAGTTTAAGATACATTAAATGTAGCAATGTAAATTTCATGTACAAACAACATTTTATACGATAATAACAATAATAATACTTACGATAATAATAATATAATAATGATAATAATAATATAATAATGATTATAATAATAATTATAATAATGATAATATGAATATGATAAATTATACGAGAAATACCAATTAATATATATACCTTACACTACGTAATGATGAAGTCGAGGTTAGAGCAAATATAAATTTAGATTTCTTTTAAAAGTTGCCAATGTACGGCAGCCCCTTATTTCTTGTGGTAGGGAATTCCAGTTGCGAGAAGTGAAGATGGTATATGACATGGAGTGATGTGATGTCCTATGTTGAGACTATGTTGTGATCTTACTATAATTCAGAATAATATCTGGTTAATAGAATATAATTTAATTCCTCGGAAGTTGGAACTAAAGAAGGGGAGTATAAACATTATAGCATTGGATATTGCTAGTGCAATAACTCCTCCCAATTAATTAGGAATTGGTTGAATGCAGACTTTCACGGACGGTAATCATAATGTTGAGTGATTCCGGACTATGTGGCCGTGGTCATTACTGGTGTTCCTACCAGACGTTTCTCTCTCAACTGTGGAGGGCATCTTCAGTGGCGAGTACTTCTACGTCTTGTTTCCTGGTCGGATGATCCTAGAAGTACTCGCGACAGAAGATGCCCTCCGCAGTCGAAGGAGAAACGTCTGGTAGGAACACCAGTAATGACCACGGCCACACAGCCCGGAATCACTTACTTACTTAATACAGGCTTTCCACTTTACAGCAGTTTGCCTTTGATTCCTGCTTTCCAGAGATTCCTATCTTCCCATTGACCATCTTCCATACCCCTCTTCATCATGGCATCATATATTCCCTCATACCATGCTCTTCTATTTCTCCCCCTCTTCCTTCTGCCTGGTACCATCCAATCAAATACCTGTTTAGGCCACTGGTCTTCCGACATCCGTTGTACATGTCAATACCACTGTAGAGCTCTCTTTGTTATCCTATCGATAACAGTTTCCTGTGCATCCATTTCTTGTCTGATATGTGTATTTCGAATATGTTGTAGCCTGGATATTCTCATACGTCTCCGTAATCCATCCATTTCTGTCGCTAAGATTATTTTCTGCATCCTTTCATTTATTTCCAGCTTTCTGATCCATATGTAAGTATACTTTCTATTATTGTCTGTACAATCTCTTTTTTTGTTTTTCTGGTCAAATTTCTATTCCATAAAAGACCATTCAGGGATCTAATCGCCTTCCTTGCACAATTTACTCTGTTAATAATATATTTTTCACAAGTACCAGATTTATCTATTATAGAACCGGAATCACTTAACGTTAAAATTAGGGATTATTCAAGTGTGAGTCAAACATATAATATACTAATATTATTCAAATTGTCGAGGAATTGCTTGTCATTGCATTGCGCAAAAAAAAAAAATATATCAGAAGTTCATGAGCAGGTGCTCTGTCTGGCAGGAGTTCAGTCACTAGAAGAACATATTTTATTTATCTAATGCATAAGTCTTTGACAGACAACGTGGCAGTATTACTATTTACAGATAATGGAGAATTAATGACTTAGAAATTACACAGAAAGCAATTTATGAGAGCAAAACAATGTTCATATGGATCGCGTAACATTATGCATTATTACGAAATAACAACTTGAACCATGTGAAATAGACAACTTGTGGGCCACCATATTTTCTCTGATTATACAATAAAAATGGATTTAAATGTTACACCAAATTGTTATAATACACACCTTTCTGCAGAGCTAGGGACTTGCGCTGGTTCTAGTCTGCATGAGGGAAGACATTTAATGGAATTTCAGTCAGTAAGGGACCGGTGTCCACCCAGCATCGTGAGGAATTTGGGTAGCCACAATAAGTAGCGGCTTCAGTTTGATAAATCACTTACAACTCCTGAGAGACCCGACCTGTTGATCTCATGAGACACATATCCGTCGTTCGTTTTCTGACGGCATTTGTTTGCCGTCCAGTGTGCTGTTCCCGGGATCTGATTTTTTCCCTCGGCAGCAAAATAACTAATGGCTAACTCTAAGTGGCTTTCCTAATTGTAACCTCTACTAAAACGGTGTTTTTTTAAGGAATTTATAACGAGATATGGAAACGAATATGTTTTGACGTGCGCTGAGATGGTATTTAGCGACATGTACTTATTTGTCCACTAGATTAACGCCTTTCAAGGGAAATTCCCAGTAAGAAGTAAAATTTGTATTCAGAATTCAATATTAGAGCAAGTTAATTCATTTAAATATTTAGGATATAATCTAACTTATAATGAGGAATGTGATAGCCTATATCCTTTAAAATACAAAACTATAAAAAAGCTTTAAGAATTATCAACCAAGTTTTTAAACCATCAAAAGTGCAGAGACACACAAGAATGAAAATCTATAAAATTCTCGCTAGACCCATAATCTGTTATGGCAGTGAAGCTTGGACCATCAGAACTCAGGATGATCGTCATATTACAGCCACGGAGATGAAATTTCTGCGACGAACTGCAGGTTATAGCCTTCTAGACCACCAAAGAAATTCAACAATAGCCAGAGAGTTAAACATCGTACCTATATCTGAATACCTCCAAGAATATAGAAACAATTGGCTAGCCCATATTCAGCGCATGGATCGTCACAGAATACCAAAACAAATTCTTCACTATTTTCCTCGAGGCAGAAGATCTGTGGGTCGACCTTTTCGGAGATGGCGGGAGACCGTAACGTGCCACTGGGCCTAATACTTGAAAGGACGATGATGATGATTAAACCTTATGGAGGTTGTTCTCCGGTGAATATGTTCCCATGCACTGTACGCCATTGCGGTAGTTGTCCTATCGTGCGTACTATTGGATTATCATGTTCCAAAATGTTTTGATACATTTTGGTAACTTGATCTTTCACAATAGCATCAAGATAGAGCAATTGCGCTGCTTCATGTAGCTCTGTTATTCTTGTATACATGGGAGCCGAAAATATAATTTTTAGACGTCTGTTCTGAATGATTTGAATTTTCTTTTTGTTTTTGGCAAGAATATTCAGTGCTTCACAGCAGTACAGTAGCATGCTGCGGATTACTGATACATATAATGTAATTTTAATCCGTCTAGCTAGCGTTTTGTCCCGGAAGAATGGATATAATATAGCTATAGCTGCATTTGATTTTTGTTTAACGTAATTTACTTGATTTTTGAAAGTTAATTTTGGGTCGAGATGTAGCCCGAGATAATATATGTGGATTTGAACCATCAGCCAGCCGGTAGTTCAATAGCGGCATTGAGTTTTTTTAGTAATTACTGAAAATATATAAAACTATTATTCTACCAGTTATATTATATGGGTGTGAAACATGGACTCTTACTTTAAGAGAGGAAAGGAGATTACAAGTATTTGAGAATAAAGTACTTAGGAAAATTTTTGGACCAAAGAGAGATGAACAGACAGATGAATGGAGAAGACTACATAACAATGAACTACATTGTCTTTATAGGAAGCCAGATATAATAAGAACAGTTAAGTCTCGTAGACTGCGATGGGCAGAACATGTTGCACGTATGGGGAATGAAAGACTTGCATGGAAGCTTCTTGTAGGAAAGCCAGAGGGAAAACGCCCAGTTGGTAGACCAAGAATGAAGTGGGAGAATAACATTAACTATGATTTGAGGGAAGTAAATTATACAGGGAATGATTGGAAAGCATTAGCTCAGGATAGGGATGTATGGAGAGCTTATGTCCGCGCGGCCATGAACCTACGGGTTCGATAGTGCCAGTGAGTAAGTAAGTAAGTAAGTAAATTAATGGTTAAAACTTTAATAGTATATTCGAAATAATTAGCCATAAGATGACTTTAATAAATTCTCTATCAATTTTTTTACTACGTAAATATAGCGTGCCACTAAACTTTAGGGTCAAAATTATACAGATATTACATATAATAGGATATGTAAATGGAGTACTTTGGGGTATTATACTTTAAAATATATAATATAATTATTAAATCGTTCAAAGCACATAGACAAGACCAGAATACTTAAAAATAAGACGAAGTCTTCATAACCCAGGGTAAGGGAAGATGATCAGTCAAAGCAACAGAACCAAATAATTTTGAACCCAGAATTTAGTCCATGACTAATTTATCCAAACACATAACCCATCCTCCTACAATACAGATATTCAAAGCAATATAATCTTATAACTTAATTATGGCAGCATTAAACATATAAGCAAAAAAACTTTACCTGAAATTTATTTAAAAATCTTGCTGTTCTCTTAGTAAATACATACGTCGATGCTGACAGCACTTACCTGAAACAAAAATAAAAAGCTTTCTCAAATTTTATATGCCTTTAATTTTAATGATCATGTAGCGATAATAGAAACATAATTTACAATTTAGAACATCAGATAATTTATATTTTTACATCAAATACATTTATTTAACATATACTAGTTTAGCTACATGTTCAATAAAAAGGAGAAAGTTTAACCTAATTTTATTCTACAGTATTAGGCCTATATAATTTGTTTTTTCATTTCACGTAAATCCTCTATCCAAATGGTTGAATTTCCTCGATTTTGGATAAAACCCACATCGGTTTATTTTAATAGCACGTACTAAGTTTCACTGTAAAAAATTAAAAATTGCTACGGCTAGAGCGATTTTTAAATTTTCGTTTCAGGTGAACTCATACACCTAGTGATTTTAGAGGTTAATAGGTAGTGGCAAAACACTCACCGTACCTCAAAATCTAAATGAGCAAAATTTTCATGAAAATCGGCTGAGTGATTTAGCAGTAGAAATGGATTTTTCGAGGCGATCGACAAGAATTTCAAGAAAGGATAAGGTCAGAAATAGGACAATAAGGGAAATTATGCAAGTTGAAAAAAAAATATTAGGAAAAAATAGAAGAAAAACGTTTTAAATGGTACGGCGGACACCTCATAAGAATGGAAGAAGAGAGAATATCAAAGAAGATCCTTAATTGGAAAGCTAATGGAAGAAGTGGAAGAGGCAGACCTAGAGAACGTTGGGTGGGTGGAGTGAGAAGTATGGAAGATAGAAATTTGAGGGAAGAATACGCTGTTAGACAGGAAACTCTGGCGACAAATCACTTTGAGTTGAAGGAGAAACACTGTTTTGTGGGATATTCTCAATAAAAAATCAAACAATTAGAAAAAATGACTACGAAAGATGTTGTTTTGAAAATTATTAGCATAACTTAGAGAACAGTTCACAACTGGATGGTAAATATCTCGATTTCACTATGTGAAAGGTGTATAATTTTTGTGCATGCCATCACGTTGCAGAACTCAATGGCTGGACACTGTAATCAAACCACGGTACCTCCGCCTCCTAGTTCCCACGAAGAGACAAAACTCGTCAATTATATATAAAGCTTCCTTTCACTACGTCATTGCAAAGCTGGACAGTCCAACCTCTTAGCTACAAATTTACCCACTCTAATTGGATATAATTTTCTTCTCTAACAAGAAAGAGCGAATATTCTTTCAAATGCATGAGATAGTATTGCACAGTACTTCATCTTAAAACTAACTTACTCTGGCACTATCGAATTTGTAAGTCCATGACCGCGTGAACATATGTTCTCCATCCATCCCTATCCTCAGCCAACTTTTCTAAGTCATTCCCTGTATCCAGAAAATTGGATAAACGTGGGTAAATTTCTGGACAAGGCGCGGAAAATAAGAACAACACTCATCCGTAAATAAATAAGTAAGCAAAATGTAATATTATTATTACTTATAAACTATTGACCTAACTAACTAACTCACTGACTCTATCGAATCCTAGGTTCATACAGCGCGGACATAAGCTCTCCATACATCCCTATCCCGAACTAATATTTACCAATCACCCCTGTATAATCTATTTCCCTCAAATCATGGATAATGTTATTATCTAACCTCATTCTTGGTCTACCAACTGAGCGTTTTCCCTCTGGTTTTCATACCAGAAGCTTCCATACATCTCTTTCATCCCCCCTACGTCCCCATGTCCTGCCCATCTCAGCCTAGGAGACTTAGGTGTTCTTATTATATCTGGCTTCCTTTACATATCATGCTCACTATTATGTAGTTTTATCCATTCACCTGTCTGTTCATCTCTTTTTTGCCCAAAAAGTTCCTAAGAACTTTATTCTCAAATAATCGCAATCTTCAAAATTCCTCCCTTAAAGTAAGAGTCCATGTTTCGCATCCATATAAACAGTGAGTGGAAGAGAAGGCCACATGGCCTTAACGTGTTCATAATTCTTGCGCACGTTTTATTTGTGGTATTCGCAAATTTGACCATGTTACACCGTCCCTGGAACAATTATCGTGGCTTCGTCTAAGAGATCCTAGAACTGTCCATTCCTTATCCATTCTCTATAAAATACTTCACACATCATCGCCTAATTATTTAACACGCCGCTTCATTAGACTATCCGACACACATAATCTTGACACTCGATCTCATCAGCACATTGTACTTTATATCCCTCCTCATCACACTGTATAGTATTCATTATCTTTTACGGTCTCACTTACCAAAACATTGAATTCCCTTCCGTCCTATGTCAGAGACTGTCAAACTATAACATCCTTCAAAAACAAACTAAAGAATTATTTAATAACAAACTAACTTATACACCTCACTGATAATATTCTTTTAGAAATATTAATATATTTAATTATTTATGAAAATAATATTAAGAATAACAAAATATTTTTATTTGTTTTGTTTTAAATATTATATAATCGTAAAATTAGTGTTCTATATCTCATTATTTTCCTTTGTTTTTATATACACTAGACAGGGACAATTTTATATGCCTTGCTTGTATACATTTTATTATTAGTTTTAGTCTTAATTTTAACTAATATTAACTGGTTGTATTATAGATCGTAATATATTAGATATTATCTTTTGATCAAATTTTTACTTAGTGTTTAATATTAGAGTTAATTAAGATTGTTATATTCTGATGTAATATATGTTTGTCCTGGTGAGTGGAAGAGAAGGCCATATGGCCTTAACTCCACCAGGCTAAATAAATAAATCTAAATAAATCTAACTCCCCAAGAGTAAACAAATATATTCTATTCTATTCTAAGTTAAAAATTGATTCTAGCCACCACCATGTTTGGTTCGTCGTAGTTTATATCATCAAACGTAAACGACTCTTAAATTGGTAATATATCCTAAAAGCCATAGGTCAATTTATTTAATATTCTTAATAAATTAATGGAAAAATAATGAGTGTATTATTTAATTTGTTGTCCAATCATGAAACCATATGCAAATAGGCAATAAATAATCAGGTTTTTTGTAGTAAAAGGTAATACTGCAACATACTATAATGAGAAGTTAGACTTATGACTGTCTTTTGTTTCGGTTTCACATACAAACAGTTGAACAGTATTATGAGAAGTAAGAATTCTGTCTTTTGTCTTGGTTTCTTACACAGTTGAATAATGAATACTATCTTTAATGCAATTTTTTATTTATTACTTATTACATACAAATCTTGACTCTATACAAATTCCGAGCTAAGTTCCAGTTGTAGTGTACACAAACTATACGATACCGTCTATTGGGGGAACCGTGGTGCTACAGTGGAGGAAATTGGTATAAAGCCACTAACTTTTAGTAGTAAAACAACCTGAAATATTTATGCAAATACCGTATGTGTGTCATAGATTATATATAATTATCTTGGACATAATTTCATACAGGTCTCCTCATTTTGTATTTATTATATATGTAAATAATACGTAAAATCTAATAAAACGCTGTCCTAGGGGTGGAAATCGGTATAAAGGCAGGTCAACTCCTGGATCTTACAGAGACATAAATGTAAACAAAACACTGCAATTACATGGAGACGATGTGTCTGTGAGCATCGTTCATCAGTTACAGGTCATGAGTACGTACAATGCCACGTGGAAAGCCTCTATGAAACGAAGAGAAATCAAGAGTTAGTGTCTTCAAGGAGATGGGCCTTTCCAATAGACAAATACCTACGAAATTGGGGCTTCAAGATGTGTCATTGATAATTTTGTCAAACTGGGCTCACAATATGGAAAAAAACGAGAAATATGGACGGACAAGAAAATTGTCTGAGTGCACTAAACGTCTCATTTTACGTAAAGCAAAAGGTAAGAGTATGTTTTCTTCTCAAATCCGGGCTGATTTGAAGTTGCCAGTAGCAGCCAGACGAGTAAGACAAATTCTGTCAGAAGATAAGAACCTAAAATATAGAAAAAAAACACCTCTGAACGATGCACATAAGAAAGTTAGAATGACGTTTGCTGAAGAACACATGTCCTGGACCTCAGAATGGAATAAAGTAATGTTCAGTGATGAGAAGAAGTTTAATCTGGACGGGTCTGATGGCCTTCAGTATTACTGGCACGACCTCCGTACTGAAGAGCAAGTTAGAATGAGTAGAAACTTCGGTGGTGGAGGCGTTATGATTTGGGCAGCATTCTGCTTTAAAGGAAGATCAAAAATAGCATGGATACGCATCAAGATGAATTCTGAGTCCTACACTAAGGAGCTTCTTGAGTCCTAATTGATACGAATGTATGAGGAATTTGGCGAAGATCTAATTTTTCAACCAGATAATGCTTCCATTCACGTGTCTGCCAAATCAAAGGAGTGGTTCAGGAAGAAAGAAATGCCACTTTTGACGTGGCCAGTCGGAAGTCCTGATTTAAATCCGATTGAGAACGTATGGGAGATCCTGGCAAGGCGTGTGTATCGCAATGGACGGCAGTTTGGGACAGTGACTGAGCAGAAAAATATTATTCAGGAAGAGTGGGCTACAATCTCAGAGGAAGAAATAAACACCCTCATCAAGTTAATGCCAAAGAGAATCTTCCAAGTAATTAACAACAATGGAGGTTCAACTAAATTTTAGAACTTTGTTGTAAACTTTGCGCTCAGTCTTTTTGGTTTAATCTGTGAAATACACAAAGTGCCTTTATACTAATTTCCACCCATATGTGAGCGTGGTTTCAGTTTTCATGTACTTTTCTGGCGGAAATGGATAATTAATTTTAACATTATTTGTGTTTTATACTGAATCACCTCCTAAGTTAATATAGAAAAATGCCAAAGAAAGAGTAAATAAACTTGTGTTAACACTTTTAACAAGTGCCTTTATACCAATTTCCTCCACCGTACTTTTACCCGTCATATGACTGAATTATGTATGGAATTGTCATCGATAGAATCATTGTTATTAGGCGGCATCGTATTTTACATGAAAATAAGGAACTTCCTCCATTTATTATTTATGATAAATTATATACGGACCTACCTAATTAAATGTTCATGTTCTTTCCATGATGTCAATAGATTACAAGCAGAATTTATGCTCCATGCTAATTTACCTGTAAATTCTGCTGTTATTTTCACATCCTTAATGGCTAATGTAGAATATTTTTCACTAAACAGCTTGAAAACATTCAAAATAATTAGTTCCGCTCCTCTTTAAAAAAGTTTTCCTTTTGAAGTAAAGTGATCCCACAACAGGCCCGGAGGCCCTTGGGGTAGTAGGAGGTTAAGGCTCCCGCTTTTTCTAGACAATCGGCACTTTTACGTATGCCGGGTTGTCAGCCCTGCGTGACGGCCGCCTTTACCCCCAGAACAAGCGTCCGGTACTCATTTCCGTTAGAGGCTGAGTCGACCCCAGGGTCATAGTGCCGCCAGAGGGTTTGGGTCAAATTGTATATGAGAAGCAGCAGTTTGGAAAAAATTAATTCTAATGCATTCTACATTGCGCATGCGTAAGAATTAAACAATGAATAGCTTATTTATTTAATCTATTAAAATTATAATTATATATTTTACTATTCTCCAATATAACTTAGGCCTATATAGATATGTGCTAGATAATATATAGGTCTATTTTTATTCTAAAATAATTTATTTTGAAATTAGCTCTATCAGGAATTGAGTTTATCCAATTTAACAAATAACTATATATTCCGTAAACCAGCAAACTAGGACCACAAATTATACTCGATGAGGAATTCGCTTAGTTTACGCAGTTCCTGTGTAAGGAGCATCTTTTTACGTTCTCGTGCTTTCCATGAAACACTTCAGTCTCAATATTTTCTAAAGAAAGAGTATATAAATGCAACAATCATTCACTAACTTTTAATAATAAGAAACAACTGAAATAAACTAATAATAATAGTTGCATTTGTTTACCTACACTTTTAAGTTAGAGCGTCTTGAGAGTAATGTATTACATATTTAGTTCAGTGTACAGAACTTCGTTTATTGTTTGAAGGTGGAGAAGAAAGGTCAATGTTACGAAGTAATAGATTCTGGAGAGGTGAAGAAGTGCTATTGTAAACCTGAAATACTCCTGTCGTGATTTCATGGAAATTTGCGAGTGTGCGTGCGTATGTGTGAATGCGTGCACGCGCAACTCCTTGCGTGCTTTGACTAGGTGGTGACCCTGACATTGGTCCACACTTCACTCTTTTATGAAACTCTCAACAATAGAGCATGTGTGTTGTTTGATGGAGTAGGTCATGGAATCAGGTGACTCTTATTCTACCAAGAGTAAGCAAATTACGAAGGAATATAGCTACTGAGGTTGTTCCATGAATATATTAAAAAAATTTAAACTTCATCGATCTTACTGGACACAACATGTATATAGGCTATATCTGTTAACGCTCTTCTGCAGCAATTTATTTTCGTAATTAAACTAGGTATAGACCTATAAAAATTAAGAAAATTAACATTTTGCGAGAATAGCTCGGTGCATGAATGATATGATGTGGAACCATATCATCATCATCGTCCGGTATCATGGCGGCTGCCGCTGTCTTCCGGAAACCAAACGCCATTCCTCTCTGTCCATCCATTGATCTTCCTCCAATCCTCTGACATTGATAGCCGCTTTTACCCATTCTACCCAAGTCTTCTTCGGTCTTCCTCTCTTCCTTCTTTCCATTGGGTTACATTCCATAACAATTTTAGGCAATCTTTGCTCTGGCATTCTTTTGACATGGCCATACCACAGTATGAAACCACACACACACACACACACACACACTATATATATATATATATATTAGAATTGAGAAAAAGATCAGGACTCGCTTAGTTGATGATGGAGGCATGGAAATTTGTCAAAATTTATTTCAAGATAGATTGATATGCTACAAGTTAAATAAACCGAAAAAATTGGATAAACGTAGTGAAATTTCTTGACAAGACGTAGAAAATAAGAATTATACCCATTTGTGAATAAATAAATGGGTGTTTATTTTTGTTTTCATTTCATATTGACTTATATAAATATAATACTAACAATATATATACTATTCTTTTATGCAAATCTGTTTTAGGGCTTATTTGTAAGCATAGTGGACGTTTCTTCACACTACATGAAGTGTTATGTTAGTTTGTTATTAAATAATTATTTTGTTTGTTTTTTTAAAGATGATATAGTAGTTTTACAGTCTCTGACATAGGGCAGAAGATAATTCCTTGTACTATCAAATTAAAATATAAAGGATAGTGAGTAATTTATTATACTAGAAGATATCTCAATGCAAGTGTGCGATGACCAAATTAAATTTATTTTAAAATTAACTCAGATTGTATGGTTTAAGATATATATATATATATATATATATATATATAGCCTATCTTCTTCACTTCAAGGTTTAGGCGATTCGCCTGTTCCGAATTCACAATTAATCCTTCCATATCCTCCTATGTCTTACTACATCCCTTAATCCTTTTGGTTTATAATGATATGCTATCTTAGGCAATCTTGTTTCTTCCATTCTCTGAACGTGGTCTTCCCAACCGATGCGGTGTTGTTGAATTGATCATTTATTGAACATGTTTGTAATTTTATTCTTATTTCTTCATTTCTTATGTGGTCCAATTGTGTGCACCCTTAGATCCTTCTTAGAAAGATCATTTCTGCACTTTATATTCTATTCGAACTCTTCTTATTTGTTACTCAGGACTCACTACCGTTTAAAAGTACCGCTACTGCCATTGTTTTCTAGAACTTTCTTGTCTCTTTCCTTGTTTTATATTTTGTGTTCAATGATTGGTACCACATATCATTTGAAGTTTTGATAATTTATTGTCTATATCATTTCTTGTTCCTTATGCAGAAGACAATTCACAACCTAGATAATAAAAATTTAATACTTGTGATAGAAGTTAATTTTCTCTTATTATTTTCGACCTTATGTGGGAATTCCCTAAAAAGGCCATTATTTTTGTCTTCTCTGCAGATATTTTAAAATCGTATATATATATATATATATATATATACCACCGCTGTGGTCTCGAGGTAGTGTGCTGCCTTGTCACGCAGCAGGCCCAGGTTCTATTCTCGATCGGGACAGGCTCCTAGAGATGAGTTTTTTTCGGGATTTTTAGTCACCTGTAAGACAAATGTCAGGGAGCGTATGGCCCAACGGTCTCCGAAAATCATTCGGCCATCATCATCATCATTATCATTATCATCATCATCCCTCACCGATGTGGAAAGCAACTGGAAGCTATCACACCTATAATTCCCTAGTAAAGCTGCAAAGCATAGCATGAAAATGCTATGAATACAGAGAAAGACTTGCCCTCGAGCAGAATTACTGTGGATGGATATATAATATATGGGTATATATATATATATATATATATAAAGACACCTATAAGGAACAAACATATCAATAATGTTGAGTAATTATAATTATATATAATACATTGAGAGCAATTATGTCTCTCTCTTTAGAACTGTCTCTTAAGGTTATTTGTCGTTTCATGGTCGATGTATAAACTTAGTTATGTAAAAGAAATATATAACAGTCTTGGTAGCTATAATTTTTGTGATTAATATATCAAGAGATGGAAAGAGTGATTAGAGTATTGGTTTTCTAGTTAGTATATGAGATGTTAGATATCTGGTTTCAGTAGCAAGTGTTGATGGGCGGGAAGACCATTAATAAGTCCCTCCGAGACCTGCAACAAGGACCTCATCTTGAGCATAGCTCTTAATTAATAACATGAAGAAAAAAATTGAAGAGGTGGAGCTCTAGCACCTATACACTTGTATATAATCACGAGTTTCATTGATAAACTGCTTAACTGCCTCAATGACCTGAAGCAGATGCATATAGGGAAGCATACCTAATATATTTTTTATTCAATGCCCCACGATGTCATTTCGATATTTCTGATGTTCTTTTCTGACAATGACGGAATTGTAACCCACTTCTCGGGTGCCTGGTATATTTTCATTTCGTTTTCGATCTGTTATTCTATATTAGGGTGGACCGAAAAAAACACATTTTCTTATTTAGACGTTGCAATAGCACGGAAAAGTTGCAAATTACATAGCTAAAAAAAAAAAAGAAAAAATACCAAATTCGGTTTACATCTTTCGGTCGCGCAAAGTCTCTGAAGTTTGACAAAATATGAAAAAACTTCATTTTTGCAAATATTTATTTTTTGAAATATCAAGTAGGCATTGCTGATCTTTGCTAAGCACGTTTATGTCTCTCTGTGGGATCTGACAATCAATACTCTGGAAGTTATTTATCAAATACCAAAAATGCGTAAAAATATAACTTGTTCATTATTCTGGCAAATTTTGGAGCTTATGCGCGACCGGAAGATATCAACTGATCTAAACCAAATTAAAACACAATGTTTTTAGGCTCTATTTGAAGACGTTACAAACTATTACATTACGAAAACATCTAACTAAAAAATTACAGAAATAATCTCAAAAATGAAGTATTGTCAAACTTTAGAACCTTTGCGCTATCGGAAGATGTCAACCGATTTTGATATATTTTTTCTTTTCTTTTGTCTATATAATTCGCAACTTTTCCGAGCCATTACAACTTCGAAATAAAAAAAATAGTTTTTTTCGGCCCACCCTATTCTATATCCAGCCTCCAGTCACACTCCTAAGAAATATAATTTCTGACGTTTCTATTCTTTGTTCCTGGATTTTTTGGGTGTTCCTATCCTTATAGAACCGCCATTCTTCAGTCTTTGTATTTTATATAACTATTTTATTCGCATTCAATTGAGATTTTGTCGTTATATCTATAATGTTTTAAATATATCTCGTTGAAGTAAGAAGCAATAAGTGACCCTTTATTAAAAAATGAGCGAGATGTGATGATGGGGGTAGAGAAAAACAGAAGACCAATTAGTTCCGAATGGTTTCTCGTTAGAAACTTAACAGAGTTTATTGTATATATTTTCTTTAAGAGCCCAATAAATGATGCAGTAAAAACATGTTCGTTTAAAAATCACAAGCAATCATAACTTCATGGTGTCTGCTCCCATCGTTACCTTGTTAAATACTCACACTTTTGTCATAATATACCAGATATTATCTGCTCGTATACACACATGGAAAACATCATATAATAAGTTACATCCATCACGCAGGCACTTGGTAATCTAAAACCTAATTCCTCAGTAAGTTGAATTTATAGTAGTAATTTAGGCTTGAAGTTATTTTACGAGCCCGCAAATATTCGGACTCGGGACCTACGACTTAAAGTTCCTCCCGGAGTACTTTCCCTAGCTTTTTTCATCTTAAAAATTCATCGATCGGTTGCGGTGGACCAGTGGTTATGCTCCTTGCCTCAGGTCCCGAGGGTCGCTGGTTCAAACCCGGCCGGGGTCGATGTTTTTCTAGGATAGAAATATCGAAGGAGCAAGTCCTCCGGGAGAGACTTTAAGCCGTGGGTCCTGAGTCTGAAGATTTTCAGGCTCGAAAAAGATCCTTAAGCCTGAATGAAAAGACCTCTAAGCAAAATTTACCAAAGTTTCCCGTCCTAGTACTACCTTGGGTTCCTAGACGTCAGTATGAGGCGCAACGCTGACCACGGACCACTCAAAGGACATCTATACGAAAACAAGTGTAATTAAATTAGTATGGTTCAAATTCTTCCCTATAGGGGGAGAGCGCCTAAATCTCTGTTAAGGGAAACATGGGCTTACAAGAAAAAGAAAAATCCATCGACCTTGGCTAGGTTTGAATACGTGATCTCACAACTAGAGGCAAGGAACATAACTATCATTATATATATATATATATATATATATATATATATATATATATCCATAGTAATTCTGCCCGAAGGCAGGTCTTTCACTGCAATCATAGAATTTTCATGTTATGCTTGAAGCTTTACTATGAAATTGTAGGTGTGGTAGCTTCCCGTTGCTTTCCACACCAGTGAAGGATGATGATAAGGATGATGATGATGATGATGATGATGATGTCCATATGATTTCGGGGACCGTTTGGGCCTTAAAGTTTTCCTGACATTTGTCTTACAGGTAAGGAAAAACCCCGATAAAAACCTCACCCAGAAAAACTGTCCCGACCGGGGATCGAACCCGGGCCCGCTGCGTGACAAGGCAGCACGATACCTCGAGACCACAGCGGTGGACATACTATATATATATATATATATATATATATATATAATTCTTCTGTACGTGTTTGTCACTCTACTCCTCCTAAACGACTGGACCGATTTTGATGAAATGGTTTGTGTGTTTCTGATTGGGTCCCTGGATGGTTTAGGTACACAATTGGACCCTCTAAATCCATTAAGTGTAGGAGTTCACCTGAAGTCAAAATTTAAAAATCGCTCCAGAGGTCACATTTTTTTATGTTTCACAACGAAACTCAGTATATCCTACTAAAATAAACCGAGGTAGGTATTGTCCAGAAATGAGCGAAATCCGACAATTAGAAGTGGAGGTTTACTTGAAATCCAAAATTAAAAACTGCCTAAACGGCTGGACCTATTTTGATGAAATTCTTTGTGTGTATTTGAGTAGATCCCTGGATGGTTTAGATTTACAATTGGACCCGGTAGGTCGCGCTGCTATCGGGTTATAGGATTGTTTATGTCAGATGTGTATACGTCTGCATTACTGACATATTTCGCGCCGCAGCAATGTGACGTCATAATGCACGCTCCTTGAGTCACAACTGATGACAGTGAGGAGATTTCTTGCGAACTTATTGTTTAGTGAATTTTATGGTAAAAAATGTCACGACACAAGAATTGAACGTTCGGACAGGACAACGTCTGCCAAGTCTGCTAGCATATACAAGGTGTCCACAGATATAGTATCATACTTTAAACTACTACTACGTCGCTTTGGATAATCGTATCTAAATGATATTGGTGACAGTCATAAGAGAAACTCAAAACGTTTTGTGCATGTTAACAATGTCAACAATGGAAAATAATGTACAACAATACAGAAACTAAACTGAATTTAATCATGTTTTTTGTGGTCGATATGGGTTCATTGTTGGATATTTAGCAGACAGGTTAAATGTGAATGTTTGCTGTGCTTTTGAAATTGTGTTGTTATTAAATAAGTTATGAAATAAGTTTTAAGGAGTTATGGCGAACCCCTAAGAACGTAGTTGATGTGTTCTGGAATGTCACACCACGCAGAGTCCGGTGCTGGTCCAGCGTGCTTTTAGGCGAAGGTTTCAACATCAGGCTCCTACACACAATTCAATTTTGAAGTGGTACCGTGATGTTGTGAATCATGGCTGCATACGTATTCAAAGGAAAGGCCATTCAAGGAGACCAACTGTCGATGCAGAATTGTGGATCAAGTGCTGGAGATATTTGTGCGTAGTCCCAAGAAGTCAGTCCGTAGAGCTAGTCAACAGTTAAACATCCCTTAATCCACCGTATCTAAAGTCCTACGTACACGACTGAAGTTCCACCCCTATAAACTCAAATTATTGCATAAGTTAAAATCTGATGACCATGCAAAGCTATTAGATTTCTTTGAGCATTTCATAGCACTAATGGAAGATAATGAAGAACTGTCAGAAAAAAATAATATTCAGTGATGAGGCAACTTTCCACGTTAGTGGAAAAGTGAACAGGCATAATGTTAGGATTTGGGGGAGTGAGAATTCAAACACCATTGTGGAAGTTGAAAGAGCGTCTTTTGTGCCGTATCGAAACGTAAAGTATATGACCCATTTTTCTTCCTAGAGGCCACTGTCAACGGTATGCTCACTGAATGGCTATTTCCACAACTGGAACAACAAGAAGGCAATTAATATATTTTCCAGCAAGATGGAGCACCTCCTCATTGGCATTTGCATGATCGGGAGCATCTGAATGACCGGCTTCCAGGAAGATGGATTGGACGTGCCGAGGATGATGATAATGTTTCCTACAAGTGGCCGCCGAGGTCACCTGACTTGACGGTCTGTGACTTCTTTTTATGGACTACATAAAGGATCGTGTCTATGTACCCCCATTACCACAAAACCTGCAAGAAGTCCAGCTTCGTATCATTGCTGCCATCCAGTCCATTTTTTCACATATGTTGGAATATCCTCGATGTCTGCAGCGTCACTCGTGGGGGCCACATTCAATGTCTATGAGGTTTATCAAAACGTTTTTGGGGTTCTCTTTTGATTGTCACCAATTTTATTTAGATACGATTATCCAAAGCGACGTAGTAGTAGTTTAAAGTGTGATAGTATATTTGTGGACACGGTGCATATTACATGAGAAGATAAATTAACGCCTGAACTGTGATTTGAAAGCGAGACCTCTAATTATGTATGTTATTGCAATATATATGCATTTTTGTCTTGATCATTTAGGTGCCTTGTAAATAGGATGGAAAAAGAGTTGTAAACATTTTTCATAAGTAATGCCACGAGTGATTTCCAAATTATCGATAAATTCACAACTCACGAAGTGCGGAGTGAATTTATCTAGAGAATTTGGAAATCAAGAGTTGCATTTGTTAGGACTATTTAACGAATAAAATTAAGCTGTTTACTCACAAATCATTGTTTAACTATAGTTATTTTAAAATATTTATATATTTAATGTAAACGGCGATGTTTGAAAACAAATCAGAAATGTGAGGTTATATCATATTATTTATTGCCAAATTAGATCCCAATATTGTAAGAGTGCACCCAAGTGGAGTAATAGAAACACATCAAACTATATATCATAATCAACATTACGGGTTATTCATTTATTTTTTTAGTAAACAACTCAGTAAAATCAAGGAATCTTTTCATTATTTGCTATATTCAATGTATTTGTTGGAGAAAAATATTGCTTTGACCTGTTCAGAACATTAAAAAGGAGGAGCTTTCTTTTATCACAA